>CAJNAR010000144.1:600000-1110465 GCA_905220665.1 Albugo candida | reverse complement strand
AAACCCTAAACCCTAAAACCCTAAACCCTAAACCCTAAACCCTAAACCCTAAACCCTAAACCCTAAACCCTAAACCCTAAACCCTAAACCCTAAACCCTAAACCCTAAACCCTAAACCCTAAACCCTAAACCCTAAACCCTAAACCCTAAACCCTAAACCCTAAACCCTAAACCCTAAACCCTAAACCCTAAACCCTAAACCCTAAACCCTAAACCCTAAACCCTAAACCCTAAACCCTAAACCCTAAACCCTAAACCCTAAACCCTAAACCCTAAACCCTAAACCCTAAACCCTAAACCCTAAACCCTAGTTAGACAGTATAAAAACGTTTATTTATTTTCAAGAAAAGAGAGTTGAGAGTAATAATATAACTAGACATACTGTAATTTATAAAAAAAAGTTGTCGGGAAATCAATACCCTTCATTTTGGCATCATGCTACACTAATCCTAATTGGCTCACAAACAGGTTATTGTCACGTTAGAAGTATAGGCTGGATGAAATTGAAAATTCTAAATTTGGCCGCAGAAAATCGGGAGTTGATGATTATAGGCGTCACGCCGTGCAGGTGTAAGTTGAAGGAGCGTGAGAAGTCTATTGTATCGTTTCTCTCCTCACTAGTCGTGGACGCTTCATTTCTAAAGTGCTGATACTTATAAGCTGTGCATCGTCTTTTCTCAAGAAGCACACGTCAAGAACTTCAACCGTTGGACGCCATTTAAGATATTGTTTTGGTATTAATGCAAGCAAGACGCCAAATGCAACAGGAAAGAGAAGCGGCCGTGATATTATGATTACAGTGAAGATACAGACAAGTTGCACATCTAAGCAAGATGTCAGAAGAGGATCTGCCTGCGACAACTATGTTGAATCAAAGGGGCTGGAAGGACGTTCCGTAAAAGTGAAAAGTACGTTTATTAAGTTTTAGATTCCTAACTACAGGCATGTGATAATGGAATCTCCCGCATAGCCTCCAGTGTTCAATGTGGTCTACACCATCATCAACACTCTCCCTCGACTTGCAATCTCCAGCATTTGACTTCTTCAATAACTCTTGGAACTGCTTAGTCGCTAGTGGTTTGGTCAAATAATGGGCCCTTTGACAATTTGTATTAACGTACTTCAAGTCGATGTTTCCGAATTTAACTTGTTCACGGACAAAATGATGACGAATGTAGATGTGCTTTGCTCGGCTTTGATACCCATCATTCTTTGCAATAGCAATAGCAATTGCACTCTGATTGTCCTCAAACACAGTAATCGCCGACTCTTTTTGAATTCCCAACTCTTCCAGAAGACTCTTGATCCATGTAATATCAGGTCTTGTGCCTCATTCGCAATGTAAAGTAATGATTCAACCAGCGATCGAAAAGGCCGCTTCTTCATCCGTGGACCTGCGGTCTCACTTTTCGTCAATGACTGACCCACAACCGTTGGGTTGTATACTGGTTTCGAGTCAACTTGATTGAACATGTCGGTCATTCTCGAAATGCATGCTGCCTGGAAGATCTTCATCACACGCTTACTTTGGCAATACTCAGCTTCCGTATCAAGAATATATCTCACTTGACCAAGTGTTTTGAGTGAAAACTCTTTCCTCAATTGCAGCATGATTTTGTTAATCATTTATAAACTTCTTGCTCCAGTCAGCATATCGTCAACATCCAACGCAACGTATGTGTAATCATGTCCCACTTGACGGACAAAAATGCAAGAATCCGTCTTGCATCGATTGAATCCTAATGTAATCTCAAATATATTTGAGATCAACTTGTACCATGTGACAGCTGCTTGCTTTAGACCATATAAACTTCTGTTGAACTTGCAAACATGGTTTGGTTGAATTGATACTCCTTCCGGTGGCCAGATGAATACATCTTCTGCCAGAGTTCCATTCAGAAATGTCGTTTCCACATCATATTGCTGCACATGATAACCTCGGTGACAGCATAATGCCAAAAATACACGAATTGAATTCAAACTTGCAACAGGAGAGTACGTCTCAAAGTAGTCAATGCCTGGGGTTTGTCCTTGATAGCAACCTGGTACTTCCAACGCTGCATTAGCTTCTTCATCTTCGAGTCTGTATCGTTTCTTCGGCCGTCCATTACCTTCAACTGAATCGCTCTCATAAGGTACGATTGCGTCTGAGGGACTACCGTCCATGAGTGCTAATTGAGGATTCCTTCTCAGATTGTGTTGTCCAGAATGCGTAACACAATCAAGATCTTCATCATCATATCTTCTCTCCCTCGGCACCATAGCCGTATTGGAGAAATCGTCCGTTAAAGCACTATCTTCAATGTCCATATCCATATCATGCGTTGTGACCACGTCAAGCTGCGATGATGATGGCTGATGCGTTTCGTCCATTTCAACATCAACATTACGTCTTGTTACAATATGATCAACTTGTGCGTCCTCATCATGTTCGCGGCCAATGTTCGTACCATACGTCTAACCCAAGTGACCATCCACCACTTGAACGTACTTGATCTTGTTCGATTCTTCGAATACAGCTGTTCGCACTATCACCAGTTTGTTTGTTCTGTAATCAATCGCTCGATAACCCTTTGTCATCGTCGAGTATCCGACAAACACACAAGAGAATCCTTTGTCATCCAGCTTTTGTCTCTTTGCCTTGTCGATGTGTGCAAAACCCTTGGATCCAAAAACACACAAGTTGCTCAAATTCAATCGCGTTTCCAAGCAAACTTCAACAGGTGTCTTGGAATTCCAAACTGAGCATGGAACGCGATGGTGATATACACCGCTGTATTGATTGCTTCCGCCCACCACTGCTTGTCGACACTCTTCCACGCTATCATACATCGAGCTCGCTCCATCAATGTACGGTTCATTCGCTCAGCCAAACCGTTTTGGCGAGTAAGAGACAGTTGTTTAATGTATAATCCTGGCGTGGCGACAAAGGTATGTGAACTTCTTGTTGATGTACTCTCCCCCGTTGTCGGTTCGAATACACGCGATCCTTTTGTTTATTTGATTCTCCATCAAAGCTTTGTATTACACAAAATTTTCAAATACTTCACTCTTCGATGCTAGGAAATAGGCGACAGTATGTCTGGAGTAATCGTCGATAAACGTGACAGCATACTTTGCACCCCCGTGTGATTTGATTTGCATGGGACCAATTACGTACTGTGTATAAGTTCAAGAACTCCGGAGGTCTTGATCTTACTATTCTTTAATTTTGGGAATGATTCCACATTCATTATCCCATTTATACATCCTGCACACATTTCATAATCATCTTCTTGATTCAAATCCACGTTCATTCCGTCGACACGTTTACTAACGTTTTTCAGAATCGACATCGATATATGTCCAAGACGTGCATGCCATAATTCCAAATCTTGTTTTAGATTTTCTTGACTGGCATTCTCCACGCTGGATGAACATCGCAATGCGTACAGCTATCCTTTTTTTTCTTGAGATTTGTCACCAGGTGACCGTTTTTCATGATGCTACACCATTGTCCTTCAAATTTAACTTTTAGTCCTCTTGACACCAAAGCTGATACTGACAGTAGTCGTCGATCTATGCCTGGTACCAATAGCACATCATAAATGTTTACTCGAGCTCCATTTTCGAGTGTAACGGGAACAGTTGCAGTTTTTGTGGCTGTTAGTTGAAGGCCATTTGCAACAGTGATTTAAATTGATGATTTAACTTGTTCGAGATCCGTGAAATTTCTTGAAATGGACTCATGTGACTAGTGAAACCAGTATCTAGTAACCAATTCATGTCACACTTGTTGTTTGACGCCATGAATGCGTGTTTGCTACTTGGTTGCCGTCTAGACTGCTGTCGATTTTGACGACATTACGCTATTCTATGTCCAGTACGTCCACATCCAAAACACTTTCCTTTGAACTTTTGTGCTGCTACATCCCGTTGTTTATGGTTTCTTCGTCTTTCTTTTCTGAACTGCTGCTTCGTTGCTTTCAAAGCAAGTTCCCCGGATTCGTTTCGTTGCAGCGATTCATATTCACGTTGGATCATTTCTTTCGCTTGTAACATATCCATATTTGGTATGTTTTCGATGATTTTTACGATTGAGTCGTATTCATCCGACAGACTGCCTAATAGCAAGATGATTTGCTCGTCTTGACTCAAATTGTCTCCAATTGCAGCCATTCTTGTGCAAATCTCCTCAAATTTCATGAGGTGTTCCAATACATTTCCACCCTTATCCATTTTGAACTGGTGCACTTGTCGTCCTATTTGTATGCGATTGTGCGTGTTTCGCCGAACGAAAAAGTTTTTAAGGATTTCCCACGCTTCAGCTGTACTTGTAGCTGAGCGAATTAATTACTTGAATTTAGGGATGAACATTGTTGCAATGATGAAGAAGGCCTTGACCTCATTTACTTTCCACATTCCGATTGCTGGATCGCCGTCATTCGGAATCTTTATTGCATCGATGTGTGCGTGGAGATTTTTCTTGGTAACCTCATCCGAGCATTAAACTCCCATACGAAATAATTATTCTCACGCAATACGTCTTTCTGATCCATAAAGCTTAGGCGCATAAGATGTTGAATCAAAGGGGTTGAAAGGAGAGGCGCGCCTTTCCGGGAAAGTGAATAGTGCTTTTATCAAGTTTTAGACTCCTAACTACAGTAAATGTAATAATAGAATCTCCCGCATAGCCTTTAGTTTTCAATGTGGTCTACACCATCATCAACAGTTTGTACCTGGGAAGGGGGTACGGAACGCCCTACGCGGATTCCTCGATCTCCGAAAGTTATGCAAGCAACTCCATTCCCATAACCATTCAGTTGCCATAGTCTCGGACTTTGGCGAATCGTTTGACAGTCATGACAACTCAACACTCTTCTCTGCACTTTTCTACTTCGTTTTTTGGTCTTACCTAGTCTTAGTGGATTCAGACATTTTACAAGGACATTTTTACAGATCCTCTTATTGATGGTACAATGAGACGTTTTTCTCAACTAGGCTGTGAATCTATACAAGATAACCACTCTCGCTTAGTTTCTTCGTCCTTACATCGAAATCTCCTCGCCTCCCACCGTTTAACCTTCTGCCGTTAGGACTATCGACTCCTACGCACCCTTGACCTCACTGGCCTCCTCACCGATCTCCTAGAGGCCCCGCCTTTCATTCCTCTCGTCACTCGGTTTTCGACTATTCGATACTTTTCTTCACAGGATGCACTACTATTTTTTTCTTTGGTGATGGCGCGCTCTGTTGTATCGAGGTCAGGTCTTATTCCGAAATTCGGTCATACTTTTTTTCCCTTGGCATGTCGGTCCCTTGCACTACTTGTATGCGATGTTACTCAACAAATTCTCTTTCTTGATTCGTTTCTTCGTCAGCAAATAAATCACTGGTCAGCCTTCCGCAGGTGCTCCTCCTGAACTTCTCTTACTTCAATGGAATGCGTTTAGCCGCAATCGATGTGGCCTCTCCTTTTACACAAACAAATTAAACACTTTGCGAATATAGCTTTTCGGTCCTCATCGCTTATATCGAAAGTACATGCTCGTCCCTTTTTCAGTCTCACATTTATTCGCCCCAGTATTATTTCTTTTCAAGGTCTCCTCACGCACTCTCGGCTATAAGACTACGACATATTGATTCTTGCAAGAGGTCGTCAGCGGCAATAAACACTTCTCGTTGATCATCGCTAACATATTTCTGGATCGACACTATCCATACTTAAACTACGCTGGTGCGCCTTCATTGGCACACATCGACGCGATCTCCAATTCACCTCCTTTGGCGACCTTTATGGAACGATGGACACATAAGCAGAGGCGCTTCACGCCTCCGAGTTTCTAGGGCCATCATAGCTGTCCACCATCTTGTCAATTCCTACAGCCACCGCGTCAGCGACTTTTCCTTAAACATGGTTCGTTCTCAATACCTTTCACCTTCATGAATCTCCTCACGCCTCATTTACCCCTTCTGGAACGTGCGATTATGGCATTGATGGAGTCCATTCAAACGCTTATCTCACACCCTCAACATCAAGCATCCTCTCCAACGGTTGCATTCCATTTATTTGGCGCTTTTGATTCATGTCTCTTTGCCTCAGTTACTATGCTTCGCCTCCTTTTACCACCACTTATCCATCTCTCCCATACACCCCTCCTAGCATCAAATCCGACCATTACATATCTGACACATTTTGGCCTGACAGAGATTCTTTTCATCGCCTCCTACCTGTTATATCTCGTATTCTGCCTTCGTCACAATACACTAGGGTGCAAAAAACAGCCGTTCTCGTACAACCTCACCTCAATCCACGACTTGTTTACTCGGCTTCCTGTCATCGTAAACCCCTCCCATCATTTTTAGAACTGCCGCAAGCTCTACAACGTTGGTATTTCTTCCTCCCTCCAATCCGCCGTCTCTACGATACCCCGCTCAGTTGTTCAAGAAATGTACTCTTTATTTCGTGACTCCATCTTTCGGGTATTGTGGTTATAACGCAATAACTCCTATAAAAAACCCAGATGTGAAACGGCAAATTCTCCCTTATCTTCGAATTGAAAGCTCTTCTCCTCCTCATCCATCTCAGCGAATTCTCTATCGATTACGGTTTCATTCGTACAAGGCTTTTACATATTCCGACTATCTCGCCTTTCATTCCATTTATACGTAAGCTACACATTCACATCTTTTGTCCGTCCACCGTTGGCACTCATTAGTATAGATTGCTCTTTTATTGTTTTGTTCTCTGTTTCCCACAAACTAGCATACGGTATGGAAGTCATCGTAAGTATAATGAGATGTACTTTCTCACTTACACACAGTAAAGAAAACCAGTCCTGTGTCTTCTTGTCAGAAATATCAGCTACAGTACTTCTGTAAAACTTGAGTTTGATTCGACTCTGAAGCATCTAAATCAACAAACGCGCTCTTATATTTGATAAAAGTGGAATCTTGTTTATGTTGAGTCTAGATGCATGTTTGCAACGATCAGTATTACATTTTGATAAACACGATTAAAAAACTCTACTCTCTCATCAATAACAAGACTATGTGTTGGTGACTTCGCCGCCATATGAATCTTCTACTTCTTTTCAAAGGGGCCTTCATAATTCGTAAGAGATCTTCGGCGACTGTGTAAGATGCCTCAGTTGAATCAGTGGTCCCTCATCATGTGTAAATTGTCATGGACTATCAACATTCAGCAGAGTGAGAGAATACGCAACGATAGTGAATGCAGAGGACAACGACTTCAGAGTGAAATGCTCAAGAGTATGAAAATTCGCGACAATTTACGAAAATGTAAAAGATTTAAAGCAATGGAATTACTACATATGGTAAAGTCAAGTTGCAAAACATGAAGAATAGCCACTAATATCGATGTAGGGTGCTTTATTTTCGTAAGACACCGCTGAGGTTGCTGTGATGCGCAAATCGCACCTATCCTGCGGATACAGAATTTCACGCTGTTCTCTTGCAATACCGAGAGACAGGATTATCCAATTCCGAGCTGAAAAGACGGAAACAACTATCATGATCATGTTGCGTGCGATTATTTCTATGGAAATTCAATTTTGGAGCTTTGCAAATCACTTATTCCATCGCACTTTAGACAGTAAATAAAGCGCTTAATTTGGTCTTCTTCTCGAGCACTATCTCATGGCTTTGATCAAGCACCGTACAATGCTGATCAAAACTTGATTATTCGATGACAGCAAAGAAACATCTTCTTCATTGAGGATATGCGGGTTAATCGCAAACGATTTATGATATATCATCAAACTCAATCAGAGGCTGCGCTTTTGTAGGTAGAATCAAAGGTCGATATTGCTATGTCACGAAATTACGGGGGAAGATCGTTTGCTCTGTATCAACTATCGTAGAAGTCACCTTTGTCCATCATAAAGAAAGGTAGCTAGACTTTAATACTGTCATCTATCTGAGTAATGCTGCTCAATTCATCACCGTTACTTCTCTCTCACTTCCATCTATCATATACTTTTGGTATATTTACGATACTTGAGATAATTTACATCAATGATGATGAATTGTCTTCAAGCTGATGATAACATATTTTTATGTCGATTTTTCAAGTAGATACAAAAATCTTGTATTAGTTGAACCGAGATACTAAGAAGAAAAAAGGATACCTTCACATCGGAAGGCAGATCGAATGTTGCTACGTTAGCCTAAAAATCATTTGGCAACTCAAAAGCATGCTTGAACATGTTTGAATCAATGAAGTTAAGCGAAACCCATTATTCTCGCATGAATATCACATTTTTTTCTATTTCGCATTTGTCGCCGGCTTCAACATGGACGGATATGGATCTAACAGCTTGATATCGATTTTGATTCTGAATTGCGAAAACCCTTCTTTAGTCACTTCCATCACCGTTTTCTTCTGATCTGTAGCAGAAGGTTTTCCTCAACATGCAAAGTAGGAAGCATCAAATTATTCTTCTCTATGTTGTTGGCGATCTCGGACGAATCGCTGTATATTCTAGCACCTCTTATTCTATCCAATATTAACCTCCTCTACTTGTCGTTGTTATTAGTGCTCCCTTAGTATCGATTCACGCCGTTTTGTACTCACTCGCAATACCGATTTTGATGGTCCGTACCCAGCTCAGTCGGTTAAACACTTGAGTTCACGGACCCCCTGCCGGAGATCGTTAGTTCGATCGCCGGTAGTGTGGGTAGCGGTTTGAGCCCACTCAAGCAATAAGCTTTGAAAATATCTGCCTCCCTAGGTTTGAAGTCAGACTTAAGTGATATTCACACGGTCAGGCGCTCATGAAAGGATAAGGAAGGTAGTTAAAGAACCAGATAAACAGTGTAATGAAATCCTTGACAAAATAATACCCGATTTTGATTTCTATTGTGAGATGAGATACCTCTTCATTACAGATACAGTTTTTTTTCTAAATCACATGTAAAATTCATTCATTTATTGCCCCAATCACGTTGATGTTCATCATGATAGAGTTGGGAACTCGACGGTGAGATCGGTATTTCTTCACGGCGTATTCAGCAGCCTTCCCCGTCAAATCCTTCCGATATTCATCCATGTATCGAAAACATTTCTGTGCATGGCGTCGAATGGTTTTGACGGGGACGGATTCCAGAGCCTTAGGAACTGTGCTAACCAAGCCTTTCCAGCTGTAGTCGCAGTTTTTGCGAGCATAAACCTTGGCAGCACCTCAGAAGTTTTCAATGAAGTTTAACTCACAGTGAAACTTTGGATAAAATATTATCATGTGTCCAGCAGCAACGACTAGTTCTTCCAACATGCATTCTGCTCCATGAAGTCATGTTCGTGGCCAATCGTATTTCTTGCACAGCACATTGTTGAGCCTAGGCACTTGTCATTGCAACGGAGGCGCATTCCATCTTTCCACAGTCCTCTCTCAGTTGAAACTACTTTCAATCCCTTTGGCAACCCTGAAAGAGATAGAAGGTTTAAAAAACATGATGCAATGGATAGCATTTCAACTCAATCGCTCTTTCACCTCAAAGAGTAACATCAGGATGAGTTTCAGATAAACACATTGGATGAAGTGTGCCATCTTTCATTCTCCCATTGCGCATCTTCGGCTGTTTTTCACCTGATCCCAAATTCATTCTTTCCCGACATGGGCATCAGTAGGAAATGCAGCATGACTTGCAGCATTGTCAAATTCAAAGAGGGCTTTGGATACGGGGTACTGTGCCTCAAAGATTGGAATTTCACGATCTCTCACCTGTTTGAAAAGATCTTCACAAGTCCACCACCCATCACAATTCTTGCCAGTATGCATAATATTACACGCTTCCTTTGGGACGCTGGGATGCTCGAGCTGCTTCAGATCACTCCACTTAGTGATAGGCGACCCCTAACATCAGGCAAGCATTTGCTGACATGGAATGATCTTCCAGCTCCTTTTTTTCGAAGTGGGCTGCTGACCATCCTGCAGCCATAGATTCTGCTAACCATCGTGTGCCGCGAAGTTGCTTTCATCTTGTGTTACAAGAATGATCGGCTCTCCCATTGGCCCGGTTTCAATCTCCTTCCCTGAGAAAATTGGCATCTGCACTTCAAGATCCGCCATGCGCTTCAAGAAGATAGTACGGTATTCAACAACGTCGGGGGCGTTCATGCCCATCTACGAACATTCCTTAGCGAACTTCGGAATACTATAGTCCCAGTCTCTGCATCCATCGGATTGCGGTTTTACCAGAAATCACTTTGGTGCTCCCTGAATTGGAAAGAATTTTATGATTGACATGCTCGGTGAATTCAGCGGGGTCGATTTTGAACTTGTTCTAACGGAGATACAATCGAGCCGTAGCAATAACATCTATATCCATCAAAAGACTGCGTGAGTTGACATGTTGGCCTTGCTTGCTGTTCGGAAGATCACCAGTGGCGAGATACATGGCTCCCCAAGTGCGAAGCTATCGACAAAACCATGATCCTTTACTGATTGCCTGGGAAACGACTCCCGAGGCTTGAAGGTTCTAAACAAATGAAGCATCATTAAAATAATGAAATGTCAATACAAAAAATTAACAACCTCAACTCACGGGATATCCCTTTAATATCAGACGGAAGTAAGATGCGATAGCAGCCAGTCGTGCACGTTGATCTTTATTGGTTGTCTCTTTGGCCTTCTAGTCAAGTTTCAGCATTCCAGCGGCCAGGTGTCCCTCGGTATTGTCATCAATTTTGTTTTCACCTCATCTTCGTCATCAGTTTGTCTGCTTTCGTTCTCATTGCCTGAAACAGCTAGTGCATCCTTACTGATAAAATGAAAGTATGTCTCGAGTCGGCGAGAACCAAGTGCAGCATTGCGGTTTTCTGCACGTTTTCGTCGTTGAGAACGGCTCGAGTTCCCAATGTACCGACCCGGACGGTTCCAAATAAAGTGTAATTTCAGTGCGGCAGACTCTGCTTCATTATTAGTGAAACCCTCAGCCTCTTCGACCTCAAGCTCTGAATCTTCGTCCACTTCCACCTCCATATCAGCAGGCCAAAAAATTGGCTTGTTGAAATCGGGAGGCTGGCCAAGTTTTTTATCAAAATTGCTAGGGTCGCATATCGTTTTGACAATATTTTTTCGATGACCTGGCCGGTTTCAGCTGCTGTGAACGTTTTCTGGGTGGTGCCATTGTGGTGGTAGCGACGGAGTGCAATGGTAAATGTAAGGTGAACGCGGAAAAGAAAATAACCAAGAAATATATTATATATAATTTTTTCGACATTGATCTACAGTAATCCTGATTGGCTGAAAAACAAGTTTTTGTCAGGTTTAGAGTATAGGCTGCATAAAATTAAAATTTCGAATTTGGCCGCGAAAAATCAGGAGTTGATGGTTATAGGTGTCTCGCACTATACGACTGAGAATGGCCCCAAATTGACTGCTCCCGATACCAAGCAATACTCGAAAATACTTGACGCTGTGCGTGTGATCTACTATGAGCCCCATTAACGGATCGCTTGAGAAGATCTCTTTTCCGTTGCAACGATTCGTCGGGAGCTCTTGGAACCGAAGCTGCCTTTTACAGATGGACCAGTGACCGTGCTCTCACTTGGATACATCATACCCAACGCCTCGTGCCACAGGACGTAAAAGCTCTTTCCGATAAATTGCATGGAATGGTATGAATAATTTGTAGGTAATTGATTGTTCGATCAAAGGTTATGTATATATCGTCTTGCTGGCTGGAAGTTGTCGAAAAGACTCAACCATTTTATTTGGAGCTGAATTGTGGTGCAAAACCATCAGTTATGCTCTATTGATTGCTTACAGCTTCTGTTAAAAGATAAACAAAGCGATGGCATCGATGCGCCACTCTTTTAAGTATCTATTGCAAGCGATCCAGGTAGAACCAGCTTTACTCTATCGATCAGACTGAATTAATCTTGCTGCTCTAGAAATGATATTCCAGTCAAATGTGCTTTCGATAGCGTGGAAAGAAGCTGTCGATCATTTCCATAGGCTACAATCGACATATGTACAGCTTCTTCAGGATAGTCAAGACATGAGGCAAGCAAATTGCATCGTGCTCGCACCAGAAAGCATGGAAGATGACTTGAGGCTATCACGACGACAGATAACACAAGCTATTGCAGGTATCGGCTCAGTGCTCGCATAATCCTTTTACCAATTCTGGTAAAAGTGGCATCCTGTCAAACTCTCCAGGTTTGAACGTAGCCGAATTCGACTGAAGAAACAGCTTTCAACGCAACTCAAAGGTCATGAAAAGTCACGCTCTTTCATCCAAGCAAAGAAAGCTCAAGAAAGCGTCCTGGCAAAGCAAATTCACCTCTCCAAGTCTCAGGACAGAGTGCTTTACATTGAAGACCGAAATGAGCCAAAGATCCACATAACGATTGACCAGCAGCAAAAGCAATTCAAAGACAAAACGGCTTCTTTTTGACCAAAGTAAGAAGCCATCTAAATGAAAATCATACGAAAAAGAACCGAAATCCGAAGGGCCAAAGAGGAGGAAAACCTCATGTGTGGAGAATAAAAGGAAATGCGTAAATTGCTTCGAGAAGAAGAAAACGGGCTAGAAAACAGCTCGCAAAAGAATAAGCCAACAAGAAACGGGTTACGATGCCAAACTTTTTAAAAAAACACGACGGGTGCGGTAAAAGCGAAACTTAATGTTGGTCAACGCACTCAAGAGCGTGAACACGAGTTGAATGCTTGTCGTCGTCTAGAATCAAGGACTTGGGACTTTGTTCTGCTAAAACTCCTCGCACAAACGTATTACGAAATGAATGCTCCTTCCATGGCACCGATTGCGTGCGACAACGAACATAATCGAATGTACAAGCTGATGGCGGACGCGACCACATTTCCTGAGCGCTTTATGAGCTGTGATGAAGCAATCGTTTTCCAGACACATTGCATATGGATGTGCTCTTCATTTGGGACACATTATCAACATTCTTTCGATCATCTTGGGCTCGTTCTAATGCCTTCGCTTCACTTAATCGCCTCAGCTCTCTTCCTGCAGGACGGTTCCAGATCTACGGGTGACTCGACGATTGAGAAAATGAGTTTGGTTGACCAGTACTTTGCCTTCCATGCGCTGTGTTGGAATATTTGCTGGCAGAATACTATCCACATATTCAAACTGGCATTGCTCCTATGGATTGCAATCGCTCGCGGCCCTGAATTTGATGCTGCGGCCCGGAAATCGCTCGCACAGTTATGTTTTAGTAATGGAAAAACACTTTGAAGACGCATCACTCAAAGCGCTACGTGGTATCAAATCGTTTCGAGATGAGAATTTTGCGTCAGTCATGCGACAGACCTCGAAAGACGCGGCCACAATTGCTTTGGGGTCAATCAACCACATCGAATTACAAAGAAATCTCACACGAGAATCTCTATGGCTGTAAGAGTGTTGTGATGGTACAGCATCTAAAGAACGTGGTACAGTTAACAAAAGATTCCAACGGCGCCCTTAAATTCATTTAATATTCAGTCAAATCGATTTAAACAGAATTCATCCTTGTGGTCAATTTTTTCAAGACGCTTGAAATGCGTCGATTGGGAACGTATATGAATGTAGTGAGAAATCGGAGCCCTATGATCTTTTACTGAGTAAAGAATGGTCTCTTTTTGATGATCAGGAAACCATTACTCTTAGTGACAGCTCCACAACACGAGCCTGCGTGCAGTTCTTTCGTCTTGTCCGATCCAAAGAGGTCGCAAGTCCATTTAATCAGCCGGTCGATGCGTCCATGTATCCGGATTACTACACCAGCGGTATGATCACAGAGCCCATGTATCTGAGCATACTTTTGGAAAAGCTGGAAGATAGCGAGTACACAATCGACGATTCCAAGCAGGAATTCGACATGGACGCGTTTGTGGACGACGTTCATCTCGTGAAGAAGAATGTTTGTAGTACAACTCTATGCACGCAGAAATCTCGCGTATGGTGACTAGACTCTCGGCCAAATTTGATCGATTTTTTCGGGAACTGATAGAAACGCAATGAATTCAATCAAAGGATCAGTTTCGAGCATGTGGAATGCGATTGTGCAACGAGAAGCTGGTGCGGTGTTATCGATGTGACGCTCCTTTCCACTCGTTCTGTCGCCACCCGGCCGTCAAATACGCTCCGATGGATTGGTATTGTGGTTCATGCAAGATCTTGTCATTTGGTTCGATTCCGGGGTACGAAGTATGCATCAATCGATCCAGGAGACCATAATATGTTCGCGGAAAGAGCGATTGGATGCCGCCACAAACGTCTCTATGGACTCCATTCAGTGGAAAGTTACGATATCGCGTATAAATCCTTCTTCTCCGACACGTTTGGACCTCCTGCGTGCTGTCTGAAACCAATTTCTGTGAAATTTCCCCCTCATTTGAAATCTGAGTGCAACGTTTCACCTGCAAAGTTTCAATTCTCGTCGAGAAGATGCTGTCTAAACGAGCAAACGCTTATCGAAATGTGTGGCGATTTGTATTAAGAAACGATGCAGCCGACCGCCCGAAAATGCCATTTCTGCTATGTCATCGTAGAACCCCTCGAAAAGTATCAACGCTCCATTTTGACTCTTGGACGCACTTCCAACTCCTTCGTTGGTCCAGCAATTGTCAGCTGTTTTACAAAAAGTGCATCACTCTTCATGATGCGTGTAATCTTCGTCAAAGAATTCTCTGCGGCCACGGGATTAACCATTGTCGACACACTGCGCTTGCATGTGGAGAAATGGTCTCACAGTTACTGGTCGCACAGCCCGAATGAACTCCTTCCAAATATGTTGCTTCCACGGCAATTGTTTATATCGGCACAATGCATTCCTTTTAGAAATTCATTTGGATCGTAGCAACTACGGTTCTAAGTGCGTCATCGACGCCTGTTTCTCGATTGTTCGCGTTCTTGCGACGTCAAAAACCTCGGCCGACTAGACCCTCTAGACCCGCTAGACCGAGACCCCTTACCTCTGCTGACCGGCGGCGTCATCTATCCCTTTTACATTCCCCCATTACGTGCAGATATTCCGTTGGGCGGAAGTGGGTGGGGAGCGGGCATCAGCCGCAAAGCTTTCGGTTGGGTGAAGTTTGGGTGCGGGAGGAGAGCCAATTGTTTGTTGTTAGCCCGGAATCAAAGTCGATACAGCACAAGCGTTTCCATTTGTAACCAGATCGTGGAACGAGATAATGACCACATGACTTTCGCATCTACTTTCCGTCAGATTTTTCCAAATGACATACTTTGAAGCATAAATGATACGATTGTACGCAAGAAACCCGAAAAATGAATGCGTTCGAGAATGGTTTCTGGCTAATCGTTTCACGATCAATGGGTTTTGTTTGACAACAGATCCACCTTTGGCGAGAGCAAAACCAGATCCTCGGTACATTCCAGGCCGGTGCCTGAGCGCTTCAAATCGCGTTTTCTTCATCGTATCGTTCGGTAACGGACCATTCGACCTGGTCTTCGGGATATTTTCTGGGATCATGGGTATGGGTATGTTCTTGCTTGTTATGATTATGTTTGGCAATGCATCCATTGAGTCATACAGTTGATACAGTATACACTAAAGCGTGTTGAATAGTGTAGCTAACGTTGCAGTTATTCGGCACTCACGCTGCGAAAAGTCAAACTGATCCAGTATCAAAAACGTTGTTTCTTTATTCCTGCAGAAAATGACTCAGATCTGAAAGGCTAGCTAAAATCATTTTGTTCCAGTAACTTCGCCCGAAGAATTTGCATGAAGGAAATGTAGACGTATTTGCTTGTAGAATCAACTGCTACATTTTTTCGTCCTTCATCACGGTTCAGTTCAAAAACGTGTCAGGACATGCAGATATCCGATCTTGTTAGCTGTCGGATGCCAACAGGACGCTCAAGTTGTTTTCGGTCACCATCATAGCTTAGACTTGAGCAATGTTTTCCAACACAATTCCGAAGAATATTAGACGGTGTTGGACGCATCCAAACATACCCAGCAGACGTATAGTCGGCGTTGTAAGCGAATAATACTTCGATGTGCTCAAGAAGACATTTTGCACAATCTTTAAATGTAGACCTCACATATTCAAACTGTACCAAGGCAAGTCTATTAGAATACAAGGGAAATAAGTTTGGCACACGTCCTGATTTGGAATGCGACATGAGGACATAATGCTTCTGAGGAGGCCAAATACCCACTGGAGTCTCTATCTGTGTATACGTCATGGTAGCATCTCGTCCAACCGATTCAAATGTATTTACTGATAAGAAAGCTGCATGTTCAGAACAGAAATGATAGGGGACCTTTTGTAGCCGGGCGCATTTGGTATGATCATGACATGCCAAAAGCTCTTGTAATGACCCTGCTGGTAATGAGCCAACTTTTGAAGTGTCAACTAGCGATGACGTTTTAGTGAGGACATAAGGGACTTTTGTTGTTGAAAAAGCATTTTTCATTTATTGAAGACAACGGACTCGACGATCCAACGCGTAGTAAAAAAACAATACAATTGTTCATCCGTTCATCAAGCACCTCATTATCAGACGGCTTCGGATATGTCTCTATGTTCACGACAGACTCATCACGGTACTGGTGACACCTTCCTGAATCTTCCAGAATCGTATTACCGCACATGGAACATTCCAATCTTCTTTTGATGTCAGACGTTAGAATCATTGCATACCGCAAAGACGAAACAATTACCAGCCGAGCACCTCCCGCATCTTTGAGGATACATTCAATACATTTCCATTTTTTGTCTCTACGTAGAGTAGTATTTATACAAAGGGTCTCTTTGGTACGCAACATTTTCAGTGTATTCGAAAAAGCGAATGGAGCGTGAAGAGGTTCAGAACTTCTGCTAGCTCTATGCATTCTTTCCAATGCAATTACATCAAGTACCTGTCTTATTCTATTCAAATCCATCGTATTCTCATTACAGATCTGATGCTCTCCATTCAACCCACACGTCTTTTGATGCACTTCCAGCAATTTGCGATGCCTTGAAAATATTGAGTCCATGACTTGGCAGTCACTCAGATCCCAACTGAATACATTCAAACATAACTTCTTTCGGCAATTAGTTACTACGTCGGATGATGCGTAATCGCTGGGAAATACGAGGACCTCGGCTGAATGTCGCCTTGAAACATAGGATAATAAGTAGCTTCGAACAGCGAACCATTTACTGTGCATAGCTAAGCATTCTCGGCATACAGCATCACTTGAAATACCAGGGATGATCATGCATTTGATTGATGAGTCGCCTTCCGGGTTCTGCATGTTTCTTTCCAAATCTTTCTCTGGGACTGGTTCAAGAATAACGTTTTTTTATTCGTACGAGCTTCTATATTTATATCTATTCCGGAAAAGACTGGAATGCCACCTTTTTTAAGCATCAATGTTGAGAAATCGTGTTTCCAGTCTCTGTCCAGCACGAACCGCCTCAACAATATCACTTCAAATGACATCAAGTCTACCAACGAGAAAAGCGCCGTCTCATTGTTCTCGAAACTTCTCTGACGTGTCTGAGAAATTGCCATTTTGGGCTCAACAATATCGTCATTCGTTGACTGAAGGACACGTAATGTGCAACGAGCTTTTTCGTGGCAATAGGACAAAAACGAACTTAAGATATCTGAACGACCCTCTACCCATTAAACTCGCAATTTTTCTTCCACTTGTAGCAAATATAATTTTGCACATCCCAACGAGTTTACCAGGCATTGGTGGCACAGTGCATGATCTACACTCGTGGAAAACAGAGAGGTGGAACAGCCCGGACTCCGTTCGTACGTAGCTAGGTAGTGCGATTTTATTCATAGCCATCAGCCCAGTGAGAAGTAATGCGCTCAAACTGGAAATCGGCATATTCAAATTCAGTGTGTATTTGCGGGCAATACTACGAATGACGTACGAGAGAGCAGAATTTTTATTGACCAATCATAGACTTCAGCTTTTGGTAAGGTAATGCTACCGTAGGATATAATCAGCCCTGCACGCTTACTATTAATATTGAGGATACATGAAATCGTACGAACTGATGCGTACATACTATTATCAGATGAAGTGTTGTCCCACAAAGAATGTATCTAGAATACATACATCAAGAACATAGTATTTCGAGTTTTGCAAAATTTGCATTTCTGTCGGCAGGGTGCATCTGACTGAGCTTTGATATTGGATCCAATTATTCCCAAATCCCTACTCAATTAAGAGAAGTAGACGGTCTGTTCGACAAACATCTTGTGCTCTAGCCTAGCACTCAGGAGTAGCATTCAACGTATGCCGATGTATGCATTGGCAGAGTATCGTGACTCTTCTACTCAAACAATGACTCGTTTTCGCTGACATCACTTATCATCCTAGCACTAGTCTAGATTTTCTGCACGAAATTGCATTCATCGTAACCAACACGTACAGATAGCACCCTTTGCACCCTAATTTGAATAGGAACCTATCCAGTACCAGATGTTGATGGAAACAAGCCACATAGGAGTCTTATATTCGATGAAATCTTGCTCGTGCGTCCACCCTCCCTCTTTACCGCTATACTCTTTTTCTACTGCTTCAAGGAGTTGATCATAATCACTTTAATGTCTATAACTTCTACCATCTACGTTTGTATGATTGCATGGGTTTTCTAATATTTTTTGTTGGTTTCTAGGGGCACTTGATCACGAATCTCAAGACAACATCGCAAAATGTATGCTTAATTGATATGGCGGTAGTCGGTTCATACATATGACCCTCGCCCATACAGTTAAGACATGAATAGATTGATTTATTGATACTGAAGAAGATGGATGGTGCGAGCATATAAGTGGCGACACAATACCATCCCAGTTGCATCGCAAGTTGCCCGATTTCGCTTGTTTTGGAAAGTTGTGAATCATTCAATCCACTAACTGCATGAAAGAAAATGCTGTATGAAAGGATAAAGTACCCGGAATGATTCCGGATTCAGCCCTGTAAAAGAATATGCTCTTATGAGTCCCACTAAGACTTGATTTTGGCTTTACAAGAGATTACAAGCGATTAGAAAAAGCTTATTGATTTCCTTCATAGTGTATGACGATACTGATTGTTCGACAACTGATCCAATCAAAACGGCAGTAATGTAACTGTACTGGTGGAAAAGGTCTCACTTGACAATACGGCAGGTTTGCGAGTACACAAGATTTTCAAAGATATCAAGAAATTCAAATTCTGATAGCTCTTCGTACGTCGCCATCAAACGATGAACGTTTTTTCTCTCAGGACTGATACTTTAAATGTGCATAAAATCAAGACAGCACCCATCAACAAACGAAACACAGAAAGTCATGCATTTTGTTCAGCAGATCAAAAATTCATTATCAAGACATAGTCATGTTCGTAGAATAAACTAACGACGTTCAGCTGTTCATTCCGATAAAGATTCAGACATTCTTAATTTGCACCGAGTGACAAACCACATACTGCCATACATGCTCTCCATTACAAACTAAATGAAGAATTGATCACCAATCAACGCTCCCGCCGAGCTCAACGTCTAGAGGAGAATACTGGTTCTATGTCTCAGTGTTCAGTAGCACGTAAGAAATGGGACTATCACTTGAGTCGACATTCTAAATCAATTAGTGATATTCGTGCTGCAGACGGATGTAGTGAACACTCAAAACCCTCCTTTCCATGTCGGACCATGTAGAACCGTACCTTCGATTTACATATATTGTAGGTATCAGGTACATTGGCCTATTGGCAACACACTTCAATCGACATATGAAATGATCTGCGGTGATCAAAATTCGTCAAATTCTTTGATTTATTTTGTCACTTTTATTCAGGGGGGAGGCAGCAAAAGGGCTTGATGATAAAAAAGCAATGGAACAGATCAGACAGAGGAAGTGGCCATGGTGCAAGGTTGGCTTCTGTGCCACTGGGGTACAATCTTCGCTACGCCCATCGATTTGCAAGAAACGTGCCAACAAGAAGAAAAATAGCGGTATGGTGAACCGCTCACATGGTCCAAGCTGAATCGCTCACATGGTCTACATTTCCACACATTATGCCTCCACGAGTACACTTTCGTCAAATGCTTAATATCACAATTTGTGAGTGGATACATGACGTGTGTATCGTATACATAATTTCGTCTCTCCAGAAGCTACGCGTCTCCAAGCTTTGGCTGTTAGTAAAGAGACAGAAAAAAAATCGTAGCACCGATAACAAATATCCCATTTACATCCATTCCTAGTTCCATTTCCCAGATTGTGTACTCGATCAAATTCTTCGCATAAAGAGAATAGCTACTCTACTCCAGCGTTCCACGAACACTGGTCTTTTTATAGATGTACATGCTGCTACAACTCCGAGGCGTACCTTGTGAAAAGATAACTGAGCACTTGATTCGATTCATAATACATCTCAGCAATTCTACTTTTCTCTACGGCTGTAAGAGTGCTTTTATGGTACAGTCGCTGAATAAAGCGGTATATCTATTAAAGATCCCAGCGACGCCCTTAAAGTCACTTCAGAGCAAGTTGAATCGATTCAGCAGATTTCATCCTTGCGGTCAAATGGGCATGACGCTCTGATTGCATCGATTAAGAACGTATATGAATGTAGTGAGAAATCGTAGCACTAAGAAAAAAATTTGAGTGAAGAATGACCTCCTTTTGACGACAAGGAAACCATTAGTCTCAAAAATAGCTCCACGAGCTTGCATCCTCTTGCTTCATCCTCTCCAATCCGAAGAGGTCTTAAGTCCATTCATATAGCTACTCACATGATTAATCACGGTCAATCTGAGGGAATGATGGTCGAGGGTGTGACAGAGTCCAATCAGCCGGTCGGTGCGTCCATGTATCCGGATTTCTACACCAGCCGCGTGATCATAGAGCCTATAGATCTGAGCACAATCTTGGAAAAGCAGAAAGATGGCGAGTGAAAATAGACGATTCCAAGAAAAAATTCGACATGGACGCGTTTGTGGACAACGTGCATCTCGTGAAGAAGGATCGTTTTATTTACATCTCTTTACAAGCGGAAATATCGCGTAAGGTGATCAAACTCTCGGCCATATATAGACGACTTGTTTCGAAACTGACAAAAACGCAAACAAATCATCCAGGAGGTGAGAGTCGAGCATGGGGAATGCGATTCTTAGCGAGAAGCGGTTGCGGTGCTATCGACTAGAAGCTTTTATTTACTCGTTCTGTATCCCTGGCCGTCAAAGAGGTTTCAACGATTGGTATCGTGAATCATGTGAGACTCAAACGATGAAGCGCGTACCCAAAACAGAGGAGAATGATGTTTCTCAAGACGCCAAATGACTTTCGAAAGCGATGTAATGGATTTCTAGTAGCTTCTGTGCCTGAAAGAACGCATTTACACGCTACGAATACTATTTGATCCTGCAAAATTGTACGACATTGTGAGAAAAGCTTTCCTCCCCGATCCATCCAGACCTCTTGCGAAATGTCGGTAACCGCGTTTTGTCGAAATTCCGCCTGATTCATATCTGAGAGCAACGTTCAACTTTCTATGAGAAAGGTTTTTCAAACGACTAAGTGCTCATCGAAAGGTACCACGGAAATGCGTATACCACGAGGGGATCGAGTAACCATTCGAGCAGTATCCGTGTCGCCACATTGGACTTGTACTTGGAAAGAGAGGCTCAAAATACTGAGTGTACATCCTGAATGAACTCTTCTTCCAAATAGTACGCTTCCTAATCAGTTGTTCACATTGGCACATTGCGTCCCTCACGAGAGATCCATTTGGATGGTATTAAGTACGCTTCCGATATACGACATGGACCCTGTTTCTCGATTGCTCGCGTTCTCACGACGGCTTTCGTTAATGCGATCTCTCTGCGACCAACGGTGGCAACAGATGCATTTCTGGCGAAAACAGATGCTCGGTACCTTTCACGCTTGTATCTGAGTCATTCAGATCGCGTCTTCTACAACGTATCCTTGTATAACGGACCGTTGGGCCCTAGTCTTGGCGAAGTTTTCCGCGATTCATCGCTATGGGCGTGTTGTCGCTTGTTATGATTATGCTCGAGCTATTTATCTATTGCGTTATACGTATTACACAGTTTATACCAAAGCGTACTGAATAGGCTAACTAGCGTTACTGTATTCGGAACACGACTCGGAACAAAAAATTCACACTAACTATTTCTGCATCAAAGTTCTGTTCTCTTGTTCGTGCAGCAAATTATTTATCTTACAAACGCTCGCTAGGATCATTTAGTCTCCTGGTAATGGTTGCAGAATATAGTTTCGAAAAAGAGTGGAATACTACATTCTTCTCCACTCATTGATGTTGAGACCTTGTGATTCCACTCTGTACTTAACGCAAACGATCCTGCCACTTTCACTTCAAGTGACATTGGGCCTACCGACGAGAAAAACGAACGCGTCAGTGTTTTCATGACTTCTCTGACGTGTACTGAGCTGAGAAAATGCCATTTTGTGCTCAATAATATCGCTATTTGTAGGCTGGACGACATGTATATTGCAACGTTTGGCACAGTGACAACAAGACATAAACGAACTCAAGACGTTTGAATAAATCCCAGCCCAGTAAAGCCGAAGTCTTTTCTTCCGCTTGAAGCAAGTATAATTTTGCATATCCCAAAGAGTTTACGAGGCATTCGTGACACGCTTCATGATCTATGCCCGTAGAAACTGAGAGAAGGAATAGCTCGAATTTCGTTGGTACGAACGTAGTTAGTGCGATTCTATATATGGACATCAATCTAGTGAGTATTAGCGCTAAGAAATGGGAGCTCCGCATCTTAGTCGCGAAAACAATAGCAGCGAGTTAGAAGAAATCGAATACAGTATCAACCAATAATAGGCTCCGTTCTATTCGTATGATCAAGTCTATTGCTCGGATCTGTTATACTCTCATACCGCCATGACAGTCGTTGATATTTAGGAACGGTGTGACTTCTCGATTTGCCAGCTGATACGTAACTAGCCAATTTAGTAGATTCAGCTCGAAAAAAACATTTTTTCAGACATAGCGACAAAACCAAGGGTTTTAGCGTCCACTTGTAGTGACGTGACAACCCTGATGAGTCAGCCGCTTTTGGGTGATTGCATGATTGTTGATGAGTCATCACCCGTGTTGATGACGTGAAAAGTACCCTTACCCCAGTGTGACGTTTCGGGGTGGTAATGGTGATACATGTGGTAAGGTCGATGCTTCGTCACAGGGTGGTGCCAAACAAGTGTGGACGAGACCAAACGTCTCACTCTGAAAGAATTATTAAGTCGCAAGAGTCCTTGCACAAAGACGAGGCTAAAGCGAAAGCGCAATGCCTCATGGGGCTCCTAAAGCCGAAAGTTTCAGATATTGCTGCAATACCTGAACTTTATGCCATAGAGTATCCAGATTGATCCATTGTGGCTGCTGAAATCGAGGCCACACGGCCTGGCAACATTGCGAAAGCAATTCCGATGATTTGTAAACGGGCGAGGCATTGGTCCGTATTCCGAATCGGGGATTGAGGTAACCCGGATTTCGAATTTTTCTTGATTAGTAGCCAGATTGGGATAATTTGAGAGTGGTGGTTGTGTACACCGACGCGATTTAACAGTTGCAGGGCTAGTCGGTCACCGTTGTGGGTTAAAAGCACTACTTTGAAGAGTACGAGACTTTATAACGTATCTAGACGTTTTTGGAGTCGGTCTGGAAAGTGAGCTTCAGAGTATTTTGAAATCTCTCCACAACAAGAAGTGTGGCATCCTTCTCGATACTTTTCGAGAACCAAATTCCTCAAAAGGAGTTCTTATGTCGACGTAGTGACTTTACTTTGCGTCATTCACGTGCCCCAAGCATTGATACCTGCTGGGAAGGTATGCGAGCAAATCGCCTTCGGCAAGCAAGTCTTTCCTGTACGGGGAAGATTGCTACGATCCCGACAGATCGACCACGTTTCGGTCAACGGAGCCATAATGTTTCGAATTAGGAGCCTCTGATACACCCTCGGCTCCAGATCCTAAACCAAAGGAGCCAACACCAAAAACGGCATCTGTGGTCAACTCAAAACCATGAATTTGCCGATTCGGAATATAAAAGAGGCGAAAAGATATTTCAGCGAAAACTATCCGACCAAATATCGTTGAAGTTCAACTTTTCTCCGGGTATCATACCACCGGGCACACCACAACTCCCGCAAGCATCCCTTCCACTACTACATCTTGAGGGAAGAGCATCTCCACGAGAATTATCGGAACCAGTAGAGTGGGATGGGTATATAACCATGCAGGTGGTTCGTTTGTGTGAAAAAAGTCACGGTGTATAGCCATTTCGACACATGGTATCGAAAGCACGCCCGAGTGCTCTGCCTGGTTTGGCGGCCAAGAATTATATCTCTGTTCTCGCGAGAATGGAGGAGAAGAGATGTGGAAGGGGTTGGCAATCCGGAGCATGGAACAAGGGTGCAATTTAATACCATGAAAACACGGATACCAGAAGAAGTAGCCATTTCAAAGAGGCTGTTCTTTTTATTTTGAAATCGCTACACGAACGTTAAAAAAGCTAAACGACCAACTAAATGCTTTCCACACCATCAGACCGGACAAGCTGGTCCAAGCTGAAGGACACATAGAACATGTGCGCAGGCTGATTCAGTTCAGCACGAATATAGACAAAACTGTACAGGCGATCCATCGATGGCTACGAATGGTTTACTACTTGCCTGTATGGAGTCCACTGATAAATCATTAGTCGACGTTGCGCATCTACTGCTGGTCAATCGAGCATTCACTGGTCATGATTTTTTATAAAGATGTTATGTTTGTGACATGATGGAGTCGACAAGTTGGTGGGAAAGTTCTATCAAAATGTAACGTGATGTTCATGACGATAGCATATGGTGGAGGATGGTGCCGGAAATGTATTCGGTTTGACAAGAGCAACGAAAGCTCTAGTCATGATGGAACTCCTGCTCATGTCCACTGTCCTCACCCTTTACTCAAAAGATCACTGGGTCCAATATCTCATAGATTGGCCAGTGATTTTTTGCTTCCAGGGATCCATTGCCGACTATTGCCAATCAGTGTGCTACTATCGTTGTCACGCTCAGAGGTAGGCATCAAGTGTCGGTCCCAATGGTTTGGAGGTAAATGGCGAGGGGTTTTCTGTAGTAATATCGACGAGCTCTCCCTCAGAACATACTTTTCTCGGAAGAATTAGCAACACTAAAGATCTCCATTCAAGATGGAGACAAGAAGGTGATTGCTGGTCCACTTCAGCGTGAATGCTAAGGTCTGCTCGATTATTTCAACATGGAACAATATCTCAGCACTCGGAGTGAATGTCTACAAAGGTCACCTTTTCATCGACCATGTCCTATCACAACACTCTATTTGTTGTGTTCAAGAAGCAACTTTCACGACCACAACCAACTGGATTCATTTCAGTTCTTATTCCATTCAAAAATGAAACACAATATGTTTTTCAATGACCCCAACAGGGCTTTTCTCATCCGACGCAAAACCGCAGTGGCGGCATCATGACAATCCTTCGTTCGTAGTTTCCTGGTTATTCAATAGCTGAAGAAATCAGCTAACGAAGCATTCGAAATCGTTATTTGATTCTGCGTCTTCTCATTCACGATGCACCGGTGTATATTCACGATGTATATGCACCGGTGCGGGCCAAGGAAAGGGTAATTTTCTACGAGTTATTGCTCTCCAACACTTTCGAATGGATCGCAACAAATCGCGTGTTTGGTGGCTTCTTACACCACTCGCACCAGCTTTCGATGCTTCGAGTGGAACAATTCAACACAAATCAAGTTGATTAAGGTGTTTGATATGGATTTCAAAGTTGGTTGTGATAGACGCTTGGCGAAGCTAACATCCGACTGAAAAAGTATTTACAGGAGCATTATCGCGCAAGGATCGACTAGATTGTATCTGCATGTCGGGTGAGAGCTATTCAATATGGTATACAAAACCTCTGAGTATTTTCGTCCACGACATGCGGGAAATCATCTGGCACAAAAAGTAACTTTTGAAAATCCAAATCAATCTACGGGTCGTGGATATTGGAAATGCTCATTACGACTATTTGGATATCCTTAAGTTGTCGAAGAAATCAAATTGGAAGCAAATCAGGTGCTGGAACAATTGCGGACAACTTCGAATTCCGGAAACATGTGGGGGACTCGGAAGACGAAAAAAACACCTCCAAGGGATTGTGAAAAGATCGTACAAGATAGCCGAGGTGATGTTGGGTCTAGCCAGCGTGTTTTGGAAGCTGCAGAAGCTCGATATCGCACTCAAGACACCAATCAGTCACGGCATTTTTACGAATCGAGTCTCGATCGGTCGAAAAAGATGCCAAATACAACCAAGATAAGAGCTTTAAACATCTTGTAAATCATATCAAGAACTCCTCCAAGCATTTTTTTCCCCTCCGGATAGTTCCTGTCGTCGCGTGCCGATCGAAAATGTCACCAAACATGTGGCACCGTAACATCGAACCTGATTGACGACTTTAGAGATCATTGGGGTGCTATTATGGGCGCTCTATATAGCGCCGAGGCCAAATCAGCTGATCCTTGTGAAATAAAGGAAAAGAAGCTACTGGATTCGATTTAACTTAGAGCAAGACCGTCTTTTAACTCGCTTAAATACGACCGGGATGGCGATCAAGCACATACGGAGTAGTTCTTCTACAGGGAGGATGAACTACCAGCTGCACTTTATCAGCTGATCCGGAAAAGTTTGGCTTTGGCGGTAGCTGAAGATTGTGCGAGAATATCAGTTGAAAAGAGGTATCTTACTTCTCTCGCAACGTCACTCGGCATTCACCTTGTGTTACACAAAAAACGATCGACGTAATCTTGGCAGCTACCGATCCGATCGCATTTCTTTTGTTGAGTTGAGAGTACTTTTTAAAATATTGGCGCCTCGATTACAACCGTTTTTGCCAAATAAATCCATCAAGATTAAAAAGCATGTGTGCGAGGACGGCCGAAGAATCCCCACATTCGACGTCTCGCCGACATACAAGACTTAGTCATTCATCGTGGGGAAGAAGCTTATGCGACTTTCTCTACTATGAGAAAGCTTATGACCGAATCAATTGGACGTAAATTCTTTAGCGAAAAAAGGGCTTTAGGAAAACTTTTAGCGACTGGGTTCGTCTTATGTACTCATACACGAAGGCTCAGTTGATGATTGATGACAATTTCACCCGTCTATTACGCCACAACGGGAAATTAACAAGTCGATACTCTACAAGCAGTACGTTTTCCAAGAACAAAGGAAACTGTGCAAAATTTGTTAGACGGTACCGTTTTCTGACAGGTCGTCAAGGGCTTGAATTTCAACTGCAAGACCCATTAAAGATAAACTCCGACCTCAACTCAACGGCTGCTTGGTGACAACGTGACAGATTGGGTGAGGAGAGACGGCCACCAAGTGGGACCAGACGGACGTCATGTGAGACGTGACATAGTCAAGTTTGTAATGTCGTTGCACATGCATGCTGTAGGGCTGACAAAAAAGGTCCATGCGAGATTATTTAACTTTTACTTCTACCTCTATTGCAACGAGTGCATTTTGAATACATTCAACGAAATTTACTTCGCCGACACGAAGACCGTGGCGCTTGGATCAATGGCCTCACTGCCGCAACTGGATTTTTTGCGGAGGATTCAATCTTGCTCTCAAAAACATCGAAACGGTATTCTGACGCAACTGGAACTCGAACTCGTCCAAGCCTACTGCGAAATAAAATACTGGGACTGGTGCAAAGCTTAACTTGGCAAATTCTCGTTGAATCAGACCATGCCATGTCCTTGTATTCTCAATCTAGCCATATTGGATTTGGAGGACTCGTTCAAGTATTTTTGGGCATTCCATTCGGCTAGACATAGAATCCTTGGATGCTTATAGCAACTATTGAAAGGCGTGGTTGGTGCGTGATTTTGATGTGCACGTACTGTCCGTGGTCGACTAATGATTGCGCAAAGGATGATTTTATTACGTCTGTGAAATTAAAATATTCACTTGGATGTATCAGAAGAGGCTACTCGATAGTGGCAATCGATGCTAAGTCGATTGATGCTTGCATAACACACAAAATTCGAAGCACGTTCACCTGATCAGCAAAGCCATTCTATAAATTCGACTGCAGAATGGTGGACTAAACTTCGGACGGTAAACTAAAGGTAAAACCTAGCCAATTCCCACAACAGTTCGCATATAATGGGTCGCCAATTATTACTGCGCATTGGGAAATTGTCTCAACAGAACTGCTACTCCCGTCCAACCCTCCGGTACCACACAAGCCTACGTGCACATTTATCATCGCATCATACCGACTTGGTAAATAATACAATGAAAGATACCGTGTTCGTATGGAATATTCAAAACGCGGCGCCCGATGGATTGGAGCATTGCAATTCGGCTTCGAATATCCTACCACGCCGTCAATAATCAAGGAGCAACTGCTGTGTTTCACTTCGACCAAAAAATACAACATTATGCAGCTGCCACTTGTAATTCCGAGTACGCAAAGACTTTGGTACTATATTTGCATGGTGGACGAACCAAACCAGGAAATTAGAGAGAAAACGTTTGCTACAGCATTTGAGATCTGCACTCTCGATTGAAGATTGCGAAAGATGGTAGAAGAAGAAGAAAGAATTTTTCGACAATTGCACAGCCACGAAAAGCTTAATACATCGCATATGGCTGCCGGAAATCTGCTGGTGCCTATCCGCTCGACTGTCGGTCTGGATCACTTGGATCCAACCATGCACAAAGTGGAAGGCCCTTCTATATGGGAGTACAAGAATGGAGTAGAAACATTTTTCCAGCTATTCTAGAGCTTTAAACTCTCTCATCGTTTGGAAACCTCCCGAAGTTACCAAGAGTCACCAAACAGATACAGAACGGGTTGTCACGATATCTTCGGAAATGTGCATTACCGATTTCTGAAAAAAAGTAGAGGGTTTCGTCTCGCTTTTCCGATGCTATCAAATTGGTCTCATTCTATTATATGAAGAATATTTATTCAATATCATATTGCGCACTCAATCTTCGTGTGGTGGGGCAGCGAAATCGGATCATCAATTTTTGAGTGCGAACACGCGGTAAACTATTGGGTGAAGCTACTCTCGATTCAAAATCAGCTCTTTCATCAAGACAATGCGTACGCAACAGAGTTCTTTCAACGAATTATGTTTGACGTGTGGCTTGCACTGCTAGTGATGGCGTTACACTATGTCTGGGCTGTCGGAGTCGCCAACTGTTCGACAAGATCGGGTACTCCAGTGGTTCCAGCACTTTCCGTGATCTATACCACATTAATGCGTACATTCGATACTTTCGAAGGCAGTTTCACGACAAAGACACAACCAGATGACAAAATTGCATGTCAACTCTCAAATCAGGGTTCATGCTCACATTTTGCCGATCATTGGTGGGGTGTGTCAACGGGAAATAGAAGACTACGATGCTAGTGCTTGCTTGAGGGGTGAATCAGCACAATTTTTTTATATATCTGGTTTAGCCTAGTGTTGCGGACATATATCGATTTTGGGGACACGGTTTCGTATTACGGTGATTCGAGGCAAGCGTGATTTACAAGACCGTCAACAGCAACGCAAATTATGGGCTACTGTTCACAGGTACTCCCGTGAAACTCCATTGCATGTATATAGATTAATTAAGATAGCTTGGGCATGTAGCGAAGTCACATAGTTAAATATAAACACCTTCATTACTTAGAGTGGAGAAGACTTCAAGGAGGATCAAACATGGTGTGTGCGCAGCTTAAATCGATCGCTCCGAACCTTCTTTGTCCTTCGACTGTGCTTGAAATAATACAGCAAGTTCCATCCCTGGCCATGCAAGCAACGTATCATGTTGAAGCGGTAACTGTGATAAGTGCACTTAAACATTGTTGCGTCTTGGATCGAGGCTCGAAATACATGGTCTATAAGCCTATAATCACCAGCACATGAATTCAATAGACAGTTTCGAACCCTTCTATCCCGGAGATTTTCTCATATGCTACTAGTCTTCACAAAACAATTCTATACAGCAAGCTGAGCTCAAGCTTAAGTCGTTTCACAGCAGTTAACTCACCACGGATGGAACATCCACCGAAAATTCTAGGAGCTCAACAAGAAAAGATGAATTTGGAGCATACCGCAATAGGCTCATACTTTTCGTGTCAGAATGGACAGTGCCACTTGCTTGGCAAGTAAACAGACAACACCGAATAGTAAATGCTTTTGCAGAAACGGGATAATGCTTTTTTGTGGCGAGATGGCAAATATATGGGTTGGTAGACCGCAGCATTTGGTATATGTGAATGAGTAAGAATAAGTTGTTGTCGTGCTGGAATACAGAACATATTTACATGATACCCAACTCGGTGACATGCTGGGAATGCTTGCAAAGTGTATCTAAAACGATTGAAAGTTGATTTCAATAAATGTGAGATTAACTCCATAATATAGAGCTCACAAGTAAAGGAGAGAATAGAGCAGTCGAACGGCTCGCGTTCTCTCAAACTTGCGAATTTCATCGACAACGCCCTCCTCAAAATCAGTTGAAGCATCGATCTATTTCAGAAAAGGTTTTCAAGATAGCCTTTTCTTGTACAGCAAAGTGCTTTGATGTCGTACCGCTAGACAAAGTTCAAGTGCGAGTAGTCCCCCAATTTTTGCTTGTTCGGGCGTGTCTTTTGTATCCAGGCAAATGAGATGGATTGGGTGCCAATCTCCCACGCCTAGACGTAGCTGTAAATCTTCCAAAACGATTTCAAAAATGCGGTCATCAAAACAAACGATGACATCCAGTTTTCGTATATCATTCACACTAAGATCTTGCCATCGCTGGGGGCACCTTTTCGTAGACATATCTCGCTTCAACATGTCCAGAACGCCATTTCGACGAAAGCTAAAGCAATGTAAATGTGAATATTTTAGTGATAAAACCGAAATGAATAAAGTCTACAGCTCTTCGTTTTCATCTTTCAGTTGCTGGTACATAACTTGATATGGTGTGAAGAAGTCAAAAATCCGAGGCTCATAACGCGAAGGTCCTGGGAACCGCACTTTATTTCCAGCTCCAAAAGAGCACACACGTAAACCCGCAGCGTGAAGGTGATCATGCGCCTCCGTGCTTCGATTAACATTATTTGCACACAACATCGCAAACATCGGGCGACTCATGTGCACCGCGTTATAATGTGATAATGCTACAATGTTATTATTGATGGTACCTATTTACGAGGCAGCGCACTATTGGAGTCTGTCTTATCACCACGACTTCGTGTGCCATCATTGTCTGACGTACAGTACGAATGGCGACATGTCGTGCGATCAGCAGTCGATATCACAATAATAAATACAAGATCTGCAGTCTATTTGATAGTATGTGCGAGTTGTGACTAAAAGTGTGACTGCTTAAAAAGCATGAGCGGTTGATCTTGATTGGATTAGTTCTTCCTGATGATCGAGACTAGTCATGCCTTCTAATGATCTTCGGCCAGCTAAAGACTCTTATACTGCCAATGATGTCATGTTTCGGCTGTAGTGATGTGTTTCGATTCGTTATAAAACTGACAATCACCCTCAATTGTAGTATCAAAACAAGTGCTAGATTCGTTCGTAGTTGAGATATCGGGCCCATGTAGTGCCATAGAGTACATGTCGAGTGCTTGTGATCTATCAATGCGTACAAAACTGAAAGCAGTTTGCTATATCAGCAAGAAGGGTGCCGAGGTGACATAGCATCATTGCAAGTGCATGCAGTAAGATGGTAGCAAACAAGCATAGATATTTAGGTGATGTTAAGAAGCTTAATCTAGCTCAATTTGTACCACACAACAGTCAAATGGCTCATTGCGGTTCTTCCTCAATTCAATTGAAATCTCTTACTTCCCTCAAGCACACTGCGAAGTCTTCAAATTTTCTAGTAGCAATGATAGTGTCGCGCAACATCTTGCATATCTGATGGAGCACTGCTTTCTAAGCTCACTTGCTCGGTGGACGGTAGCATTACGGACACCGAACTTTTCCCTTTACCAGAATAGTAAAATTTGCTGCAGCATCTAATTAGATGTTCTGTCTATTTCCCTTCTTGCACGTTTATATGAGGTTACGCCTGGTCACCGAACGAAGCATTCGAAATCGCTATTTGGTTTTGCGTCTTATCATTCACGATGCACTGGTGTATATTCAAAATGTATAAGGCCGAAGAACGAGTGGTATTTTCTGAATTATTGCTCTCCAACACTTTCGAATCGACCGCAACACATATCGTATTTGGTGATTTCAACACACCACTCGATCCAGCTATCGATGCTTCGAGTGGAACAATTCGACACGAATCAAGTCGATTAGCGTGTTTGGAATGGCTTTCACAGTTGGGTGTGGTAGACGCTTGGCGAATCCAACATCCGACTGAAAGGTATTTTACAGGACCATTACCGCGCAAGAATCGACGAGATTATATTTGCATGTCGGAACAGCTATTCAATATGGTATACAAAACCTCAGAGCATTTTCGTCCACGACATGCGAGAGATCATCTGGTACAAAAAGTAACTTCTGCAAATCCAACTCAATCTCCGGGTCGAGGATATTGGAAATGTTCATTACGACTATTTGAATATCCTAAAGTTGTCGAAGCAATCAAATTGGAAGCGAATTTGGTGCTCGAACAGTTGCGGACAACTTCGAATCCCGGAAAAATGTGGGAAAGTTGGAAGACGAAAATTAAGAAACAGCTTCAAGGAATTGAAAAAAAAAGTTGCAAAAGATAGCCGACGTGATCTTGAGTCTATCCAGCGTAGTTTGGAAGTCGCAGCAGCTCAATATCGTATTCGAGATACCAAAGAGTCACGGTATTTTTACGAATCGAGTCTCGAACATTTCAGAATCTCGGTCGAAAACAATGCGGATACAATCAAGCTGCAAGCTTCGACCATCACGTGAAGCATATGGAGAACTCTTCCAGGCATTTTTTTCGCCCTCCGAATAGTTCATGTCGTCGCGTGCCGATCGAAAATATTACAAAGAAATGTGGTACCGTGACAGCGAGCCCCAGGGAGGTTATTGACGAATTCAGAGATCATTGGGGTGGTGTCATGGGCTCTGTTTATAGCTCAGAGACCGACTCATATGATCCATGTGAAAGAAAGCAAATAAGTTACTCGATTCGATTCAAGTTTTACTTGCCTCAGCAGAGCAAGACCGTCTCTCCACTCGGTTAAGTACGACCGAGATGGCGGAAGCGATCAAGCACATGCGGAGTACTTCTTCTCCAGGTATGGATGGGCTACCAGCTGCATTTTATCAGCTTGATCCGGAAACGTTTGGAGAGTGTCTGAAGATCGTGTTCGAATATCAGCTGGATAGAGGAATTTTACTTCGATCACAACGCCACTCAGCAATCACACTTTTATACAAGAAAGGATCACGAGGTGATCCTGGCAACTATCAACCGATCGCACTGCTTTGCGTCGATGTAAAAGTACTTCAAAAGTGTTGGCGTATCGATTACAACGGTTTTTGCCAAAATTGATCCGTCAAGATCAAAAAGCATTTGTGCGAGGAAGGTCAATGCATCACCATATTCGACATCTAACCGACATTCAAAACTTGGGCACTCGTCGTCGGGAGGAAGCTTATGCGACTTTTCTCGACTTTGAGAAAGCATATGATCGAGTCAATTGGACGTACATGTTTCGCGTTTTGGAAAAAATGGGCGTTGGAAAAAGTTTCATCGATTGGGTTCGTCTGTTGTACAATAACACAAAGGCGCAGTTGATGATTAATGGAAATATCACACCGTCCATTACACCACAACGTGGAGTGAAACAAGGTGATCCTCTCTCAGCATTACTTTTTCTGATGACGATCGAACCTTTGGGAAATGTACTTCGTCAACATGAAGAACATGGCATTTGGAATAATGGCACGACTGTCGCAACTGGATTATTTTTTGCGGACGATTCGACATTGCATTCAGAGACACCAAATGGTGTTTTGACGCAACTTGAACTCGTCCAAGACTATTGCGATGGATCGGGTGCGAAACTCAACTTGAGTAAATCATCCTTGCTCTCGTTGAATCGGACCAAGCCATGTCCACGTATTCCCAATTTGACCATAATGGGTCCGGAGGATTCGGTCAAGTATTTGGGTATTCCGTTCGGCCAGAAACCAACTCACTCGATGGTTATTTCAACTCTCGCCAAGCGTTTTTACGATGGGTTTGGTGTATGGTTTCGACGAGTAAGAACTGTTCGTGGTCGACTACTGGTTGCGCAGACGATGATTTTATCACAGATTCAAAACAAGTTCACCTACTCAGCAAAGATTTTTTATATCTTCGCAGACAAGATGGTGGACTACAAGTTCCTTTTTTGGTGGGACGACTAAAGCTACAGCGTATTCAATTCCTTCAGCAGTTCGCATCCGATGCGTCAACAAGTATTCCTGCGAATTGGACAACTGCTTCGACGGAATTATTACAACTTATTCAACTCCCTTTGGACCACATGAGCCGATGGATGTATTCACTATCGCACCACATCGACATGGCAAAAGGTTTCAATGGGAGAGGACATCGTCATGGTGTAAATACGCATTTAAAACGTGGCATCAGATGGATTGGAGCATTTCACTATAAGATTTGAATGTTTTACAATGCCGTCAGTACTTCATGGAACAACCGATGTGGTTTCACTGCGACCAAAAGTTACATTACGAAGCTGCTACTCGTAATCCGAGTACGCAAAACATTTGGTGCAATCTTGGTATGGAGGACGAACCACATCGCACATTTCGAAAAACGTTTGCTATGTTTTTCGACGTTCGAAGTCTGCAAGACTTTTTCCGGGAAGGCGACACATGGCCAACGAAGGAAGATTTCGTCGCCAACTATTGACAACGACGAAGAGCTGAACACATCGGATATGGCAGAAAAAAAGTTGCTGAGTCGACTTTACAATGAAGCCACTCAGATTCTCCAGCGTACACACTCGACGATTGGTCTCATCACTTGGATTACACCAACCACAAGTGGCAGATCATTTATGTGGGATAAAAAAGCACGGAAAGGAAATATTATTTCTCATCTATTCCATGCTCACAACTCTGACGGTTCGTCTGGAAACCTCCCGAACCAACCAAGAGTCATCCGATGTCAACACATTGGTCATCACGGGAGAGATCGGACGCACTGGATTCAGAACGAGTTCGAACTTTTATGGCTACATCACGGCAGCTTCGGAGACGTGTATTAACAATTCATGACGATTTACAGTTTCGTCTAGCCTTTCGGATGTTGCCAGTTTGCATCTTGTTTCTGGATCTTAAAGGATATTTAGCCCGACCTTATATTGTGCACGCAGCCTTCATATGGAGCAGTGGAATCCGATCAGCAACTCTTTCTAGAGTGCGATCACACGGCGCAGTTATGGAGGTAGTTACTCTCTAGTTGGGATCAGTTTTTCTCCTCTCGACCACGTTGGACGCATATTGCATGTGCAATCGTACCAGCACTACGGTCGGATTGGAAAGAATATCAACAAAGTATATCGGATTTATGGCTTGCATTGCAAGCGGTGACGCTGCACTTCGTCTGGACCGATCGGAATCGTCGTCGTTTTGATCAGCCATCAGCAACTCCGACAATTCCAGCTCTTTCCGTGATCTACACCACGTTTAGTGCGCATGTTCGGTACTATCGAAGACAGTGTTACGACCAAGATGAACGCATTCGACTCGAAAAGGTGCTTGATCAGCTCGCAACGCAAGGAGCATTCGGTGGATTTTTCAGAAGCCGACGATCATTGCTGCGGGTACGACACAGACAAGTACAAATGCAAGTGCAACTCGGATCCTCGTCCTAGTTGGCTGGTTATGCTCACCGTAGTGTGGCGCACACCAATTTGCAAACCACGGTACTCTGGGACCGTTTTTATAATTGTACAACTTTACAGCATTTACAGCATTTACAGTATTTACAGCATTTTTACAAGCTGGACACAGTCTCGTATCAAGGTGGCTGAGGCTACTGCGATACGGCATTATCAACGAGAAGAAATATAATCATCTCTCACAGGTATTTCACGAAACATCATATATGTGTGTATGTTATTCAAGATAGCCTAGGCAACTAGAGAAGTCAGTCAGTCTAATTCAAGTAATATAAACACCTTCAACTGAGGTTACACCTGGTATGATAAGGCTCAATCTGATATACATGTGCCTCCTGTGTCATATCGTGATCAGATGAACAACGTAGTTACAGATCATTGAATACTCAAGTGTTTCTAGGTGTCGCTCGGATACGAGGTGTCGTAGAGTGACAAAACATCGTTTTCTGATGCAAGTCGTCTGCTCGCAGCGTACAGAGAGTGTGATATGTTAAGCATCAAAATGAGAGGAGACTGGCTGCTCTTGCACAATTGGGCTAACAACAGACAGTAATGCGGCATGAGATATTGCGTTACAAGGTTCAAAATGAAGGCTGCCTTCATATCGGTAATCTCTTTAACTATCTTTTTTGCTTTACTTGAGCGTCCTTACCTACTCGTCATCTAGCATTGAAAACCAGCAAAAGATCCCAACCCCTCCTCATCGACGAAGTTGGCCACGATAAAACGATAGCTTCTCAAGTACACTGCCTGTCGACAAATTTTTCTTCCCGGTTAACTCGTAGACAAGCTATTCCGAAAAAATGTCAGAATACCTTACCCTGTCAGATCAACAGTTAGCACCTTGTCAAAAACATTACATGAGGACCAGACCATGATTGATCCATACCCCAGCTGCTTTCTCTTGTTCGATAATCGATGTATCATAGGGACAGCAAGTAGTGTTGCATCCCGTCGTAATCGTCGGATCTGCATCTTTTTCTTGTCTGAAAGATTGTGGAGCCCAGATAGCGAGGATATCCCTTTTTATGTTCACCTCATTTACAGCCGAAGCAAACACTACACCAAAAGGCAGTGAGATTTATTCAGATATACCCGATATCTCGATTTTTTCACGATCTCATATGAGCGGTTATCATGAAAACGTATAAATCATCTGAAGGCAGACGAGATCGTCAATAATTGGTAAGAAGCCTGTATGTCGTGCGAAGAGAAAAGGTAGTCTCAACTATACCTTGCATGAAAGGTCAGAAAATGTCATATGTGCTATTGGAAAGGTTACACGTCGGCTGTAGAAGCCAACGTTTTGCAAGATAGCTTTCTTGATATCGAGTGAGCTCGATCATCCTGGAGAAAAAATTGACACTTCCCATCTTTGATCGGTAAGCCAAGACTTAGTGCTGATCATTTTCTTCTTTTACAATCGAATTGTTCTTTGAATGATTAGTTATTTGTCTGCTTAACAGTATGATTTGATGTGTCGCGACTTCGCAACAGCAAGTAATATGTGTGACCCCTGGTGTGTTGCACGTGCCCTGTCTTGGAACACATGAATGAGGATTCTAGCTGAAAACGTACACAATGTAGTCGAGCAGCATCAGAGGAATATCTTAGTGCATGTAGCTATCAAAGGGTCTCGAGTTTATCATTGCATGCTCTTGCGATATAAAGACTTCTCTGCTTCAATTAATGTGCTGGTACACCTTTGCGCATATTGGAACACCTTCAGCTTCCTTTTTTATTGACTACTCAGCACAAGTTGTTGATCGTGGTTTCATTACAAGCGCATGCATTATATAAAGATAGAAATTCACAAGCCTATCCAGCAGGTAAGGTATTGGACAGGCTAAGATATCTGAGCGTGAAGTTTTACGAGTATGTTCACATCTTGAACAGGAATTATTAATTTTGATTCTGCTACCAGAGAAGATCCTGTAGAAGGAAATCTTTTCGGCAACTATGCTGAATTAAAATTCCCAAGAGCATCGTGTCATACCCCTATATCGGCTACATAGCGGCCCAACCCAATTTGTAGTCATGTAGTATTGGCGAAAGAAGCATTCTGCAGTATGTATTCTTACATAATGCTCCGCTTCGCTACTCCACGCGACTTTGAACAAAAAGACTGAACACAGATAATCAAGGTCTGCAACACCTGAGAATTCAAAAGTGGTCGAATCTTAGCATTGCAGAATGTCCGCTTTCCTTGACGAGCGCCATGCTAATAAAAGCACCAAAGCGCGCAAAAGTCTCATTCGTGACAGAGAAGCGTACCTAAGTATATCACGATGCGGGAGCGCTTGAGCGCACTTAGGCTATATCCACAATCACACAGGTTCACTCGGGCACCGAGAATTGACAAAATCCACAAGTACTCAAGGCAGACCTTCACCAGCAACTCTTAGACGCGCTCGTTGGTTCACAACGTTTGCGGCCTCATGAACGATGAAATCATGCTGATACTCGTATCCACCCGAAGACAAGCAGTTTGAACTGTCGTTCGTTTCATAGTGGGAATACCTCACTGTTCGATAAATCATATAAACTAGTTCTTAGTTTCCTTTGTGCTCACGATCATCGCATAGATGATCAAAGCCAGTTCGACTCAAGAGGTCGTACGCTAAGTCTATGAGGAAGACGGTTAGTTTTTTTTCTTTTAGCAGATAGCGGCCACAAAGTGATGCTTGTCAACGCGCAAAGGTGCTGCCCTGTCTATTCATGCGACAGAGGATGCGATATGATTTTCTTTCTATTCGAGTTATTACCAGATTGTTCAAAATCTATCGGCTCACTGCTATGCGGGTTGGTAAACAGTCTTGTTGATTCCTAAATGAAAATCGATAAAGATCTCTTACTAAGTACACTGAGTTTTGCAATCACTGCCGCGGTCTCGATTGTGAACAGCTGACTGGTGTGCACGAAAAGTTCGATCAATTGTGCAGAAACGCAAAAATCGGCAGGAGATGCGCCTGACTTAAGCATCCAATGAAGACAAAAATCCGTTTCATGTCTGCGCAACATTGGTCCATTTGCTTCTATTTTTCGCATCTCACCTAAAAAAAGTGTCCCTCTTAAAAAACGTACTTAAATCGGTGAACTCCTTCGCAAAACGTGGAACATGATTGCTTCCAGGAAGCCCAATAGGACCTGCTGTATGGCTCAAGAGAATGATTTATTAATGAGAATAAATGAAAATCACTTGTAGGTAGAGCATGGCCCTGCCGACATTTTTGGACATTCGGTATGGGACTAAAACTCTAAAATAGTTCCATACCGTAAGTCAAAGCCACCAAAGAAATCAAGGAGATGTATGGAACCTCATTCCTCCAATCTATAGTTTAAGGAAGTTGCGCGCATTTTATAACGTCGGTCTTATCATCATGGGAATTTCGATCCTTTTGTGTGGGGCTCGCCCTTGTTTCCCATATATAGCTTTCTATGAACCTGGACACATTGTGGTTTCCCATATCCTTCTCTTCTCGGGATCACTTGCAAGTTTTGGGATTAATCTCAGTCTCCAAGAACTTGAATGGGCCATCTGAAGGTGCATGGTCTAACACGTAATAGTGATGCCTATTGCTCTTTCCTCGAAAAGGGTAGTGCTTTTCGTGAACGTTGTCGCTAAATATTCCTGTAGTGCATAATAGTCGAATTGGGGGATAAACTCAGGCTCATAGCGACACGGTACTGATGCTCCAACCATATGTTTTGAGCTAAAAGTAGACAAAGCATTTTTTGTGCCGTCAAGAGCTCCCTGTAAGCGACTATGATAGGGATGTGTACTTGAGAAAACAAATTGCTTACCTTGCTTCTCCATTTCTCGATCTCATTGTGAACTTCGTACATCCATATTTTGTAAATGAAGGATCGAAGAGAGTCACCTAATGCTTATCAACGAGCAGAAGTGCCAGATACTCGATATAATTTTACCATATACGATGACACAAGTTATAAAAGTTTCTGAACCTTAATGATGGAAGAGCTGTGCAAAGTCAACGTCACTTCGAATAATTGAGTTGATGCCACTTCAAGTGGTGTGCTCCGTGCAACCAGCAGTATATCACATTCAGCTCTCTACCCAATAATGTATCATAATATCTCGCTTGATGTTCACTGTATCTTGAGCTGTTGCCCGGCTCGTGTATATACACAAGGAGAAGTCATGAGGCTTACAAAATGCAGAAAAGTGTCTACAGATAGGAAGACGGACACTAAACCATAGCTTGGCCTTCAGTATCGCTGCAACGGGAAATTATTGCGCTGCCATCGCAACTGGACGATAGCACGTGAAGATTTTCTGTTTAGGATCCGATTTCGCTTTTTATTGTTACCTTGTTAATTAAGGCCATCGCCAAGGTTACGGCGAAAGTTAAAAGAGCTCTCATGGTATAAAGAATGGCACTTGTCATTATTCCATTGCCGAACGGCCAAGTCGAAGTCATCTAGTCGAGTATCTGCATCACCTGAATTTTACCAGGAACATAGCGATTAATTGTACTATGGTTGATGGCAAATATCATTCAGTCGTATAGATAATGCACCCAGTGAGCTATCCCCGAATTCGTGGTTGAAACTGATCACACAGACAATGCAGTAGCCAGAATAGGTCCATGGATGGGGACTGAGGATTATGCGTACCATAGCACTTTCAAGAGCCATTACAATGACTTGAATGAAACTTTCCGCATGCAAAATTGATCGCTGGACCCATTTTTGTACGTGAAAGTAGCAAAAAAATTGAAAGCTATAGTTTCTTTTCGTCACATATACTAAAAGTCATATGCGATGTCATACAATCACGATCCATTACGACTATGAAATCAACGAACCGATTGGCCCAAATGTAAATATTTGCTTCGGGAAAAGGTCACAGAGAGAAATGAGCTAGTTGCTTAGGGAGTTCCCAATATACTTTTTAAACAGCAAGTCTTTGTGTGGTATCTTTTGTACGGTTTCTAATACGGTTATGAGCCCAAGCACCCAGAGACTACGCGGTGCTACGCGACCGACGCGACACAAAAGACAGAACGTATCTTCATTGTCAGACTTCGACAGCGACGGAGAAGAACGCAACGAATTCACGATTGGGCATGCAGGGACTCCCATACACTGGAATGGAGACGACTAGAAATTCTACAAACATGCCATGATGAATGCGTACGAGGAAACCTTATTAGACCAGATCGCTATTGTTGAAGAGTGCCAAGACGTAAGCTGGAACGACGAAGAGAAGGGCGAATTTAAGAAAAAGCAAGCCAAAATCAAATTTCTTATCCAAGGATCACTGTCAATGAAACTTGCAAAACAAGTGATGAGGAAGAGTACAGGCACGGAGATGTGGGCTGAGCTCGTATCGATCCACGAGGGCAAGACAAATCCTGCTATGATTGCGCAGAAGGTGTATCGCTTGCAGGGTTAGCTACACAGGACTCATCTGCGTGGAAAAGGAAACGTATGGAGCCATCTCTACAAACTTCTCGATATCAAGAATCAACTGGTAGATTCAGGATCACACGTAAATGACTTGCAGATGGTGGATCGCATGTTAAGAAGTCTTCCGTCACAGGTGTGCTATGATGAATTAAGGCGTAAAGTGTTATTCAGCACGAACGTGGCAAAATACACACCGGAACTGCTTCGAGAGATGATAATTACCGCAGAATAAAGAAACGAAGACTGCGAAACCATGCTTTTGGAAACAAGCAACAACAAAAAGACCAGTATACGCAAGGCGAAACTCAGCACGGCAAAAATACATATAACCATACTGATAGAAAACCAAGAGCAAGAATTGGAACTGGTGGTTGCTTATATTGCGGTGGAGATCATTTCAAACGTGATAGTCCAAATTTGGAAGGAATAAAAAACGGAAAATCAAATCATGCTCGTTCGGGAGAACAAAAGGTAGCGACACAAGAAGTTGAAGGAAATCCAGATGATGATCGTAGAAATTCATAGAAGCGCGAAGTTGTGATGGGAGAAGTTACAAAGCTCATCAGTAAAGGATATGAACCTTGTCAATGGTACTTTGACTCGGGATCGAATATACATATCACAGCGTGCAAAGAATATTTTACGACACTACAAAATATGGATGATAGCGAGTGGAATCCAAATATTTCAGGCTTTGCTGATGGTGTTGACGCTAAAGCAAAAGGATTTGGAACTATCCTTCTTTCAGTGATGATTGACGAACAAATGGTGTTCTTACTTGTGGAAGACGTATTATACGTCCCAACAGCTGGCTGAAATTTATTTTCACCTGGCCTAGCAATGGATCAAGGTTTCGAAATGACATGGAATAATGAAAACTAATCATTTGGAATGATAAAGGATGGGGCAAGTGTAATCCGAACACAATACAACAATAATCTATGGACGTTCACTGCTCATAATACTGGCAATGACGCAAACAAGAAAGATCAACCGAGAGGCAAGAAGCAAGTTTCTACAAACTTTGCTAATACAGATGGCGTCGCAGACAGTGACGTCTGGCACGAGAGACTTGGACATATCTGCCCTGAATATATTTGGCAAATGGTTGATCGGGGGATGGACAAGAGCATCATGCTCAAGCTCCGGGGAAAACTAGATTGTGCGGATTGTCACTTTGGCAAGCAGCGAAGAAAAGGATTTCGAAAAGCTATCGACAGGAAAATGGCGAGAGTAAATGACATTATCTTCGCATACCTAATTATTCCCGGGGTAAACAATGGCTCGCCAAATTCTGCTGTTCTCGTGGTCATGGACGGATATTCACGCTACATGAAGGCTTTCACATTAAATTCTAAGACCGAAGGCGAAGTAAATGTGCGCTTAAAAACTATATCAAATGGGCAGAGCGACACCATGCCCATGAACTCGACAAAAACGTGCAACAGGAGAATTTGGTGCGACAAGTCCGGAAAGGACAAGAGTTCTGAAATAGAACAAAGGAGGACTGGTATACCAAAAATGGCATAGTGCACACCAAGGTTGTACTAAACGCTTCTCAGCTTAACCTGGTAGAACGAACACACCAGACATTGATCAGAATGATCAAGGCAATGATGCATCAATCTGGATTTCCGAAGTCGTTCTAGGTGCATGCATTAGAAAATTCAATTTACATCAAGAATCGTGTGTACTGCAAAGGAGCAGCATGTACACCATACGAGACCCTGTTTGGCTCTAATCTGGACATCCATCACCTGCGAGCATTTGATTCCTTGACTTACTGCCATGTTCCCGTCTCAAAAAGAAAGAAAATATATGAACTGCAGAATTGGACTCTTGTTAGGCTACTGCGAAGATGTTGTGGGTTGTAACGTGTACTTCCTCACCGAACACAAGAAGGGATTCGTTTCAGATGTGAAAATTAATGAATCAATCAAGTACAAGAACCGTCATGATCCACATACTCAAATGAAGTCAGGAGATGGTTACAGGCATTTGATGACTTCATCAAAGAGGGGAACTGGAAAATCTTACTGAGTAAAACCAAGACGTATTCCACCAACTAGCCGACTGCGACACCGCCCGATAAGCAGTATGTGTGCAGCAATGTTGATATGGAATCAGCAGAAAATTGCGACGATGTCGACATGGAATCAACAAAAACTTGCAAGGGGACGATATTAGGCGAAGATCAAGAGGTGGAGACACCACCGGGTGATCTTGATAGTGAAGAGAAACTCGTGTGGGAAGACATACTGAGCAACAGTGACGTTCCTGTAACCTGTGATCTCAACGAAGCGCTGGAAAGCGAAACCCATGAGTTTGCTCGCGAATTTACGGTAAGTCTGCAGGCTGAACAGAAATACTCAAGCGGACACAAGCTCAGGTTGGGAAGCATTAGGGCAGCGAAGTTTTTGGCAATAATATTGCTAGCAGTGGAAATGATAGAGATCTCGAAATTGGGATGCCGAGTCAGCCGGTCACGTCACATATCTGGCTACAGTGAAAGGAATCTTAGACAGCTCGCAAGACGATGAGCAAAAACACAACTTTGAACCAGAGAAAGAACGTGAACTTAAAACGTATCACATTACCAAGCAACAACTAGCAATCCGCTACAATCAATCAATTGGACATCGACGTCCGAGGGGAGTCCAAATTCGACGGATGCGCGAAAGGAAACGCACCAAGATAAATTTAAAAAATGCAAAGCTACTGAAAGCTGCTAGATTAAAACATTCACTGCTGTCTAAGAATGGAGCAGAAAATGGACTTGTGGGATTAGAGCTTTAAAAAGTGTATTCAACATACAAGACATCAAACATGGATTGTCGTGACCAGCGTGGATTACACGAAAAGGACATCAAAATCCGTAAGAATTATCACCAAGCCATGCGATCAAAAGACGCAGAATTGTGGCGCAATGCAATGGATACTGAAATGGCCTCTTTAGAAGACGAAGAAGTTTTAAGGTAAATTTCGCGTTCGGATATCCCAAGTGGACAACAAACTATCAGAACGATGTGGGTCTTCGTTCTCAAGACAGATCAGTTAGGCTACGTGGTGAGGTTCAAGGCACGAGTTATGGCGAGGGGTGACAAGCAGAGGCCTGGCATCGATTTCAAGGATAACTTCTCCCCTGTGGCACGCATGGCCACATTCAGGATGTTTGTTGCGGTGGGCATCTTACAAGGTATTACAATCTATCAGGGTGACATCAATGCCGCCCTGAGCATCAAGCAATTTCTGGAGGAAGTCGAACGCTATCCTTGCAAAAACAAAGGGATGGTCATTGACAAAGCACTCTATGGATTACGTCGATCTGGAAGAAAACGGAACAGCGAAGTGAATCGCTGGTTTGCTGATTATGATTTATGCAATCTGCGAAAGAACCATACCTCTACTTCTACGATCATGACGGCGAATTCACGATTCTACTTCTCTACGTGGATGACATCTTATGTGCAACCGAAAATTCTAGACTTCAAGATCAAAATGTTTGAGTTTCTGGACAAGTGTTATGGGTTGAAAGACCAAGGTATGTTCAACACGTACTGGGTATGCAGGTGGAACAGAGCGAACATTCCACAAAGATCCACCAGACAAAGTATTGCCAAGAAATTATGGAGCGCTTCAATTTCAGTAATGCTCACTCAAGTAGAATTCCGATGAAGTGTAACACACGTTTGACTGTGGTGGACACAGATATGAAATAAAGGAAACAAATATCCGCAAATGGAAAGACTTTTCCATACCAAGAGCTCTTCGGGTCTTGATGTACCTCGCGACTTGTACCAGGCCTGAACTCCCATGTCCCGTTGGACAATTAAGCCGCTACGTGCAGAATCCTACGCAGCAGCACATCGGAGCCGCAAAAAGAGTCCTTAGGTACCTGATTGGCACGACGACAAAAGGAATTGTATACTCGAAATATGACAGAAGTTCAGCAATCAATTTTGACTGTCGATGGCTACTGTGACTCTAACTGGGGAAATGACCCCGACACGCGAAAAAGCGTTACCGTTTTCGTGCACTGCCTTGCTGAAGGTGCAATATCATGGCCTTCCAGACGCCGAAGCATCGTGGCCCAGTCAACTGCAGAGGCATAATATGTAGCAGCATGCGAAGCTTGTTGGAAGTACAAGGGCTCCGGAACGTTTTACCACAAGTTTTCTCAAACGTCAAGCCTATTTTCCGTATGGGGATTGACATTCAGGGGGTCTATGTTATGCCAACGAATAATACATACAACCGTAGAACAAGACACATCGAACTGTGCTGGCATTACGTCCTAGATCAAGTGGAAAAAGGAAATGTGGAGTTATGGAAAGTCAAGACTGAGTTAAAACCATCAGACATCATGACAAAGCCTCTTGCCAGTGAAAGACTCGAAAGATTGAGCTCAATGATCGGTCTGATCAAACTACACTTTTCCAAAGTGATGGACTATCTTTGGAGGAGGGCGTGTTGGAAACCGCAACTACATCTACTGAATACAGCGACGGTAAGTTGAAGATCTTCACTAATGGAAGATCACGATCCTGTGAAGACGTAGACAGTAAAAGGTCGAAAGAGAACGTAAGATAGGTTGCTAGAGAGTTCTCAATATACCTTTTAAACAACAAATCTGTGTGTTATCTTTTGTACGGTTTCTAACAGCGGCTGCATTATGAAACTGCTCAGTAGCCGCCTGAATATCCATTACGAGATTAATTCTAACCTTCAAGTCTCTGAAGACCACGAACCGATCAAATTTGGGCTACCTATAATGCTTCTACACAATCTACTTCCGTAGTCGATCATTCCAAAAAAAAGATTAATGTGTCGGAGAAGCTCCTTCTCGTTACATCATCCGCTGCATAATCGTGAAAAAAGGCTTCCATAATGAGGTTTTGGGAAATGGTGCTAATCACTTCCTCCCCTAGATAAATGTGCAATCTGTTGCACAACTCATATGAATAATCAATCCTTCTGCACATTTTAACGCTCTGATATCCAACGTCCAGTCGTTTTGGTTGGCGTATTAGTACATTCAGATTGATTATTTACTGCGTGATGATATCTGTACATGTGCATCCCATTGACCATTGACGACTTCCACCTAAGACTAAGACATTTTATGGAGTCATTATTTTTCGGCTAATAAGAGTGGGAACGGACAAATTTTACTCAGGCCCATTTTTTCGGTATCAACTCGCTGACTAATATATTCTCATTCTAAGAAAAATCTCATGGATCCAAGAATTATGAAAAGAAGGCTACAGAAGCTTTTTGTGCACCGAAATCGAGTCTTACAATACTTTTACGGCTAAACCAGTATATCGTCTACATGACTCATAGCTCTGTAATCGTGTATCGTGTCTGGGGCTTGGTCGTAATGATGGCATGCGCCGGATTTGCTTCAATACTCCATCGAGTATAGTCTGATGATTTGGGGAGGACATATGGGATCCCGCTCTTATTGTGATAGAACGCATTTCGGCTTTGTCAAAAAGAATTGGCATAGTATTTCGTGTGCCACCGATTTGGTTTTTGCTTCGCATATCAATAAAAATGTCCCTGAAAATTTTTTGAAGAGGTACCACATAGAAAAGATTTTCAGACTGGAACACACACGTTGTGCAGCGCATTACCCATTGGCAAACCAAAGATTGTAAATAGAAAAATACTTGAAAGGAGATATCGAACGGATTTTAAACACTTGATACAGCATGGTTGCTTATAAGAGGAAGTCGGTTATAGCTTTGCTTTTGGTCAATTTGATGATTCTATTCAAATGCCAAATGACTTTTGTGCGTAGTGATCAGGTAAATGCCTTATTTTGTTTGCAACAATTGTTCAGTTTTTCCGTTTTGAGTTATTCTATTCACTTTGTTCTTACCAATCGAACAAAGCTACATAGGATCTTTAGACCACGAATGTCCGTATACATAATGGCGATTTACCGTGCTCGCACATGATCACGGCTCTGCCAGGTTCATGTGAGAATTTTTCTACTACTCCCGCTGCTTCATAAAAAAGTAGAGCCAGCATCATTATAAGAGTAGCAAGAAATGACGCGTGTTTATCGCTTACTTACAAAGCGACCCAGCAACGCGCAGTCTTTCCTGCACACCACTACAGCTCTCGGGCAATTTGGTGGACATTAATGACGATTTTTTAGTCAGATACCTTGTGCTACGACATAAACGTGTAATGCCGCTCGAGAACATCCGACGTAATTCTCAAAGGATAACAGACCATCGGAAGCACGGTAGGAAATGGAAGGAGGCGCAAATGCAGTGAATACCAATTAGAAGGGCATTAATACAACCATGCCTAAATTGCCAAAATTCATCACGATACTCGGTATAATTGTACAGAATGCAGGAGTAATAATTTGAAAAGCGTTTGAGTATTGAAAGGAGAGAGCTATCAACTACTTGTGACATTTCTTCTCCTAATTATTCCACGTCTAACCCCCGAACCTGCATAGCATCGACGATTTACCAGATGTTGGGTGCGTTTGATTAGTGATAGGAATGTGTGAGCTTATAGGTGATATTAATTGCTCTGATGAACAATAATTCGATCATTGAGAGATTTGCAGCCAGCACGATACAAAAGAGGCAGAAAATAAGTATAGATCATAACAGCACAAATCTCTTTGGAGAGCTATCGACGAGACATGTGGGCCACTGTCCTTCTTCCACATGATCTCAATAATAAAACTCCGATACGGCGTATGATCTCGAGATACGGGTGATATTCTATCACGGTTGCGCTACTATCCTTTCTTTAAAACCAATACCTTCCGCCTTCAATCTATCGAGTGCGGGCTCATAAATCTCTCTTGTCGTCGGAATCAGCACACCACGACTAAGCACAACCTTCTCCAGAATCAGCTGGGCACCAATAGCAGCAGTAATACCAACAGTTTTGGCCATGATTGTGTCACCATTTTCAGATCCGTAACCAACAAAAGTGGACGTCCTCTTCTCCTTTCTTCCATTCCGATACTGGATGCCGAACTCGTGATGCATCAATGCCATATCTCGCTCACCTGGTTCGTATGAAAGTTTCTTTTGGAGTAAGGAGCAAAACGTGTCGAGTGTAGAGGAACCTCGCTCAAATTGAGTCTTCTCATCGCACATGCCCAGCCAATTGATAAAAGCGGCTGCATCATCATCCAATTCAATCCTATTTGTCGTTTCCAGATGGTGAAGTAGCTCCGGCCAAGTTGAAAACGGCAAAGACTGGAAAGTGTTGTCGGTGTCAAAAAGTCCGAAATGTTTCAATTGATCCAAAACGCGACAACAGCCATTGTAACGCAGTGTTCCCCTAAAAAGAGTTTCAGCGTGAGGAATACCGTATAGATCACCATATATAAGAGAATCTCGATTAGGAATCTGCTCAAGCGCCAATGCTGGTAGAAAACGAATAGGCTCACTCATCTTCAGCAAATGCTTTCCTTCCACATTTACAATCTCACCGTTCTTCCGATATCGAGCAGAATTGAGTGCTGCCGTCAACACACCTCGAGGACTCCAGCTGAATTTATACCCGATGGGATTGTCCGCAGCCTCCGGAGAAGGAAGGCCACCACATACGGAAGAGAATGATACAACGGTACCTCCCAAAGCTTTTACCTCGTCGATAACTCTTACGGCACTCATATGATCCATTCCAGGATCAAGTCCGAGCTCACAGAGAATTGGTATCTTGGCTTCTCGAGCTTTTGAATCCAACATTTTCATATCAGGAGACACATAACTTGCGGTAACCATTGGAACTCGAGAAGATATGCAGAGATTAGCTATTTGGACATGCATCGATGCAGGTAAGAGCGACACGACGCAATCAGCGTCATTGATCAAACGCTGCAATTCAGCTTCCTTCGCCAATACATCCAGATGGATAGCGTGTATATTTGGACGTGAGAATCTGTTCTTGGTGCGTTCGGCTTCTCCAAGTACACCAGAAACTATTGTCACGTGTTGATGATCCTCGCGTGAGAGATATTCGACTAATGGAGCTGCAACAAGACCACTACCGAGGCACAACACGGATCTTTTCTGCTTCGCGGGAAGTGTACAAAGTGTCTGTTTTTGTGTTTGGAGTTGGGAAACAGAGCATTCATTCAACTCGGTCATGGAAGCGTTGGCTTCTTCAATAGATGAGCAAAGATTGGATATTTTGTGCTTGATGGATTCCAATTGAGTTTTGTTCTCTGTAGTCACCCTCAAAATAGCACTTGAAATGCTACTTTGTGCTGCATCGTAGTTGCTCGGACGAATTTTACAGTCAAACAAGTGAGATTCTCCATGCTCAGACTCGACCAAGTCCAAGATCTTGTTGATCAATCCAGTATCAAACAAGTGCCCTTCTAAACGGATACAACAGCTAGTACTCTGATCAGCTTCCAGTGGCAGCTGTCCAGAGCTACGTCGACTTTTATCCGCCCTCAGGCGATCAATGTACTCATATGCAGGAGCTAATGCACCATTGCTGACGATGCAGGCTCCCTTCAATGATGTTGGTAGGTCCGCAACTTGAATTGGAAGTGGTACAGATGTCAGAGTTTGCAAAAATGGCATCAGCTTTTCACCAAAGTGCTGACTCGATTCTATGGCAAGCTCACTGGGCAAGTGATCAACTGTCATCATCATCACTCCATCACCGTCTAGACCATCTCGCATTCGACCATTCGTAATATCATACATCGCAAATGGTTTTTCAATTTTGGTCGCATACTCTGTCCATTCAATACTACCACCTATATCACAAGTGATATCAGCAATGCCTATAAGCTTGCGATTTCCTCCATCATACATGTGTTTCAATTGCTGCTTGGTCATCAATCTTGGAAATCGATCATCCCAGTACATCCCATTTATAATCATGCTTGTGTAAGGAGCGATACGATCATGAAAGACGCCTTCATACTGATCAGGATGTGCGTAATAATCTCGCTTGGAATGGGAAGCACGTGCGTTAGGGTCCTTTGGTACAGCTAGAAATTCGCTTGTAGCAACTGTGCCATACAAAATATGTGGGTTGGGTGGTAGATGAGGCAATTCTGACGGATTCACCATTTGATGCGGCATCAGTCTAAAGATCTCCTGAGCCCCTCGCGATACATTCCCCTCTCCAGTGAAAACAAAGCTGAGTGGTGCCAATTCACGGGGTATTCCTTCGACTTTGATCTTATTCCCTGCAGTTTCGACTGCTTTCTTGGCACTTTCCAAGCTACAGTACATGTACGCGGAGCCAATATTTACAAATGGTGTCGAGTATCCCAAATGAATGAGGCGTTCTCCAAGACCTCGAAGTCCTGCAATCATCCCTGCCTGCCCTGCATTCTCTCCGAAAGCGATCAAACGTTTTCCGTTGAGCTTTCCATTTTCCGTAATGCACTCATAGTCAAACAATGTGATATTCTTGGAACGAATTGCATCCAAAAGCGCCATATTTTCGGTCTGTCCTTTAATTGTGTGACTGAAAAACATATACGTCTTTTTTGAAAGTAAATTTGAGCAGGAAACTTGCTTGACGCCAAGAATGACATCCGCCAACTCCAAGTTCTCTGTTATGGTGGCGCCTGCCTTTTCATATTGCTCATTTGTAAAAATTCGAAGTGCGGAGGGCTGAATAACAACTTTGACTCCTGTTGCCACTAATTTACTCACATGGAACGGTGTCAGTGGCACGCGACGCTCCCAAATACTATGCACTTCTCGTAGAATGCCGATGACATTTCTTGATTTCAAAGTCGCTTGCGACATTGAGTTACTTTTAGTTGGTAAAAAAAAAGTGAAGTGGCGGCTTGTTGAAGTTTTATATGTTTTTATAGAGGTGCTTGTAGGATATTATACGACTACAGGATAGAGTGTATAGCTTCATAGAATCCTTCTATGGATGGGCAGAATTGGAGCATGCATGGTGAGGATGGAAACTTTCAGACAACGGAGGCAAGCCTTGTATACATTATGTATTCAGATCTCTCAGGATCGAGTGCGTATGCTTTAGGCGGCAAGTTGGTGTCATGTAGATAGCTGGGTCTGGGGATTTGATGGATCACGTCCGAAAAGGTGTCATCAGACTTTCCACCAAGCAATTGGATGAACAGATGCGGATGGATAAGAATACGTTAATTAACGCGAGAATCATGGTATTCATGATTCAGGCTTGTGATGAAAATGAGCCTCATCTGGATGCAAATTGGAAATCTTACTGGCCCGTGTGCATTGGCCGTACATCTATCATGCATCTACTGGTCTTGTCAGCTACAACCACAGTTGTATGCGCACGCAGATACACTCGTCCTCGGTATTTCAAGCTCACAGAAAGTATCATAATCGCATGTTAATGTCTTTACGGTGTCTGCATTCATGACATGGGATTGGACGGCCTGCAATTGTGGATATATCTTCACTCTCATGTCACAGTTCCATGTATCGAGCTCTAAACCTTTAACTTGCATCCCATTTGGTGCATACTATGCGAACCTGCAGGAGTTTATAGCCTGCATTCACATCTGTAAATGATATATACTGTATGATACAATGTGCAAGCGTATAGTATACAGATTACGACAGTGATTTCGATGCCAGAGAAAGAAAGCGGACCGCGCGGTGCGGAAATCTATCGAAAAAAGGGATAAAATTGAATTACTCACTTGGGGAATATCCAACTACAAAGAAGCATTGCATTTGTGTATACGCAGCAAAAAATGACCCAAAAGTATACAGCAAACAAAACATTGAAAGGATGCATAGGCACTGATGCATGACGCACTCTGAATAGATCAGTCACGCAGATACAAATAGGCACTTATAGACCACTATGAAGTCCAAATCTCCAAACACTATACCGTCAGCAATTTGATCGAAATGATGTGAGTTTCTTATCGCAAGCGATCGCCCTCAGCAGTCGGTATACAGCGACTTCAATGCTTTGCAACTTTTTGTTACATAACAATTCCAATTGCAGAACGAGATCCTCTTTTCTTTCTTTCATCCGTGCGCTCGTGTACTCAACCAAACTCAACGTTCTTGTGCCAAATTGTAGGGAACCATTACTTCAATTCGTATCATTGCGTCCATAGGAATCGTTCAATGGTTGGCGCATCATTCGATGCCGTTTCTCTCATAACGCACTGATTGTTGTTGGCCGTATCGGATTTTCCCATAATCACATCCATAGTGGCGTTTACTGCACGACACAGTCTTCCTTCGTCCCAGACGCTTGCCTCTTTGTAAGTAAAGCCTCTTTTGTGCATACACGCTCCTGAAGCGATGAAAGTCGTGCTTTCTTTTCAAATACTTCATCTTCCAATTTAGACAGTTCAGCATCTTCTTCCGCCTTTAACGCCCGGATACTCTACGCACAATCAATCACACTCCAATATTCAACACGGGAGAGCACCCGTCTTACCTGAACGATCTGAGCCTTCAGCTCCTCCTTCTCTTCGTGATATTTGTCTTCAATTTCCAGTGCACGCGTTGCACCTTCTTTTTCCAGCTGAAAGAGTTCTCTCATTTGGTTTGCCTCTTGTTCACCGATTTCACGCTCTACTTGTACGAGTTTCTGCATCAGTTTGTGTTGATTTTCACGCAAAGTCTTCCCTTCCTCGTGAAAGTTTCGCTCTGTTTCTAACAGCTGTCGATGTGTTGCTATCCGAGCACTTTGCCGCTTATATTCGCTCTCCTGTATCTCACTTTCCATGCGTTTGCGTTCTGCGATGACTTGTTCGAGTTGAAGTCGCAAACGATCAAGTTCTTCCGCGTGGATGCTCGATACGCGTTCGATTTGCTGTTGCGCGCGATGAATCTCGTTCTCTTTCGCGTCGATTTCGTCCCGAAGAATCTTCTTCTCCTCGATCATTCTTTCTGAAACTCCTTGTAAAGCGCGTTGATAAGACTCTTTTTGCTGATCGAGGATTTCACGAGCTGCTCGAGCCTTGCTTTCGGATGCCGTCAGTGCTTGCCTTGCTGTATCGATCTGTCCTTGATACTGAGTTTCTTTCATTCGAAACGCTACTTTGAGAGCTGCAGCCCACTCACAAAGCGCCTGGACCGCATGCTGCGCCAAGAAGCAGCCCAAAACTAGCTTTTTGTTGGGTCCTTTTGCTACTTCTCGATACTGTTTCGTCACGACTTCCAGTTGATTTCGAGACGACACCAAAATCTCTTCTAGACTCTGGGTATCTTGTTGTGTTTGAGATACAAGTTTCGTCTTTTTGAGGTACAATTTATCCAAGAACTTTGCATTGTAAACAGCTGAAAAAGACTCATTTTTTTCGTATACTTCTCGCAGGAAGCTGGCCATATAGTCGGATAATGCAAGTAAGTATGAAGGCAGCATATCCGACGCCAGGAGTTCTTTTCTCAACAGCGTCTGCTCAGCTTCCAATCGACAGTGCATATATGTAGAGTCGATTTCGGATTCATCCAGCGGATGCTCCTCGATTCCTATAAACGCAAGAGTTGATGCAATCCTTGAATGTGAGAAAAGGTACCTCTCAATTTCTTTTGTCGTAAATCTGCGTCCATGCGAATCGTAAAAATTTGTTTGGCGGTTTGAAGAGCTTGTTCGAGTTGATTGTTTAGCACACGATCCCAAGCATTTGAGATGACCGGAACGGAGCCAGAGTTGAATGCATCCACATAGCTTTGTAGAAGCGCTGCTACCATGGACCCATTCAGTAGCGTCTTCATCATCTGTTTCGGCTTTAAAAGATCATTAATCTTCAGCTTGAGTTCGTCTATTTGGACCCGAAATTCCTCTCGCAGGGATGCAAACGGCTGATCGAATAAATCACGAAGAAGCGATTCATCATTCACGGGTCTCACCAATGTCACACAGTCTCTGGATGGAAAGACTGAAGCCAATACATCTCCCAAGTGATTTTGGTCATGTGGTTGCTCATTCGATACAGAATGAGGTCTGAGCGCACTCTCCAGATACTCTTTCGCAGTCATTTTTTTTCCCGCTTCACTCAATTGAAGGGTAAAATCTCTGACTACCCATAAAAAATCGGGAAAGAAGTCGACCAACTCACTAACTAGTAGAAATATGGATAAGTAGCGATAAGACCCTGCGCTTCAAAGCATCAAACGTACTCTTTTCCGCTTCAGAGTGCTCCTCGCGAGCTCGCACGTGAATATACTTGGTCAGATTCACCACGAGGGAAAGATCATCAATAGTGTTGGAGTCAATGACACCACGGCTGTTGTAAATGAATAGCGATGAGAGCAGTAAAGCCAAAGCAAAGATTCGAGTATCATGTGTTTGAGAGCGAACTGTAGAACCAAATCCTTCGGTATCTAAGAAAATGACAGTAGTGTCGCTTGTGAGGTGTTTATATTTGATGTTTGGGGAAAGAGGCTGTCCCCAAATCCAAATGCCTTTGGTGCAGCCATTCACAGTAGCGCCGACATGAAACCGATGAGATGCATTTTTCCGTTCCAAAAGCATATTTAAAAGGTAAGACTTTCCTGTACGGTAAAGACCGGCAACGGAAACAATTGCGATGCTTCCTTTTATGCTCTGTAGCAAATTGACAGCGTCGGGTGAGATTTGCAATGCTCCGGTGGATTCTGACACAGTTATTAGAGGGATTGGTGAGCTTGATGGAAAGGAGGTTGCATCAGGATGGAGCGCTTCTTCTGTAGCTATGGTATTTGTCATTATATTTCAGTCGGAACCGTGCGATGACGCGGTGGCAAAGTTCTCCAAAGCGCGTAAAAAAGATCAGCAAGTATACTTTTACCAAACAGACACACCGCAATTCATGACTGAATCGGATACGCGATACAATTCAATGATTTGATCAGTAGTTAACTGGAGATAAAGACGATGTGTATTACATAATATTGTCCACCCTCTGCGATTAAGTCATTCTATCGAGACGCATGCCGCGGCAAAATGGCCTACTCGGAACGGCACGTGCTCAGCGATGAGTATCCTGGCTACCTAAGAAAAAATCTATCTCGGTGAAGTCAGTACAGCGAGTGGAAAGAAAAGAGAAGAGGTGTCAAATTGAAGAAAGTATCCACTTTACATGGTCATAAGCATTGCACATGTGACGATGTATTGAGCTGTCTGGTTGTGATTGAGTGGACATTTGGATGTTCATAACTGATAAGTGTCCTTCTACGGAGATCGCTGCTACATTGGGAAGAAAGGTATCATCTTTTATTCTCTCTTTGCGTTCTCAATAATTTCTATAAACTCATAGATTTTTCTCTCATCAATCGCGTCAAGACGTCAATCGTATAATGTCAATAGGTGAGCACCAAGACTATCCGCTCGACGATTGCCTTGTTGGACACTTACCTCCGCTTTGTTATCAAATGTTTGATGCAATGAGATTGCACGAATGGGGCTGCAATATGCATTTAGGATGGTATGCACATACGATCTCGCATCTGTTACAGTGATAGCCAAGTACTTGGCATCGTACATTGGAATCCAGACCACATTTTCATGACTAGTAGCCCAAAATTGGAGGAAGATGTACGAAAATACATTCGTTGATTATTCACTCATCATCTGGCTGGAAGGAGGCTTCTGAGGATGACTCGCTCTGATGTGCATCATCATCCTCTTCTTCAGCATCGCTAGTATCAGATGTTTTTATGGGGTACATCTTCTGACTTGTGCAGCGCCTACGACCTTCATGAACAATAAGATTTGTGTCGATTCCTTCCAATTCTCTTTGCGCATCTTTCTTTTTCTTTGCGTTTGCAATGTCGAGTTTAGAGGGATACTTGTCGCCTAGAAAGCTGATCCCGCTTTGCTTGAGCCGATCTCGCACTAGATCCTCTGCCTCCTTCTCATTAGTAACGCTTTTCAGCTTTCGATATATCGCCGGACTTGAAGCAACACACTTTAGTCATGATGATATCACCGAGGTAAAAGTATGGGTTTACTTGAGCACGCCAGCAACTCGAGCTAATTCTTTTAGAGCTTGGAATCCATCAGAGTTGCGAGATTGGTTGATACGAGTCTTTTTAATTGGATTCGCTTTTCTCGACCGCTTCGTTTCACTCTTTGCCTTTCGTTTCTTCTCGGTCTACATTTTATTGTGTGTATACTCGCTATAGAATCCTGATCAAGTCCATTACCTGCTTACGATCGACCTCGGACCCGCTGTAGTCACTTTGGCTCTCTAATGCTTCATCACTTTCTGGATACGAATCGTTGATGACTTTGTCATCGATTTCGTCGGGTTGCGTATTTGATTGGTTTTGGCACCAATCCAGCATTTTGGGAATAAGGGCTTTTAATGCTGGTTTCCATGCGACTAAATCCTCTTGCGATGTATCCAATCGCTTGCGAATCATCTCGCTAATTGTTTTGATGGTAACAGTGCTGGCATCTACCGTTGGAAGAATGTCTTTGAGATGCTTCTCCAATACATCTTCATTGATGGTGACGTCCATTGATATAACTGTTGTACATGCACTCTGTAAACGTACTTTGATAATGATCGTAAGTGTCGTTAACAACACACTTAATTTGTCTCTAATCAAATCGGCGATCAACAGCGAATTATTCACGTGACTTAAATGTATACAAATTCGAGTCAGTAGAGCAAATTAAACAATCAATCCTCGTCACGTATATCTATGGACGTGTATTCGCCTTGTTCTATTTCATACATTGCAATAGCAATCCGTTGATGACCGGTGGCTGCTTTTTCTCGTCCAGATTACACTCAACTCGTTATTGCAGAGTTTGACTTGTATTCATGACTTCCATTTATGTGCCACTGCAGTCCGTGTCAATCCTGCCATCTTCATCGTAAACAATCGAGCCTTTGTGATAGCCATACTTGACAGCATTCTGGTCGAATTTTCAATTCAGATTTTGATGCCAGCAGGCAGAAACAGTAGTAAGGTTTTGTCACAACCTTCAGGCAAGTCTGACGTCGTTCGTAGCAGAGCTATAGAGCGAGTTCTTCTTTTCTTTATGACAGAATGAAGTGCGGACCCAATCATTTCCACTAGTCCGCAATCTTCAAATAGATCCCGGAAAACAATCGGTCGACTGACCAAGAATTACATACGCTTCGCAGAACACACCAATCACATCCGTGGGAAATGCTTGCCATCATTTGTAACAGTAAGTTGATGATGCAGTTTGGTCAGAAAGCTCGGTCGGTTTGCAGTTCTTTCACTCTCCAGGGTATCAGATCATTGTTCGAAGAGATTGATGCGCGAGATCTGACATCTTAACAACATGAGTTCGTTAGAACTGATAGTTTTGTTCAGACACATGTGCAGATTTTTGAGACCATGAACCAGACTGCTAAATATGTCAGGTTTACGAATAATTTTGAGGTCTAGCCTTTCTGAAGAATTGATTTCACCCGTTTGGGACAATGATGAAGCCCATCTCTCTCACCAGACAAGTCGACAAATAACGAACCAAGCAAAATATAATTGTGAATACTTGCCTTTCATCTTTCAACTTGTTATATCATGGACTATAATCATTGCCGTCAACTTGATACAGAGCTTTCTCCATTCCTACTGGTGCTATTTCATAGTCAAAAATGCCTTGATCTTGATCGTGGCTTTCAACGTTCCGATCTTGCCAAGTTTACAATTATTCAATGCTATAGTTGCCGGGTCGATTTCACTTGGCTTGTTCAATGAACCCTCAACATGAGCCCTCAACATGAGCCCTCAACATTAGCTCCCGTGACACATTTTCTGTTCCTTCGTTTTTTCTGCATGTCAAAAGCCATTATGACCTTCGATATGATCTTGACAAGTCTGCTTCCACATTTTGTGTGCATAACACACTTTTCTTGCTTGCTTAGCTATTACTGCACAATAGCTGCTTTGACTTTTTGATTTCAGCTGATGTAGGCTTTCTTCGTATGTGATACTTTGGCTTTACTTCTACCAGCTATATTTCTTGCTTTCTAACTTCGCGTGTCCTAAAAGGTGGTTGCAATAATCCACTGGCGACTGTACTTTTCTACGGTGTTTTGATTCGTCATTCTTGATCGTTTGTATTATAACGATTCCGAATCGATTCTGAATTTGGGTATCTTTTGGCGCTTGCAAATTATGTAAAGCTTCACTTCCTTCGAGTGGGTTCCGTAAAGCTTCGTCTCATCTTCTGCTGACTTCTCGTCCCGACACTGTGGTGCTTGCATTGCTGCTGCAAGAGCAGCTTCCATTGAATTCGTTTGCCTTTCAAATCAGTTATTTATAACCAATCCAGTTCGATGAACCGAAATGTACCGCGCTTTGCATTAAACAATTTCGCGGAAAGAATGGAGATTCCCGTAAGATGGCAAGAGAACTGGGAAGACAACAATGCCTCATGTAAAAAAATGCATATGTCTAATATAGCGTAAATACCTTCTTGTAATCAAGCCTTATCTTATAAGAAGAATAAGGTATTGCGAGAATGTGCAACGGTCACCTGTTTTGGTCGCTTGTCCTTCACGTCTCCGCAACCTCCGGGTACATCCTCTCGTTTTGTCTCCAGTAGCGCACCTATACTTCTTTCTCACGATGATACGTACAGGATATCATAAACATATTCGGACGTGAAGGCTGCCACTATTCACTTCTTTCTCTCATTTCTTGATCACAAGGCAACTTTCAAGTCACAAATTCGAGATATGTTCGGAGCCATAACTCGGAGGCGAAACGTATGTCTTCAGTGTGCGTTAATTCAGATCGAATTGTTTACAACCATACCAAACTTGCACGATTACGCCATTCACAAAGTCAGTCAGCGCCACTCTCAGCGTCTGAAATACCTATGTCAAGGTTCATGCATCAGCTGCGAAGGCCAGATTGTGGACGTAATGAAAAACTTGCACCCAGGACACTTTTGTCCGTTTCAATGACTTTTCACGTAGCCATTAGCGGTCGCAAAAAAGCAAGTTTTTTACTCCAACTTCGATTGAAGACGATTGTCAAGAGTGGACTTGCTTCTTTTTTTTTTGCAACAACCGCATTGTTGCAAACTAATGACTAATTAGGTACCAGCCAGAAAGCTTTCAGCTCAGAGATATCACGTTGTCTGATAAAGACGCAGACACAAAAACATGATGTATACTCTGGAAAAATACACGGCAATAGCCACGGTTAGAAGCATCGTTGACTCCAGAATATTTCTTCGGAATAATGTTGCTTCTCTTGTGACTGATGCATCTTGTGTGCGTTTCAAGTAAATCGTGCATTTTGTCCATTACACTCAATGGCTAGCAGGAATGCCATTGCGCAGAAACTTAAAGATTTTATGAGTTACCCGATCTAGCTTGCATGACGTAAAGGTAATAGTATGTTACACAGTGTCACGCAAGCTGTTTCTTGTACAGCGAAATAAATGCATTCTACCTATTCTGATCCTTTACCATTTAATAACGGCGCTGTTGTAGTTCGAGACCAGCAGAACAAATACTGGTACCAGAATGAAATATATCGTATAAAACACACATGATAGTATGAAGGCAATGCACAATGCATAATGCCAAACTTCGAGAATCAAGATATAGGGCTTCACCAGCACGTTATTTAGATCGCATGGTACGTGGACATGCACAATACCAATCTATTCAAGATTGCTGTCAGTCTAGGGTACTTCTTACCTCACAGGAGAATGGCAGTGATCGCACACGCTCGCATGATGAACACTTGAAGCATTCTTTTCTTGAAGAAGCCTAATAAGGTAGACCGTGAGCTAAAAAGTCGGATCATTACATATGACCAAGCGAGACATAGCAGGTCAAACAGCAAGTTAGGGATTTAAGTGTTTTGATAGAGTTGGGGTTTAGTTCAAGGCGCATAGCACCGAAACTCTCCTGGGACTTCAATTGTAGCGGTCTTCGTTGTGTATGCCCTGCAATTGAAGCCCAAAGTATGTGATCAGTGAAGTCCTCTCTGATGGTAGCATGAAAATACAAGTGGTCACAAACTCTCCCAGTCAATTAAACACTGTACGAGTGCTCTCAACTTGATTCTACAGAATTTTCTGCTGATAGAGTAATTTTTGAGATAGGTTCGTATAGTGTAACGGGGCAGCCATCTGTTCACAATGACGGTGACGCACGACTTGCTTTCCCATTTTCCCATTCAAGCAGCCAAATTGGCTATTTCAGTTCATGATGTTCTTCTCTAACAATACTTTCGGCTGATCGTGAGCCAGTTAGTTGACTCAAAACGATTAGGTGATGCCCAAAGCATCGTTTTCAATGCGAGATGTAGCAGTGTAAAGAAATTATCGTAGTTTCTGATCTGATCCTTAATATTCTTTTAGCACTCATTCCGCTTCAAGAGAACAATATGTTGTATGAATTCGCTTTTTTCATATCATCGTTGACCGAACACGACAAATCTCCGTGAATACATTACAATATAAATTATAGCGGGCTTTGCTAAGGCGTGGTCGGGGGATGAAGACGGATATTTGCTTTGAAGAGGGTCGCTTTTCACGCAGAGGGTGAGGAATTTAAATCAAAATTTGCGGCAAAAAATTGCATGCAGCCATCCAAGTTGAGATCTCAGATGCGATATTGCTCTTGACAGGTCACAGACATCACTCGTCATTCAACACTCTTGAGACTTGTTTTTTCCCGATCCGGATGGAGCAGTACTTGTAATCTCCTTTGTTTTCCGATTTATTCCCACATACCAAACGTGGTCTTGACTGTAATTGTGATAAGGGACTCTTTCACCAGGAATCGTCCTGAAGAGACACAAAATAGATCAACGATCAAGCTTCCAAGCTTTCAGACACTCGTAATGAGTATAAGAATAGCTGGCTATAAATGTTTGTAGGAGTTGAACGATTGCAAGTCGAGAATTTGGTGATATACTGTCACCATTATATTTTTACCTATGAGCTACAGTTTGCCAAATAAAGGGCGGCATGTGATTGTGTTATACGATATCATAGCGACAGTTAGTTTACGCAGTAGGATCATGTGAAATACTGATACTCTAGCACTGACCACGAACACTTGTGCTAAATGTTTGAGAAATAGCGAAAGACTGGCAACCAGCGGAAGCTTAGCGAAAAAAGTAAATTTATTCATCTTGCAGATTATGCGGTCTGACTGAGTCCATCTGATGCATGCTTTCTAGTCTTGGTTCGTATGACCAGTGGAGCGTGCCGGTCTTGATCTTAAAGTCACAGCTTGCGATCGAACAACATCCATCGCATTAGTATGATAAATGTGAGCAGCAAAAGACCCAGATAATCCGCAAATGATAGCAATGGCGACGTCATAGGTAAATGATCTCTTTGCTGGGTCAATACTCGGCGATGATATACATACGTATAATGCGGCTGCCAATTGCCCAACAGCAAGAATCTCTTTATCCGGAATGCGTGTTTTAATGGTGGACAAACTCGGTATTTGATTCCCCAGATATGCCAGAGCGGTACGGACAGCTTCATCGACTTTCACACAGAAATTCTTCACCGACCCCGCCGGGATATTTTTTTCCGTACACTGGCTTAATATCAATTTCGGTAGGTGCACTTCCTCGGTTAGACAGCTGGGTTCAATAGATTGAGAAGTAGATTCTGAATCTGCCGCATTCTGTTGGAACACCTCCTTCAATTGAAGTAGCAATCTCTCGCAATCTTCACCATTCTTTTTCTGCGAACAGAATTTATCTGTAAGTAGAAAGGATTCGGTAGCCACTTGATTAGCGTCGTGAGGGTTTGAGTGTTGTTCAGAATCTCCTGGAGCTTGCGCGTTCAAGCAAATGAGGCTGAATGGTATGGCCAGAGCTCGAAGCATCTGTGAACTAGACCGTGAATATGCGAATGATCAGTGAGCGCTGTAATCGACCAAAATCAGACCTAGTCGCATCCCACGTTTGACGTTCTATATCGAAATTCCATGATTCAAAAAAATGTGATTCGAACCAGGGCATGTTCAAGTTCGTTTTCGCATGCGCACGGTCGATCGCTAGTAGATTACTGCAATAATTTCTTGATCACCAAGATAAAAAATTAGATTCCTGCATCAGAAATGTCTTAATGCAACGCTGTCATTCGCCAAATATCCGACTTTGATGCTTTTGTAACCATAAACAACGAGAATATGGAAGGCGTGATGCAATATTCCTTGCTGTCTTTTATCCAATTAAACACTTCCGTAGAATTCAGCTCGCCTACACCTAACTGCTTCTATTTTTATCATCATTAATGCAGGCCAGCTTTCCTTTTTGTTCAAAACTTTCAGCCAGTCACATCTTCCGATACTACAGGTTGATTTCGTGAATCCGTGCGTTCTCTCCTTCAAGCAGATTGCTGCAATAAGACTGTGAGTATCTCGTAACCCGTATGTACGGCTTCATACCGCTTCGTACATTTCTTGTTTAGTAATCAGACTTAGCTGTTTGATTAAAATGGATACTCACAAGAGACAGAGCCTCCAGGTTTGTTTTGACTTTCCCCAAGGGCACCACTCCTCCTGGTATTTCATCATATGCTCTGGAACGTCGTTCCTTCTAGGAGCTCAGAACAACTACTAGAACTTAGCAAAATGAATTCCTGATAGTGCGATTGATCGCTGCCGTCTCATGAAGGATGTTCTTATGACGCTTCGCCTTGGAGATCTCACACGTCTTCGATGTAGACCGTTGTCTTTCCTCTTACCCCACAGAATAAGGAAGCGGCGTAGGTAAAAAGTGTTCTACCGTTTCATGCAGGCAATTTTGTGATTCTATTGCATGTTTGTAAGACGGAGCGTACATTAGCTCTTGCAAGTTGGGTCAGTATCGGATGCATTTCACAAGCCTTGTGTAACGTTCAAAAACAGTAAACAGTGCTCTATTGATGTACAGTAGTCTTTCGACTTCCTGTGCAGAATGTTGAAGATTGATTCAGACGAATCCCTACTAGAGAAGCTATCGATATTACATTTTGGATAAAACGGCTGTAAAAATGTGTAATGTTTAAATATAACGTGTATTTTCTCTGATTTCATATCACAATGTGAGTGCGACTGTTGCTATATTCAAAGTATGCTGCAACTGCAAATTATATTATAAAACGTGCGGCCCCTATTATGCAGCCTATTGAAGGGCAACACATAGTGCCTCCTCCCTACACCTGCTGATCTCCACTCCATCCAGCTTATGGCGCCATATACTTTCGTCTTACGTAGTAGTGGAATTAAGATTGGACGGCAACAACGCAACAAAGAGCCGACAAAGGCTGACACAGACCCTGTGTAAGATAAGTTACGCTCAGATTTCAGAGACCGGGTGCTTTATTATGTACCAAGGAGAGGGTGTCTCAGAGAGCGAAAATAGTTCACTCACAGGCACACTCGAATTCTACCACCAATACCGTAGCATCAAATCGTGATATCCTGAAGAAGATGGATAGAAATATTTGAAGCTGAAATGTACGTTCCGATTAGCAGCAACAGTAACTGAGGATATTAAAATTCGCCTACATATTCTCGCAACTTGAAGAAGATCATCAATACACGCAAAACATGTCGTAGAGGAGAGATAACCGAAGCACCAAAGCTGGATTACTAATTAGATACTGCTTACATTCTCGCTGCTAATGATGATACCGAATGGAAAAAAGAAGGGTTGAAATGGAAAAGTCTCTCTGATTTACATTAAGTGAACGGGAAATGATTACAATTTGAAGAAAAACTTTTCCATTCACGTTTATGATTACTCATTAACCGACTGTGTGGTTCGGACTTGGTCTGAGCGGTTTTGCGCTACTCGAATTTAAAGTTTTCAACAAAAGAAGCAACAATATGGGGACCAAGTAAAGGTACATGATGCAAAATAAACCTCTGGGTTGTCTCATGCAATCTTATTACCGCTATCTTGACGTCTAGGTATAAGATATATGATAGTCTAATGATTGGTTCAGTTGTGGATATGCACACATGAGATGATGAATTGATGCTCACCAAGCTCGTTGAGTCTCGAGATGCTTTCGTAGAATGTGAACTGTGTAATGCTGTGCCAAAACTATGGCATCGCGAATTGGTTTACAGGGCCGGTGCCGCTCCGTTGCACTCATTATATTGAAAAGGATCTTTCGAATCTCAGCTTTCCAAGCATTCTACTTCTTTAATCAAAGTCTAACAGTCTTTTGATATACATTTCCTTACTCCATATGTACCCCATGAACTTAATTAATGAACACAATCAGAATTCATTCGATGAGTGGAACTATCAATCGAGCTGTTCACACGACACGATTGAGCATGCGTCTTTTCCTTGTAATTCCGTAGACTGAAACAATGCAATCAGCCTCTATTCACATCTATTGAAGCATTACATCACATTGTCACTTTCAATCAAAAGTCTGCTACTGTTTGGCAACTGGTCAAACTGAATACCCGAATGTTCATAGTTGTTGCCTATAGCTCGGACCTGCGCTGGACTTTGAACGTATATCAAGAATTCCTCAAAGCGAGCTAGCAGCGAAAATTCAATGCTTGACCGAAATTAATATGCTGGAATCATGTCGCTACAAGTTTTTGAAGATGAACTCAAATTATCGATGATAGACATCTTTTTTGTCGATTAGTCGCCACTTTGGTAGAGATAATGATTTACGCACAAAGGGTAGGTAAGGTACAACCATGAGCTGATGATTGGGTCCATAGGCTGAATTTGGCTACCTAAAGAGAGAAATGGTTGAGGATTATATTCTGTTTGTGACATTCAAAAACCAAAAGTCAAAGGAGTCGATTATGTTGAATCCTTGTTGTGGTTGACAATTTGGGGTCTCTCGGTAATGACCAACGTATTCAATAGGGTATCTTGGTACTTTCTCGAGGCTGGATTCACTTCTATTCGCCTTTTATGCGGCGATAGCTCTTCTGTACAAAGAATGGTAATCTTGAACAAGCAGAATATGGCCCAACTACGCTTTAGAAATTTAATGCGCGAGCTCTCTGTCTAGTAACAGTAAGAACATACTCAGAAAGGACTACGTAAAACTAAAAACATTACATTCCCGCTACAAAAGAGTATGCAAAACGAAATGTCCCGAAGATGCGTGATGACGTAATATAAGCACATGTTGACAGTTTGTTGGATTCGACTGATTTTAAGCTGGGATTGGAGTGAATATAGAGCGAGAAAATAGTCACCGCTGCTTCAATGTGTTACGATAGAAGTTATATTGTATGCTATGGCGCAATTCAACGCATGTGAGATCCTGAAATGGACACCGCAGCTGGATTGCTCTTGACTGAGTAACTCCACTTGAACTTTGTGATGACTTCTGATAGGATCTCATTGATCCATGAACATTCTAGCATCAGCGACGTCCGATACACGTACATCCAATCCTATCGTGACAGCGCCGAGATTCTGTACTCTTCAACTTAACTAGATTCCGCCAACCGTCAAGTACCAATTAGAGCTTTTCATCAAACACTGTAGATTTGCAGAGAGGCAAAGAGGATGATAAGTATGAATAGAGTCGCAAAGAAATATCGATAGATCTTTAGTGCAATCGTTTAAAGTCATTGAAGATATCTTATTAGGGTTTCGAGCACTATACGAACTCGAATACGTATACCATCTTACGGATATAGCATTCACTTTCTACTTTTTAATTAGATAAAGAGATTGCAATGCTACAAATGAGATGTTACGTGATAGTAAAGGGTGCTCGCCGTGTGAGCTTTAATCTACAGTACATGACTAATATCCTCATGATTACATTGTGGTAATTGGATGCTCAGCGAGAAGTGCTTGGTATCAGAGTACATATGTCGAAAGAAGTCGGATCTGTTTACCTCAATTTCACTGAGCAGAATCAGAAATGGAAATGGCTTTGGGCATTATTCGTATCTGATTTCGTGTACAATTGCAGAGGCTACATTAACTCGCTGCGTCAGTCGTAGCCTCGTCGGGTGATGTAGCCGCTTACATGTATAACGCAATATCGGAACCGTTGCGGTATTTTGCTGATCACATTGTCGATGGATAGCATTTTCTTCCAAGCTTACATCTAATGCAGGTACCCGGTTTGAATAGCATGATAATAGATCATCCTCTAGTAGGAAGACGGATTGGGCAAAAAGAGGTGCAGAATCAACAAATGACGAGCTTTTTGTGAAAGAACATGGCACGAGATGAATAAATTCCGTCGAACTGTCACGCCGACCTCAAATCTACCTTTCCATTAGATAGCCGCTTCAAAGATATTTCTGTCGAGGCGTACTTTCATTTTCAGCTGGCAGCAGTCATACAGTACTAGCGCAGGTATGCCGGAAAATAGAAGTGATCGCATACTTTTAGTAGCCATCAATTCTTGTGAATGGTCTGAATATTAGTCTCTCCTTATACTGGAAAGAAATGCCCGGGCGTCAGACAAGTAGTCTTCCGTATGAAGGTATAGATTGTTGTACCATCTGTACGACGGATTTCTTTGATCGTTCTCCGACAGAAATGCATGACGTTCGCTCTACAATGTGATAGACTCAACGCAAGGACGTCAGGAAGCAAAAAATATTGAGCGTCGTAAAATTGGTAGGAGGAATGGCATTAGGTATCGAGCAGTCATCTACGATCGGAACTTCATCCCTAACAAGTAGCTCCTGAATAGTATTATTGCTCAGCCTGATTCAATTCCAAGCCTGTTCCTTTTGAATGGAACCTTGATATCTGGTCTCTACTGCAGATACTGAACCGTAATACTCATGTTGGGATATCACACCGTGACTACAGAACGTGTCCATCCATTAGCGCCGTATGATAATGTTGATACTTTCGTTGATGCACTAACAGATTCGTGGAATTACATCAGCTTACAATTCGGCAACTACAAGAAACATTTTGAACAAGAAGTACACTTGTGTTCCTCATAGCAGCTTTTTTTACTCCTTCAATCTTATCACTTTCATCACATCAATAACCATCAATATTCACACCTACATTTATGACGGATTTCCAATTCATAAGCATTCAAAGTGTAGACGAAGCCTCGCATCCTTTGTTGAAAATGGAAACCTAATGGACAATTGTCTCACCTGCCTATAGTATTCATTAGCTCTTAATTGCCAGGACAAGGAAATCAAGAATATACCGCGAGCATCGAGTACGTTCACAAGTAACAAACTACTACATGAACAATTCGATTGGCTGGTTCAAGCTTTCTTGGCTTCAATGTCACCAGATTCATGTCATCTGTATGAGTTCATGATAGATTCTTGGGGTACTGCAGACAAATAAAAACGGATATATTCTATCAAGTACTGCTTCAGTCCAAGTGTTGGACCGTCAAGGATGATGGATGGCTCTTGACCTCGATTTTGATAATTTACTGGTTTGAACTAATGTATCGAAGAATATCAAGGACGCGAAGTCATCGAATTGTTGAAGTCAAAATCACCGCTCTATCGCTATCGCAGTAAGCACACCTTCAAGCGGGATGAGTGCGTTGAATTGATCAAGTATGAGTCTTATCGGACGAGTCGCGATCAAAACTGTCTGTGAAAATGGCAGATCGCACCATTCTGCCCAAACAGAAAATATGGATGAGAGATTATCTCACGAATAGATAGAAGAAGAAATAGGTAGAGCCAAACAATAGTAGATATACCAATTAGCCCTACAAAAGGCAAAGCAAGCGTATGACTTGAGATTCAGGCAATGAAAGCAATGAAAGCAATGAAAGCAATGAAAGCAATGCGGAAGCCTCTCGCAATTGCCTACAAAATGGATGAAGCATCCTAGCTGATGCTGACCCTGAAACCAGGCTCGAATTTCGCCAGAGATAATCGTTGTGCAACATGACTAAATTACATTCACTACCACTTCAACAAGTTATATTTGAGCGCATTCGCTTATTGTAGGTCGTGGGGAAAGCTTCATGCCCTTTCATGATCACATCGGACCTGAGTCTGACACACCTTGAACTCTAACTTTATTGAATATCATTGCTATATGTATGTAGGCTGATAACGCACCACGTGTCATGTGGTGTAGGTTGCATCGACGAGATCCATCCATTATCACGCGTGTATCTAGCCTCAATAAAAAACACCGATGATTATGTTGACTTGATTTTATACGTAAAAGGAAAACGATTGAAGAGACGCGAAGACGAGAGATACATTTTCCCACAAATAAATGCTTTGCGCTGAATCGCCCAGGATGTTTTCCCTGAAGAAGCCACTGCAAGCGGCAAAATGGGTCACTTGATGCATCAATAGTCGAAGGACCATGCGCTCTAGTTTGTCAGGAGCAGGAACAGCACTTAATATCATCAGAATTGCGGTAAGCAGGTTTCAAATTTCATCTCGTAAGGAGGGAACAGTGTTGGTTTCTATCAGAAAACAAAGGAGAATATGTTGGACTTTAGCAGGAAAGCAGCAAAAAGCGTTGAATTTTATCAGAAAACCAAGGAGAATTTACTGGAGTTCATCGGGGAAGTGAGGAACTTCGTTGGATTTTATCAGAAAACAAAGGAGAATATGTTGGACTTTAGCAGAAAAGCAGCAAAAAGCGTTGAATTTTATCAGAAAACCAAGGAGAATTTACTGGAGTTCATCGGGAAAGTGAGGAACATCGTTGGATTTTATCAGAAAACAAAGGAGAATATGCTGGACTTTAGCAGGAAAGCAGCAAAAAGCGTTGAATTTTATCAGAAAACCAAGGAGAATTTACTGGAGTTCATCGGGGAAGTGAGGAACTTCGTTGGATTTTATCAGAAAACAAAGGAGAATATGTTGGACTTTAGCAGAAAAGCAGCAAAAAGCGTTGAATTTTATCAGAAAACCAAGGAGAATTTACTGGAGTTTATCGGGAAAGTGAGGAACATCGTTGGATTTTATCAGAAAACAAAGGAGAATATGCTGGACTTTAGCAGGAAAGCAGCAAAAAGCGTTGAATTTTATCAGAAAACCAAGGAGAATTTACTGGAGTTCATCGGGAAAGTGAGGAACATCGTTGGATTTTATCAGAAAACAAAGGAGAATTTGTTGGACTTTAGCAGGAAAGCAGCAAAAAGCGTTAAATTTATCAAAAGACTAAGGAGCATACGTTGACCTTTACCATAAAAATGAGGGAGAAGCGTTGCATTAGATCAAAAAGTTGAGGAGAATGTGCTGGAGTTTATCTGTGAGTCAAAGTTGACTTCAGCACGCTGCGGCACGTTTGCAATTTTCAATCGAGAAATCTCTTACTCTTCGGTTTGATTCATGCTTTCGACTTTGCAATTGTGTCCTTTTTCATGGAAAAAAATCTTTTTTTCACATTCATTATTCAGCAGAGATTCACTACACTCCATTGCCTCTCCAGCTTTTAAGCAAAGTTGTAAAACGTTGTAGCCTTCACCCTAACCTGCGTAGACGATGCTACACATGTTTCCCGTATTTGCTCTTAAAATTTCCACAGGTGAAACACCCTCGCACGTCAGACGCAATCCTCCTGCGGGAAATCAAACTTGGCAGCAAGAGTGCTTTCACTTTCAAATATACTCTCGACTACCCACACTAAACCAACTATCCGAATGGTTCGTATCACACCTATGAATTTCTCAATTGCTGCAGTCGTTCTGCTCGACTCGTATGGACAGCATTCAGTGATGGGGGCGCCTTCAGATCTACCAGAAACTTTTGGAATGTTTAGAGCCTACGCCGACGCCGTACTCGGAGGACGTAAGAACTTCCTCGAACTTCGCAAGGAAATGCTCGGAGAAAATACAGCCCCACGACCGCGTGATGTTTCGGCTGAAGTTGCGTGCAACTTCTATCAACATTTGAGAGTGTCTCCCGGCAAACATTTATGTAAGGAGCTAGAGCCTTTTTGCATCCTAGCTTCTGACAATTTCTCTCACGTGTCCGTAGCCGAACCTGGATCACACGCCCATAAAGCATATTTTTTAGCATGGCTCGACTGTCAATTGCCCAGGGGAGATTGGGAACCTTTGGGCCACAATTTACGATTAGCTCCTCCCGGGGAATAGTCCTCATGTGACTCATGTGACTCGAAATATTCAAACAGCTCCTGCAGAAGCGCATTAGCTTCAGTATGTTCATTCAAAAGCGCTGAACAAACTAACCGTAAATCAAATACCACTTTTGAGAACGATTAAGATCTGGCAATAAGATGCTATTAGCATGAGCACTAATTCTTCCTGATGTCACACTTAAAGCTTCATTGCAGTGGTCATCCCCATTTTATTATGGTCTGCTGGTTACACGACCACCTCTTATATACCAAGACCTTCTGTAAAATACTCTCATAAGTACACCCCACATTCAAATATACTTCCAGCTCTTCCTGCAAAGCATAATGTCACCGAATAGACTGTTTCAAGCTCAACACTTGCTTGTTATTGATCTACTTCACGCGCCTTTTTTAAGAAATTTTGGGCCGTTTCTCAGTCTATTTTGGAAACAGTAGGGATGTCGTTACACCACGACAACCTTGATACGTCGAACAAGTGCTCCTACTTTATCTGTCTTGTTTCAGTGTCTCAAATTTCGTAGTCGATACCATAGAGCTAATAATTATATTCAATCTGATCAATCAAAATTTCGGCATGATGCTTTCATTTTCCAGGTTGAAGTAAGATTATTACAATGCTCTGCTTGCTTTTTACCGCTGGCTCGTTAGAGTTACTGTTTCCGTGGTCTATGTCATTCAATTTGATGATTGTTGTAAACGGCCATAAGGCTGTTATGTCTTTCTCGCTAGGATTCACTTCAGGTATGCCTTCGTTCATCATCTTCAGTAGTGCATATGCTGCTCCATTTCATATTCGTATGGTCAATAATCAGATCGTCTACTTCCGGTGGTCCTCCCACGTTACTGTCTCAATTACTGGGTCTCTGTAAACAAAGAATTCGTCATGACTCAATACAGTCTTGTTCGAGCAGAGGCTCTTGGTATACAGGTAGGAATGCGTATTACTGGTTGCAGTGGTGCTTTATTGTGTAGATACCAATGCGAGTCAAAATGGATGAAACCTGAATGTGAGAATCTCGCATGCAATACGCATATTCCTGACAATGCGACAGCAAGGAACTTCGCAGTTGATTGTAAAGGTGTGCTTACAGACACGCATACTCTCAACATCAATGACCTATGCTTGTTGACACTGCTAGCAGGAAAGTGCTTTACATTTATATGAGAAAAAGAAATATTTTCCGGATCACTGCAGTCCATCATTCGGTTTACAGCCCACGGCTGATTTGCAGCTAAAGCAAATAAATCCAATCTTTTCAGGCTACGTAACACCAAGTAGCTTCCAAATCTTCTTGAAGGAAGAGGTCGCTTTACACTAACAGCAGAGAAGCGGTCCTTCGACGTGGGAAGCCACTGATTAATTGTGGTATACCGTCTCTCCGCTCGCGATGTTGTATCCTTGTAGCGCTTGACATTATTGCTCCATGCTACCACTATTCAAACTCTTGAATCAGCCAAGCTATACCCAGGCACACTGTTCTCTTAGATGTGTCCTGCGATCTTGAAAGAATTCTATATATGATTTGATAGCGGGTGATCCACCAAGTGTGTGCCAATCTGCATATAAATATTCTTTGGTGCAGTTGCTTCACCTTTTCTTTCCAAGTTGTATAATAGTATTCTCAATTTGCCAACATCGTAACATATCGCAGGCTCATGGAAGCATACTTTTTCCCCTCATCACAGTCAAGTCGCTGTCAAGGACAATAACGATGGTACCCTATAGAATTACTTCGAAAGCATGCTTTTCATTGCTCTTGCATCATGAAGCAGTCACATGCGTAAGCGAAACTTGGGCGCATTATGAAATCTGTGGAGTGGAGAGGAATAGCATAGGGGAAAATAAAAGGCTTGGAAGCTTTTTTCTGTTTGACTGCATAGTAAGCAGCTTCTATCTTGGGGCTTCAGGACAAGCTTACAATGGCTTTGGACACGGATGAGACAGTAATCGTTTGTATTTCCGATACGTTTCAGTGCGTCACAGGTTTGTTCGGGTACACATCAATAGCGCCTTCATCATGACAAGACCTGAAATGGCTACACATTACACCGGATCTTCAAGTTTTAGGCAACATTCCCATGCTTACCATTGGCAACAGATGCGTTCCACTCATGATCAGCTATTTCCATGGATAATGCGACCAAGGAAGACTGGACATCTTCAAGCTGTCTGCTGCCCTTGTGTAGTCATAGGTCGATTTGTTTCATCTACCACAATCACGTCAAAGTATCCGTACAAGCCAGTACATGTCGTGTTTGGATCATCTTCTACTGGCATCAGTAACCTTCGAAAGTCAAGTGCTGTGACTCTCTTTAGTGCAAATCTGATTGAGTCGGCTTGTTTGGTTGACGTGAGCAGAGCTTTGTTCGCGGCGATGACGTTGGCGCCAAGTATCCATGGCACCAAAGTACCACTTCTTACATGATAGTCGAGCTGGTTGATGTTTATAAACATTAGCAAAGTGGGTTGTGATTTTGTTGAAGGTCTCCACGAACACTTTGTATTTCATGAAATTCGATCAGGTATGCTTTCCATCTGTCAAATTTACAGGAGCCATAGCTTTGTGATCTACTGGAGCTCCGCAAGTCTTGTAAGATACGTACAAATAAGCGTATCAAACTGATAGATTATCCAGAGCGCTAATCCAGCAACATCGGGTCGAATGAAGATCACAACACCGTTTATTATTCCCGTAATGGATGGAAGTGGATATTTCCGATCGCTGGCAAAAGTCTGACGTTCGAGAGCTAAGTTGATGTGAACAGGCAACGTCTTTAGTCGTTACAACGGCTATCGAACGATACAAACTGCATGTTCATGATTAGGCTTTTCTTCAGATCCTTTTCCGCTGACGGAAAGAATTGCTTGATTTTCCAGTCGCTATTGTATGACGTTCTTCCATCAGTATCAGACTCAAAAGGCTCCTGCGGTAAGATGTTCGACCTCTTCGACCTCACCCAATCGTATAATGGATTCATCATCAACGTAATCATCCGTCGAAACAGCTCGACCTTTCCAGGAGCATCAAGGACTGTAAAAGAACCCAGCACGTCAATTACTGCATCCAGCTCTGAACGCCTTAATCACAATATGGTCGGCGCCCCAGAGATTCTTTGAAAAGACTGAATGTCATATTTATCCAACAATGGTCCACGGTAGAGCAGTGCTGCTCACTACTTACATGAGTCTACCATTCACATTTGCGTACAAAATAAAAAGCGATCGAATAAATTCTATAAAAAGGTCCGGGAGTTGTGCTTTTATTCCGAATGCTTAATTATCCTCATCCTTGACTTCAAATTTGGAGGGCCTTACGCATATATTGGAATGAACTTATTACTGCATGCAGTATAATGCCGGGAAGTTGCAAAGGTATAGAATTTCATCGGCATCCTATGATGGTTCAATCGACAATCGCTTAAGTTCTAATTAGCAAGATAAGCAAGCCACGCAGCTGCTACTAAAGAATCCATAAAGAAGTACACTTGGGTTGCTCAAAGCAATTCGATTCAATCAATCATATATCTGCACTTCCACACCAGCCCATAGCTCAATTCGATATTAATCAGAGCATCGGACAGATCGCAATTTCGTCTGTTTCGTCGAGTGCTCTGCTCAAAAGTATTGGTTGAAATCAAGACTGCTGCAATCTAATTGGCGGATAGTCACTGGCGATAGCTTCTTATCGACGATTTGGAATATGACTGGAAGCAGGAAGCGCAGACGAAGAGATGTGATGGTACAAAGCCATCCGAATTCCCAAGTCAATAGTACAGCTCTATCACCACCTGAAGAAGACACGCTACTAATTGGGGATACGTGCAGTAATAGTGATCCCAAAAACATTTTATCGAACGAATTGCGCTCAGAATTATGTGTGAATGAGACAGATTCCATCATACTACCGAAAAAAGAGAAGAAAGGAGATGAAAACGTATCTCGCGAATGGATAGAAGAAGCAAAGAAACTAAGCAGAGCGAAACGAAAGAAACTCCAACAATTGGTACTTCAAAAGGCGAAGCAAACAGAACGTGCGCGTGTGTACAAGTCGCTGCAAGAAAATCAATTGGGCGATGAGCAGCAGAAAATATTGCACTCTAGCTCCAATTTAGGACACATTCATACTGTTCGTGAGCGCCTCCAGCGGTCGTTAAGAATGGAAAAACTCGGACTCGAGTTATCAACGGCTGAATTCGATTTGTTGCATCCGAAAGAATCATTTACTACTGGCAGTAGGAGTACTTGTGAAATCAGGTTACAGAAGTCGGAGTCGACTTGGAGGGAGAAAAACCAAGCAGCAGTGGATACGAAAGCGATCGATGAGAAGCGTACGGGCGATATATCGTGCAAGAGAAAGACGAAGCGGAGGGCACGGGTGGTATACACAACTCAGACATCAAGCCCGTGTGAGCGAGTTGTAACATACGCTGACAGCAAAGGACACACGGAAAACAGCACAGTTTCGATGAAAAGACACGAAGAAGCAGAGGTCCGTGCGAAGAGTGAAACGATGAACCGTGTACTCGAATTACGCAAGAAGAATCAACAACGTCGTCTTCGAGAATCTACAAAAGATAGCGATATTTTATCCCGAAAAGCTGACAAGGAACCCAAGTATATTCCAACGACTATTTTAATGAAAACCAGCAGAGAAGTACAAAGTGAACATCACAGTCTTTCTCGTGACCGGTGCACTCAGCATGTGGTTCACCTTGAAAGAAGTCCAGAAATCCAAATGGCGAGAATGCAGCTTCCAGCTTGTAGTATGGAGCAAGAAATAATGGAAGCTATCGTCAACAACGATGTAGTCATTCTGTGTGGTGAAACAGGAAGTGGGAAAACTACGCAAGTGCCACAATTTCTGTATGAAGCTGGCTTTGGCCATCCTGAACATCCAAATTTCTTTGGAAGAATTGGTGTCACACAACCAAGACGAGTTGCCACTGTCAGCACAGCCAAACGTGTAGCGGAGGAGCTCAATGTCGCTTTCGGACAAGCTCCAGACGGCCAAGTTGGGTACCAAATTCGGTATGATTCCAGTCATTTTGCAAACTCGACACGAATCAAATTCATGACGGACGGTATTCTTCTGAAAGAAATACAACAGGACTTTCTTCTCCGTCAGTATTCCGTCATCATTCTTGACGAAGCTCATGAACGCAATATCAATACAGATATTCTGATCGGACTGCTGAGTCGTATCGTTCCCTTTCGATCAAAATTGGCGCTAGAAGAACTGGAAGAGTACCGAGCATTGACAGTAGAAGGAAAGAATGAGTTTGGGGGGATACAAAAGCTTTTGAAGCCGCTCAAACTGGTCATTATGTCTGCAACATTGCGTGTGGAGGATTTCACAAACAACACGGTATTGTTCCCATCTCCACCGCCAGTGCTAAGGATCGAAGCACGACAATATCCGGTCACAGTACATTTCAGTAAACACACAGAATTGGAAAAGTACGTTGAAGCAGCGTTTAAGAAAGTTGTCCGAATTCATAACAAATTGCCGGAAGGTGGCATTTTGGTCTTTCTAACCGGACAACAAGAGATTATGCAGCTTGTGCGCAAACTCCACCAAGCGTATGGAAGCAAGGAATCCAAACGAGTGGAAACTTTCAAGGGTCCTCGCAAAGTGACAAAATCCTTGTCTCGAGATGCAGAGTATGTCCCACTGGAACACGACGATGCCGAAGAAGATGTCGATATCGAACCAGGTGAAGATGCGGAGCAGTATGATTCTGATCACGGCTCACAGATCGACTCGGATCGGGATGCAAACGATTCACTAGCAGTCCCTTATATGCACGCGTTACCATTATACTCTTTGCTGCCAACAAATGAGCAAATGCGAGTATTCGATGAACCACCGGAACACCACCGTTTGGTTGTTATCGCGACAGATATCGCAGAAACCTCATTGACCATACCAAATATCAAATACGTTGTGGATGCTGGGCGTACGAAAACTCGGGTTTACAATTTGGAAAACGGAATCTCTAATTTTCAGATCCAATGGATTTCTAAAGCGAGCGCCGATCAACGCGCAGGTCGAGCAGGACGAACAGGACCAGGCCACTGCTATCGTTTGTATTCTTCGGCAGTGTACGATACTGATTTTTCGAAATTCACACCTCCTGAAATTCTCTGCCATCCGATTGAAGAGATTGTGTTGCAGATGAAGGCAATGGGCATCCATACCATCTCAAAATTCCCATTTCCAACGCCGCCTGATCGCCACGCATTCGTCAAAGCCATTCAAACTCTCGAGTATTTGGGCGCAATAAGTGTCCAGCAAACAGAAGATTCCGCAAAAGAAGAAATCACTCGTCTGGGACAACTTCTCGTGCAATTTCCAGTCACCGCTCGCTTTGCCAAAATGCTTCTAGTAGCGAAAGAAATGGGTGTGTTGGAGTATACAATCGCTATCGTTGCAGGCTTGTCAGGTCACTCTCCTTTTGTTACGACATCGGAAGAAGAAAGTGACAAGCATATCGATGAGATGACAGCAGAGTGGCACAAAGCTGATACGTTGAGACGTCGACTGCAATGGGCCAATACTCAAAGCGATCTCTTGAGCTTTCTGCGTGCTGCTGGCGCGTACGCGTACGGAGGCTGTAGCTCATCGTATTGCAAAGAGAACTTTCTTCATGAAAAGATAATGAGTCAAATGCTGCAACTTCGGCAACAACTCACACGCATTGTCAATACGTTATATGCTGAAGACGAATCATTCACAAAAATCACCTTATCGCCATATTTAGACCCTCCGTCTTTACCGACTGAAGACGTCTTACGTCAAATCATTGCAGCTGGCTTTATGGATCACGTGGCTCGTCGCGCTCCTCGTGGAATGGTTGAAGAAGGATCCAAGTTTGAGAGGAATTGTGCGTATGTAGCGTGCACGGGCGACGTGAAAGAACCCATTTACATCCATCCACATTCCCATGTATTCACAGCAAATGCGAGCAAACTTCCAGAGTATGTGGTCTATCAGCAAATCACTCGGACAACTCGAGCGTACATGAATAATGTGACGGTTATCGAGGCGTCTTGGCTCGGTTCTATCGGACTCGGCACCACTCTCTGCAGCTTCTCTGAGATCTTGGATGAGCCAAAACCGGAATATAACGCTCAGTCTGATCGAGTCGACTGTTATATCCATCCTCATTATGGGAAGTTCGCGTGGACGCTTCCGACGACTAAGATCCCATATCCGATACATTCCAAGACAGAGGCCGACTTTTACCGCTGGCTCGCGAAATTGCTACTTGATGGGAAGATTATACCGTATTTGGCTCGTTTCAGCAGTCATCTCAAATACGCGTCCATGTTGCTGTTGCGTCAAAAGTTTGAAGCAAAGATACAAAAACTTCCGTTGGCGCTACAAAGGAGAAACATTCGTTCACGAGCGGAATTGAAAAAGGTTTGGGTTGAAAAGGAACATCAGACTTTTCTTCTTCCTGAAATACAATTTTGGCTCAAAGAGCCAATGGACCAGAAATTGGCTCGTGAATGGCGCCATGTCGTAGGAGACAAAGATATCAATTAATGGAAGTTATTGAATCCGACGGTAAGTTGGTGAGAGATTGAGCCAGAAAGATATATAGGTATATCAATCATGCAGTAAATCAAATGACCTAGTCGTTCTTCTGTGTTGCAAGTCACCGTTCACGCTTTGATAAGTCTGTGCCCACTTTGTCTTAAAAGGCTTGATGCGGGTGGCACTGATTTCCCTTTCAGTATGGCAACCGGTGTAGAGAACAAGCAAAAACACTGATTATTTGAGACATTTCACACGAGCCCATCGTAATTCTTCCCAGTATACATTGGAAACCTATGGCGATTTCGAGAGACACAAAATAAAGCATAAAATCGAGCAAAACAAGTCGCAGTACATCGTATCAACGGAGCAATGATCGCAGACTTGATTATATTATATCATAACGCACAACTGACAAGTTGAAAAGTCTGAAACTATTATATATCAAAGGTATTTAGAAATTACGATGGCCAGTGATCATCCAGTAGTGAATGATGATCTTCTCGATGAGAATTGGACGAGGACATCGATGGCAATGTTAGACAGCAGCAGTATAGTGGCGCTTAGTGGTGACGATAATGTAGAAGATGAGGAAGATGGAGATATATCTGGCGTTATAAAACGTCCTCGAAATGCTGAAGTGGAAGATCATACACAAACGGATGTCTCCAACAAACGTCAAAAGCTGCATGTAAGAGAACCCTTACCAAGATTTTGTTCTCTAATCAAAAAATTTCACTGAAGAAAAATTCAAGTACCCGCTGTATGGCATTGCATCGTATGAGTCACCGTCAACTTTACGATGTCATCTCGCAGGCGTACAATAAGTACCATGGTGGAAATATGTCCGATATCGAGCTGGCTGACGCTATCCAAGGTACTCAGCACCGCTTCTGTGTATACAAAATATCTCACTGTTATGAATGACTCAGAATCAAATGTTCTTGAACTACCAAACCTTGGTAAACACACTCTCCAGACTCTACCTTTATACATTCGCCATATCATTCCAGACTGGAAGTTGCGACTAAGGAAGAAGAATCCAGAGAAAAGCCCGCTTGTGCTAATTATGTGCTCATCTGCAGAACGCGTTATTGTCGTGACCAAGTAAGTGTCATTATTTCCGCTACCATGAACATAATCGCCAAACCAAAGTATATCAGGAATCTAGCCGCTTTCAAATGCCGCAAAGCAAAATTGTTCTCTCGCCATACGAAAATTGAGCAGCAAGAGTGGCAACTGAAGAAATTCTACTCTCCAATTGCGATCGGGACACCCGCACGAGTCAAAAAGTTAGTTGAATCAGGTGGCTTATCATTGCAGAATACAGCCTTCTTGATTATTGATATGCACATGAATCAGAAGGTTTGTAATATTTTGGATCTGAAAGAAACGTCGCTCGATTTGATGGAATTCCTTCGGTATCATTTTATGAAGAAACTTTCTCAAGACAATTGCAAGCTAATATTGTATTAAAGCCCCAAGTTTCCTGAACCAGGAGAGATTGCAATATCTCCTTAAGAAACAATAAGATGAGTGTATTCTCAAAAGCTTTTTTAGTATCGAAAGAACATCCCCATTTCTTGCTGAGCTTTCTCCTTTTCAGGGAGTCCAAATTTTCCAATTTCCTCGAGTATTTTTGATCGCTCATTTGCGGCAACGATCTCTTCCAACGATTTCTCGCATTCTTTCGCGTGAATTAGAGACAGCTCCGCATATTCTATTGCGGATTGTTTGATGAATGCTTTCTCTTCGGTTGTGAGATCTCGTGCATATCGAGCTGGTACACCTGACCACAATTGTCCCGATGAAATTACTTTTCCGTAGGTGACAATTGAGCCTGCTGCTACTATTGATTCTGATTCGACAACAGATCCGTCCAAAATCTGAGTTCCTGTACCGATAATACAGTTACTTCCAATCGTGCAGGCGTGTATGATCGATGACGGGCCGATGGTAACATGATTACCAATAATCGTAGGAATGTCTCTATGAATCTTGGCAACGTGTATAATGGCAGCGTCTAGTACATTTGTATGGTTTCCGATTGTGATGTGATTGATATCGCCTGACAGAAACATTGTATCGAATCAGGATCATCTTTTTTCCTACGCGTTTAGTCGACCTACCTCGCAATGTTGCCCCATACCAGACCGAGCTCCCGCTACCGACGTTGACTTCTCCAATGACTGATGCATTAGGTGCTATAAACGCCGCAGCTTCCAATTTTGGTCGGCGTCCGGCGTTGTTAACGCATCGAGTTGAGGGATTTACTACACTCAGCCGACTTCTGAGTTCCTGCAAGTCAAACTAAATCGCGCACAAAGACTTACAATGTTCAGTGTATGACGCACTTCCCTCCAATAACACGCCTGTGCGGTCTAATGATTGTCCGAACGATCGGATACTCTTCCCAATGGCCTCAAGTCCATTCTTTAGCATGATTTGAGGGATTTCAAAATGTTATCTAACTATCTAACTTATCATATAACGCATGCAATCGGCATACGCAATGTATAAAAAGATCATTAAGGTTTGTAGAGGAAGCACGTAAGAAGAGTCTATGAAGCTGCTTATAGAACGTTTGCTTTTGTACCGATGTGTCATACGCTCGTCCAGCTCCATAATCTGGAGCTTTGTATTGGAATGCTCTTTGACTGATAACGAATGCTTGCAGATAACAACGCAACCTCGACCACAGTCTTCTATTGATGATGGACTAGCAACTATATATCTGCTTTGAATCTCCAAGCTCCTTATGCTGACTGCATGCAAGGGATGAAGACCAGCAATAGATAGAAGCACAGGCAGCAGATTTGTGACACTAGATTTCGATGGATCATATTTCTATATTCATATACTGATCTAGTCGCCACTTTTTTTTCCTTGTGCCGGATCGACTTGTTTACTAAATGCTTTTTCAAAATCGTCGCGACTCATTTGCTGAGGAGGATACCTTATATATTCCCACTATCGAGTAAGAAACGAATTATTTGATGGAAGAGAATCCTGCCAACAAATACGTTTCACCTGAGTGACGATCCAGTGGATACAATCTGGTTGAGAGTAGACAAAGCTCGCAATGGCGGGAACTCAATTATGAATCAGGTAAGTAAAATTCGCAAAGAATAAACTCAAGCAGATATACTCGCTAGATATATGCCAAATCGCGTGGCTTCCAATCGCAGGGACTTGACCATTCTTCAATAATGTTTATGAAAAATACAAAACTGGTATATAGGAATTGATATGAATCATAATCGCAGCTCTTAACATAACAAAAGCGATCGTTTCAACACTATTTTTTCTCAAGTCATCGTTCTTTCCTAGAGGTGATTAAACAGTAGAGCCAAAAGCAGAATCGATCGCATCCGAGTGGAATTGACGCCATCCACTAATCAAATCCTCGTATTCACGCGGATGATTGTGCTGCAACGCAATAGGATCCTACATAATAGATAGCAATTTCGATTATATCATGCAATACTTCAGGCAAAAAGCAACCGTACCTCGGCAAAGCACACAAATACGGTGTGTAAAGCTGCCAGCACTACATTTGCCATTGTCATACTCACACTTGTTCCTGCAATGAATGCAGCGGCACCAATTACACCTATAGTCAGCAACAAGAACGATGAGACCTTTTAAGGGAGGAGTGAATGTGCTCTTACCGTAGCCTGCTTTTTTAGTGCCAAAAACATCAAACCAACTCACTGGAGAGAAGTAAACGGCAATGAGGCCGATAGAACAGGCAACGCAGCCTACATCAATGTTGTAAGAGATTGATTGAAGTGTGCCCGTAGATAGCTCAATTTACCAACACCAATAGCACCAAACGTCAGCGCGCTTGACGCGAGATCATCGTTGATGACAGCGGTCCAACCTCGACCACGGAATAAATCCATGACAGCTTTCGCACTCGTACGAAAGTCCCGACCATAGATACCGACATATATATACGCCCACATATTCAAGTATTCCATAATCGATTCGAGACAGCCAAGAATGCACTCTGCGATACAGCCAACACAAGCAAGCGCGGCATTGTCCTCTTCCTGCGCTTTTTCACGTAGCATTCTAGCCATCTAGAAAATAGAAACACTGTTGAATTTGTTGGATGATCGAGTAGAAGCTTTCACAAACCGCTTGCATTGCTTGTAGAATGGAGACGAAAAGCGATCCAAGACAAATCGAGCCAAACGCAGTCGTCACCGAGCGGTAAAGCGCTCCAACAGTAATACCATCCTCTCCACTTCGGTACCACCAACTAGCGACAACACCAGCAACAGTGCATGTCAAAATATTTTGCAGCACTTGTTGTCCCCAATAAAGGCTAACGAGCATGGCAAATAAAATAAAACCCGTTCCAATTCCTCCACAATCCCCGCTTGCAGCAATGTCATTTTTCGTGTTGCCTTTCAAGAAGTCTTGGCAATTTGGGTGACTTTCTTTAAACATTCCATAGATCCCAATAGCACTTGTCGACCAAACTGTGAGCCAGAAGATTTGCTGGATAACCAGCGCTAATGCCACCCAGAAAACTCCCGAGAATTTCAAAATGGAGGCGCAGGCACATTTTAGGTTAGCACTGGCAAAGCCAATACGATTTTGCACCGCGTATATATAGCTACACGTCGATTTCGTCACAAACGAGAAATATTCGACATTGTACAGCTAATTAACTTACCAAATATTCACTGCTGCGAGCATAAGGAAGATCAAAGAGGACACTGGACTCACTGGAAATGTGCCAAGACCAAACACGATTACCAAACCAACATTACACCACAGAGTGACACGGATCATCGATTCTGCATAAGACATTAACAGCTTCATCCAAAAACCCGATAATGCAACCGTTAGCCCAAATATTCCCAATAAGAGTATAAAGAAATTCTGAAAGTCGTAGTTTTTGTGTCCGTGCTGTGAGTTCTCCATCTGATCCAACACTGCAGGTAGCCCTTTCCAAACAGCAAAGAATCCGATCACGATTACTTGTGCTAGAAAAAGGATTGCTGCCCAAAGATCGTTGCAACGAGAAGGTGGAGTTACAGTGGTCATCCTATGTACCTGTTTGCCCTCTTTCCCCATCGCAGAGTGCAACATCGGGTCGCGTTCGTTGAAATCGTAATACATTATGTGTCTTTCGTGGAGAATTTTCGTGTTCTCCAAATTGTTGCGTGAATGTACGCAATAGTAGTTGCATTCGACCGTTATGAAGTCACATGACTCGACTTACGATCACGATAAGCTAAGTATCTTGGCGGTGACATGAAGAGCATACAGCTAAAAAGTGTTGTTTCATTAACATGTAAATGAATATGTATATATATAGATGTGGCCCTCAGATATCAAATGGAACAAAAGAACCATAAGAAGTAGTTTTGAGTTCCATTGAGACATACAAATTCTGCAGCTCATCACGCAAATGTCTGAGTGATGGAGTCTCATATTCATTGTCAAGCCACCGTTGGTTGAGTTTCAGCGTTTTTCCAATTGTGTTACAGATCTCTTTGCTCGTAGCGCGAGTGATGTTGACCTCGCCTAAATATGCGGTGAATGATTGAACTCGATGACCCGTCAATGAGTCGTCCAGAAATGAGTAACACGCATTTCCTTTCGAGCGATTTGTGCTCGTCCGCGTTAGACCTAGATTCTCGTACCTATTGGCGATTTCATCTCGAGTGTATTGTGTTAAGAAACTCATCTCTTCTTCATCTTCAATTCGATTTGCTACTTTGATAAATGTATATGAGTAGCATTGCCTTTCGACAATATGATCGAGCTCCACGTCCTCACGTTCCAATGTCGAGATCTCAGTTGTCTTGTCATAAATGTCTCGATCATCATACATTTTGGCCACTTGGCGCTCAGCGTTGTCTCGCAATCCTTTGACATCGAAAAGCGACGGAGAGTAATATTTCATGTTCGGATCGTGCTGCGAACAACAGAAATTATAATCTGTCTTTCTCGACTGGCGACATCGGCCTTTGTTAAGTTTCACACCTTTGCAAAAATGATCAGGGATGATGCATTCTCCATTTTCGAGCACCTTTATTGGCACGTGGTAATGACAATAAGGCTCCACGTCTTCAGAGACGAGAACCATCTTCAAACAACGTCTATTGAGACGAGTTGTCCCTTTGCAGCGAACAATGGATTTCGTTGACTCCATCTATCCGGACAGAGGAAGTCGTGCTATCCAAATATCCAGACTTTTAATGCGGAAAGCTAGTGAAGAAATAATACGAAATAGTGAGCGGTGTCATAGCAAAAAGGCGTTGTTAGATGTGACGCGATTTGTGTGGCAGTCATAACTCATTCTATTTTTAAAGAAAACCCATTTTCCGCAATGAAAACGCATCTCCTTAAAACACCACTTGCTCCTCTTCCTGTTGCCTACAAAGCAACCGCAACTCAGTGAGCGTCTCGAAAGATTCGACATTCATAACGCGGTTGGACGACTTGTTGCACGCTTCGTAGACAACAACTACTCGCTTTGTCTATGACACGACTTGATTCCAAACGTGCATTGAACAACTGCATAGATTTTTTGAGAACCTCGAGGTCGTGAATAATATATCTTCTTTAATTCGCTTCGTATCTTATAGAACCTAGAAAAGCTTTTGTAATCGTGTCTCGATCCTGTCTGACGACAAATGATTTCTGCACTCTTTGCTCGGTAGCCCATATACAACATCTACATTATGCAGGGCATTGCTTCATCGGTTTCTTGACAGTATTCCCTGGTATACAGGTAGGCGTCAAATTATACTTCGCAGATCGATCACGATCGGTGTACCGCTGTCGAATCGGATGCTTTGCTACAATTCAATCGCTTCGGCTAGCTCGGGACGTTCCTTGAGCGCACAAGCGTGCTAACAGGACAGCTCGGATGTACCATACTACTGGAATTCGAAGTCGACAGCTTAGCATTCGTCGTCCGGCTTGTCGCGCGAAGCATAACGCCTTAAATGTGGTGAATCACAGAGACTGACTGTTCCACCAACTTTTTGTAAGGTGTATTCACCAAATGTAGCCGAACAAATGGCTGTATTTATATTGTCTTATCGCTTTATTAGCTGATGAACGTGCTTGGCATTCGAAGCATTTACGTCTTATCCTAAGCAATGTCCCATCTTACTCACCAGCTTTTGCAAAAGCACAACTAGTCAAAGCTGATTAGCCCTATTCGCATCCATTTTGTCGGCTTCCACCTCTAAGATCACCTCTGCAAAGAGTACAGTGTAGAAGAGCGTCAAGCGAGATTTTTATCTTCTTTTTCGCTGAACGTATCGAAACGTTTGAGGGCCTCGATCGCCTGCGGCCAAAATCGCTTCAGATCTAAAGATTTCATGTCAAGCAAGGTGTAAACTCTACTTCTTATCCTATCCAGTGTCTTCAGGTGTTTGGACGAAAGTATAAGTACTGCCTTTATATTGCGCATGAAAATATAAAGTCATCTTAGTGGATTGCAGGACGCCTTGGCTGAAAAAATAGACCAAATTAGGATCTGTTCGAAGGTGCCAGGAGGAAATAATAGGTGCGAATCTAATGCAAGCCATAAGAAAGGCCTTCGCATTGCATCGAGCTTCTGTTTATAGAATTGCTTGATGGGATGCTCACCAGCCGTTTACAACAAAATTCCACCTGCATGATTCAAAAAGACGGATAAAGAGGATCCGGAACGCTATGGGGCAGCACCCTTAAGAAAGGGAGCATGCACTGCTCTGAACATGTAATATGGAAGCGATACTCTCAACCAAATGACAGAAAATGAAAGGCTGCAAAGATCAAAGGACAAAAATGTATTTAAATCATCAGTCTGATAGCTTGATCATAAAGTGCACAAATTGTGACGATCATTGCGTGTGGGTAGTGATGTCTACTGCTGATGCTTCTCGTGCCAAACTAATGTAGAAGTATTCCTCCCTTTTGATAAATTCGGCTTGATGTCGCGCCAGTTGCGAGTAGCCAATTGCCCATTCGTGGTCATTGTTACTTTGGTGTATTTCATCGGGCTTGATCTGAATTGTCACCTCACGATTTAAAGTTATTTCAAAAGGGTGTCGGCTCGTTCCGCTCATATAGACGCGGGGTGCTAGCACAACATCATTTACGGTAAAAGTGACTTTCATCTCACTATTGTGAGATGATTCATTCGCTTGTCTAATATTCAAGATTTCCAAGGCCCACTTTTTGTCATCCTTGTTTAGTTGTCGGCCCAAAGTATGAATCTCCTCTTCGCTCAATTGTTGAAGGGGATGTTCTTCTGGTTCTCTGATCTCCCTGTGATATAAATTGTGTTCATATTGAATAGGTAGGAAAACGTATCACAATGCATGCCTTCACCATTGACATCGAGGTTAAAATCAATCGCAACACCGATCATTTCCGTCCCAGCAACGTTCAAGGTAGAGCACAACACTTCTCTTTCTGTCACTCCGATCCGTATCTTTGAGTTGAAGTGTTCGTGCTGCTCGTGATAATCTTTACAAACGTAACCACCTCTAGGAATTGGGCACGCGGGGTCCGCAGATGACTGTACGATATAGCATGTTGCTTGAAAAACCAGGCAAAATGGAGTGCGTGGAATTTACATTGCAGTGGAGACCTTGTCCAGGACCGATAAAATTCACTCCCGTTTGTAGTCAGGTGGTACAATAATATATACATCGTATAATTATGTGTACCACCTGAAACGCCCACAGCCACTTATTTATTGTCCAATAGCTGAAAGTTGATTAGCCTGATGTGTTCCACACTAGTTCAGGGACATCAGCTTCACATAATTATACGATGTATATATTATGTGAAGCTGATGTCCGATGTATATATTATGTGAAGCTGATGTCCCTGAACTAGTGTGGAACACATCAGGCTAATCAACTTTCAGCTATTGGACAATAAATTAGTGGCTGTGGGCGTTTAGAACGAGAAGGCTTAGACTAGCTAGTAAAGTGAACTAAGGACCTCCTACATTTAATATATCTTACTTTCCAAATTTTATCTAGTGCTCAAAATATATATACACTCTTTTATTCATATTTAGGGAATTGTTGTATTCACTCCTTTTTCACTCCCTTTCAACTCACGCGGTACAAATTCGTACACTATGTATACTTTATATTTGTATTTAGTGAACTGTTATAGAGAGCGCCTATAATCACACACCCCTTTACCTATCCTCACCCCCCCTAAATCCCTAAGTTAAATGGGAACCGGTATCGCCACGCCCCCTAAATGCCCAAGGTTGACATTAGTTACAGTAGGAAACGGTATAGCCACATCCCCTAGATTTTAAATATTTTCCACTTCACATATGTTTCGCTCCTAACATATGTGATGCTGAAAGTTTTAGAGGACGTGGTCTTAGCGTCTAGAAATTAGCCAATCGTTACTGAATGAACAATCCGATTGTACAGCTGTACTTAATTGCAACGCAAAGTATGATTAGTACGAAAACGGCAAGTGGGAATGAATAAATTGATCTTGACGGCACCGAAATCATTGAGATAGAGCTTCAGAGTTAGCAGGATATAATTTTTGTAACAAAGCGTGATAGTTATCAAGAAAATGAATTCAACATCAGAACGAGTGACGTAAACAAGCACACCATTTCGTGAGGTTGATGTATCGTAGCTAGATTTAAATTAAAAGATAAGGGATTATATAAACAAGTATACCAATTTGATGAATAATAAAATAATGGGGTTATAAAAAATATACTCCAAGATAAACGAAAAATAAAATAAAAATACCACAAGATTGAATAATAAAAAAAATGTACCAAGGATGTGTACTATACGTACGAATATACACATGCCTGGGATCATAGAGAAATATGGATTTTTGGCGTTGATATTCATACAAATTCGTCATAACGATATGAGGGAGTTTTAGCATTCGCGGCGGTCCGGTGGTGTCAGATCGGTTTATGTATCCAAAGGTCACTGGATTGTTCATTATGAGGATTGTTGACAAGCAATTACCATTGCCACAGAATACAGACCTTCTACGACGCAATCATCATTATACTGTGTTAACGCAGGGAGACCGACTATGTCGTGAATGTAGCAAAACTTACTGTCAGTATGCTAAATGCTTCGATCAAGTCACGCAGCGAAAATGTCTTTCGAGTGAATTATTGCTCTGTAAGACTGTACCATTTCCGTCTTCTGCTGTTCAGACGATATTTGGCCAATATCCCATTCTGTTTACTCTATGATCCTCAGAGCTGTAATTTGTGTAATACTGCCACGTGGCAGACCTTTGATGTCCTACCCCCGCTACCTCTTACTGGCCACACATCACCATTTGTGATTTTGCGCATTTCAACACCAGCGATGGAAAGCGACGACGAGCAACAGCAAACTAGCAGCTTCTTCGAGGACAGGTGTTACGCTAATAAAAGCGATATCATTCAAGCAGTAATTGAGTTCAACCGAAAGTGCAACCGTCCGTTTCGTGTGGTGTCAAGTGATAAACGGCGTTACAAAGCAGTGTGCACACAACATGGCCGTTTCTTCGTTGTGCAGTTTGCCTTTTCGCAAACATTCAGCCCTCCAACAAAGTTTGCTTTGCACTCCTGTCAAGTATCCGAATCGTCCAAGGCGTCTCGTAGATATGCAACTGCGAAACAAATTGCTGTAAACCCTGCTGTCAGAGATATGGCCATGACCTCCGGCAGGAAAGTGACACCCGTGATGATTTAAATGAAGTTGAAGAACGAAGGGATTTCTGCCACCTATATGAACTGTGTTCATGCTCTCAAAAGGTTGAAGCTCGAGTTATTCGGAAGTGATATTGAGCAATACAGCCTCATTCCATCCTACATGGCTGAACTGAAGATTCGAGGTCACGAAGCCAAGCTTGATATCGTGGATAATGAATTTATGCGGTTGAGTGTCATTTTCCGAGAATGGCTTCAAGCATATAAGCCACACAATGAGCGTGGGATATCCGTGGATGGCACATTTATGAAGACGTCAGTCGTTGGGATTCTCCTTGTAGCGTGCTTTTGAAATGGAAACAACGAGATCCAAATTATCGGAGTCGGGCTCGTATCGGTGGAGAATGAAGATAACTGGACCTGGTTTTTGAAGTTCCTACTCTCCCACCTTCAGCCAACTCCAGCATTCGTGATATCGGATAGGGACAAGGGACTTATGAAAGCTATGCAGACAACGGCACCAGACGTCCCACACTTTTTTGCTTTCGGCATTTGAAGGAGAATTTTAACAAGAAATACAAGTCCAAGATGTTGAAGAATTTGGCGTGGATATTGGCTCGCTCACGGACAACTGTGGAGTACGAGAAGGCGGTAGCGAATATCGCCAGTTTGGACAGCAGTGCGTCGGCGTGGCTTCAGGAGGTTGGCCGTGAAAAATGGTCAACAGCTTACTCACCATGTCCAAGATACAACACTTTGACATCAAATAACGTGGAAGCGGTAAACAGCGTGTTCAAGGGAATTCGGAGCCTTCCTGTCATCGACTGCTTAATGGGGATCGAGCGTTACGTGGCGTGCAAGTGGGCTGAAAACGTTAGCAAAGGGAAAGGGTGGGGAGTACTAACTCCATATGCATCGCGCAAGGTGGATAAAATACTGGCCGCTGCGAAGTGGGGTGAAATTGATGAATGCTCGACCTCATGCTTCATCGTCGCAATCCGTTTAGGTGTGGGGAATATTCTGGTGAAGTTTGCAGTTCAATTCTGTGATAAAGTTGTACGATGCTCGTGTGGTTACTTCGAAGATGTTGGCTCGCCTTGCGTTCATGCACTACTAGCACTGAGGCATTCCGAAAAATTGCCCAACATGGTCACGTATTTTCACGACTCCTGGAAATCATCGACATTTGCAGCCGCCTATTCTGAGAGATCCGAAGATAAAATATTGCCGCTCGTGCTAAAAGATGTCCTTACAAGAGGTGTGTGCAACGCTCCATCTATTTCGAAAAAAAGAGGGCGCCCAAAGAAGAAGCGGATCCCATCACAACAAGCTACTGAGAAAATTGAAAAGCGCCAAACCAGAAGATGTGGAATGTGCAACCATTTTGGTCACAATCGTAGGACCTGTCCGATCAGGGACGCATGATTGTATGCTTCGTTGTCTCTACTACATAGTGCATATTGATCAAAGGTTTTTCATCCAAGACTGGGTTTTCCTCGCTATAAATACAGAAAAATATTCAGGAATGTGCATGATTCGAGACAAGTGAGTACGTTTCTTCGTACTATGATACATTTTTTTTATTATTCTATCTTGTGGTATTTTTATTTTATTTTTCATTTATCTTGGTGTATATTTTTTATAACCCCTAAAATAATAAAAATTTACCAGGCCCGTATACTATACGTACGGATATACACATTGCACACGTGAACATCAGCAATGGAAAGCGACGACACAAATTAGCAGCAGCTTCTTTCGGTAACGGGAGTCATGCCAATAAAAGGGACATAATTATAAGCAGTAATTAAGCACAATTGAGAATGTAACCGTCCGTTTCGTGTGGTATCATGTGACAAGCGTTATAAAGCAGTGTGCACACAACATGACTTCTCTTTGTTGTGCAGTAATCATCCCTTCAACAAAGTTTTCTTTGCACGCCTGTCAAGTATTCTAATCGCTAAAGGCGTCTCGTAGATATACACCAAACTGCTTCAAGTCTTGCATTCAGAGATATGGCCATAATCTCCGGTAGGAAAGTGACTGGTGATGATACAAACCAAGCGAATTCCACCACATATATGGACTGTGCTCACGAACTCCAAATTTTGAAGCTTGAGGTATAAGGAAGCGATATTAAGCAATAAAGCCTCATTCTATCCTACATGGCTGGACTAAACATTTGAGGCCACAAAGCGAAGCTTGATATCGTAAATGATGAATTCATACCATTGAGTATCATTCTATGGGATGGACTATAAGCATATAAGTCATTCAGTGAGCGTGGGATATTCGAGGACGGGACATTTGTAAAGACATCAATCGGTGGGATCCTCCTTATTGCGTGCTTTCTAAATGGAAACAACTAGATCCAAATTATCGGAGTTGGGCTTGTGTCGGTAGAGAATAAAGATAAGTGGAGCTGTTTTTGGAGTTCTACTCTCTGACCTCAAGCCATCTCCAGTATTCGTGATATCGGATAGGGACAAGGGTTTATGAAAGCTATGCATACATCGGTGCCCGACGTCCCACATTTTTTCTACTTCCGGCATTTGATAAAAAATTTCAAAAAGAAATACAAGTAAAAGCTGTTGAAGAATTTGGCGTGGATATTGGCTCGTTCACGAACAACGGAAGAGTACGAGAAGGCGAAAGCGAATATCACAAGTTAGAACAGCAGTGTGCTGTTGTGGACTCAGGAGGTTGAGCGTGAAGATTGGTCAACAGGTTACTCATCATGTCCAAAATACAACACTTTGACATCAGAAAACGTGGTTTCGGTAAGCAGCGTGTTGAAGGGAATTCGGAGCCTTCCTATCATCGACTGCTTGATGGAGATCGAACGTTACGTTTGTGCAAGCGAACGAGATGTGGAATGTGCAACCAATTTGGCCATAACCGCAGGACTTGTGCTATAAGGGACGCGTAATTGTATGCTTCATTATCCTTACAACATAGTGCATTATTGATCAGAGGTTTTTAATCCAAGACTGGGCTGTCCTCGTTATAATCCTACGCATGTGTATATCCGTACGTATATCATACAGCCTTGGTATATATTTTTTTTATTTATTTATCGAATTGGTATATTTTTTTATGTTCCCTTAAATTAATTTAGGGGGTGTGGCGATACCGTTTCCTAATTTAATGTTAATGCAGGGGATTTAGCAAAGGTATTGATATCCGAACAGCTTTTTTTGATATCCCGACAACTTTTTTTTAATTACATTTTTATTTTTCATTTTAAATTACATCATGCCTACTTAGATTATTACTCCCACAACTTTTTTAGAGCAATAATTAGTGGTATTTATATCCTGACAACTTTTTATTAAATTACATTTATTCGCAATTTAGATTACGTTATGCCTACTTAAATTATGACTCCCACAACTTCATTGAAAAATAAATAAGTTTACATTTTCAACTAATAGAAGTCATTTACGTTTAAGGCTAAATCTAGTAGAGAAAGATACCTTCAACTGAGCTAAAAACTCATCACTAGTAGACGATTTATTGCCAGTTTGTTAGGCTATAATGCCTCGTAAAGATGCAAAAGTTATTATACACTAACGGACGAAGGTAAAATGTGTTGAGAAATAATTCTGTGGAGGAAAAATATCTAATTATTTACTAAAGCTTGTTCTGAATCTGACCTTGTAACCGGAATTCCGCAAGACCGCTTGTTATGGCCGATTTTCCGCAATTGCTGCACCTGCATTTCCCAGTACCGATGCCAAATGCTATGTGACAAATGGTACATTGTCAGAAGTAGTAGCCTCACAGATGAAACATTATGTGTATTAAACAACCACAAATAATTCTTGATTGGAGCTGTTGGAGCAGCAATTTAGGGTGTGTATGGATGCAATTAGTTAGAAATGTAAAATCATGTATGTATTTTGCAAAAACGAAAAAGTTGTGAGAGTAATAATTTAACTAGGCATGTTGTAATTTAAAAAAAAAGTTGTTGGGATATCAATACCCTTTAGCAAGTGTGGTGATACCGGTTCTCATCTATTCAGGATATTTAGGGGGTGTAACGATACGGTGTTCTCAATTAAGTTAGGGTGTGTGGCTATACCAAAAAGAGGGTGTGGCTGTACCAAATCCTTCTTTATATAGGGAATTGTGATTTCACTCCTTCTCGTCACGTGACACACATTATTATGCAATCAATCATGGTAAACCTTTTCTTGATTTGAATCACCGGAACGATCGACCGAAGGACAACTACGTCTGTTGTGGCCCATTAGTCCACATTCTCCACATCTCCGTTTACCCACGTGACTTTCCTCGTGCTCGAATTGAGATGCGTCTCGCTTCGGGTTTTTTGTGCGCCGACTGGTCTTCCGCGGATTGATGGGTTTAAAAAGCAAGGATGATTTACTCAAGCTGAGTTTCGCACTAGATCCATCGCAATAGACTCGAACGAATTTCAGCTGCGTCAAAACACCATTTGGTGTATTTGAGAGCAATGTCGAATTGTCCGCGAGAAATAATCTAGTAGCGACGGTCGTGCTACTGATCCACATACCACGTTCTTCATGTTGTCGAAGTAATTTACCACAGTTTCGAACCTGAATAGGAAAGTGATGCTGAGAAAGCATTGCCTTGTTACACTCCACGTTGTGGTGCAATGGAAGGTGTGATATTTCCATTAATCATCAACTGCGCCTTTTTGTTATTGTATGAAAGCCGAACCCAGTTCGATACGTCCAATTGACTGGATCATCAGCTTTCTCGAAGTCGAGAAAACTCGCATATACTTCCTCCCCACGACGATTGACCAAGTCTTGGATGCCGGTGAGATTTCGAATAGGGTGATGCATCGACCTTCCTCTCAGAAATTCTTTTTGATCTTGATGGATCAGTTTTGGCAAGAACCGTTGCAATCAATACGCCAACACTTTTGAAAGTACTTTCACATCGACGCAAAGTAGTGCGATCGGTCGATAGTTGCTAGGATCACCTCGTGATCCTTTTTTGTGCAAAATTGTGCTTGCCGAGTGATGTTGTGATCGAAGTAAGATACCTTTGTTCAGCAGATATTCGAACACGACTTTCAGAAACTCGCCAAACATTTCGTGATCAAGCTTATTAAAATGCAGCTGTTAGTCTATCCACACTTGGAGAAGATCTATTCGGCATGTGCTTGATCACTTCCGCCATCTTGATCGTACTTAAGCGAGTTGAGAGACGGTCTTGCTCTACTGAGGCAAGGGAAATTTGAATCAAATCGAGTAGTTTTTTTCAATTTCTTTCACAGGGATCAGTGAAGGCGGTCTCGGAGCTATAAAGAGAGCCCAAGACAATGATCTCTGAATTTGTCAATAATCTCCCTCGGGTTCGATCTCACGGTGCCACATTTTGGTTACATTTTCGATCGGCACGTGACGACAAGTACTATCCGGAGGGCATAAATATTCTCGGAAGAGTTCTCCATATTCTCCACGCGATGGTCGAAACTTTCGTCTTGGTTGTATCGGGCATTGTTTTCGACCGAAATTCTGAATTGCACGAGACTCGATTCGTAAAATGCCGTGACTCATTGGCGTCTTCAGTGTCTAGACTCAACATCACGTCAGATATCTCATGCAAGCTTTTTTAATTCCTTGAAGCTGCTTCTTGATTTCCGTCTTCCAACTTTCCCACATTTTTCCGAGATTCGAAGTTGTCCGCAACTGTTAGATAGTCGTAATGAACACCTCCAATATCCTCGACCCGGAGATTGAGTTGGATATGCAAAAGTTACTTTTTGTGCCAGATGATCTCCCGCATGTCATGGACGAACAAATCCTGAGTTTTTGTATACCATATTGAATAGCTCTTTCGAATGCAGATGTAATCAAGTCGATTCTTGCTTGGTAATGTTCCTGTAAAACATTTTTAGTCGGATGTTGGATTCGCCAAGCTTCTACCACATCCAACTGGGAAAGCCATTCCAAACCCGCTACTCGACTTGGTTCGTGTCGAATTGTTTCACTCGGAGCATCGATAGCCGGATAGAGTGGTGTGTTGAAAGCCCCATATGCGGTCGATTCGAAAGTGTTAGTGAGCAACAACTCATAAAAAAACACTCCTTCCTCGGCCTTGACCGGTGCATATACATTGAAAATTTATACCGGTGCGTCGTGAATGAGAAGACGCAAAGTCAGCTAGCGATATCGAATTCTTCGTTCGGTGAGTTCTTCAGCTGTTGTTTTACCGGGGAAATCCGAACGAAGGGTTGTCATGACACCGACAATCCAGTTTGAGTCGGATGGAGATAAGTACTGTTGTGATCATCGACAAACATTGTGTGCTGTATTTTCGAATGTAATGCAAACTGAAATGATTCCAGCTGGTTGCGATCGTAATCGGTCTCCTAAACACAACAAAGGGAGTGTTGTGGTAGGACGTGGTCGATAAAATATGACCGTTTTTATGAATTTCATTAATATTTACCTTGAGTGCTGAGATATTGTTTCACGTTGAAATGAATGAGGAGCCTTCAACATTCACGATGAAGTGGACCAGCAATCAACTTCGTTTTATCAACCTGTTTTGAAAGGCGAAGTGCCGCTAGATCGTCCCGAGAGAAGTAAGTTTTGACGGAGAGCTCATAGGTATGACCACAGAGAACTCCTTTCCCCAATTACCTTCAAACCATTGAGAACAACACTTGGCGTCTACCTCTGAGCATGATGACAACAATAATATCACATTGGTTGGCAGTAATCGGCAATAATGGCCCGGAATGTGGATATTGGACCCAGTGATCATTTGTGTAGAGAATGAGGGCAGTACCAATGAGTAGTAGTTCGATGAAGGGTAGAGCTTTCGTTGCTCTTGTCAAACCGTGAACCCTTTCCGGCACCGACCCCCACCATATCGCAATTTCTTGAACATTACATCACGTTTTGATGGTACTTTACCACCAACATGCCGACTCCATCTTGTCGCAAACGTAATATGGAAATTATACAGGAAAGTAGCACATCGGTTGATCAGGCGCTGCCCGGATGATTTTGTCCGGATTCATGCTGTACTGAATCAGTCTGCTCACATGTTCGATATGTGCTGCAGCTTGGATACATTGTCCGGTCGGATTGTGTGGATGGCATTTTTCGAATTAGTCTTCACTAGCTCTCTCACCTCGACAATCCTCGTTCTTCGCTCCGTTTTTTCAACCTTCGTGTGGCGTTTTCGAAAAAAATGAGCTGCTACTTTTGAATTGGCTACTCTTTGTGGAATCCGTGTTGTCACAGAATAATTTGAAACCGTGGTACATGCTTCGGGTTGTCAACTCCTTCAACTTCCTGTATCTCCACCTCGATTGTCGCGAGAACTGAGAATTGAATTTCGACACCATGTGTCGTAATGGTTCCACACGGTGGCCCTCTCTCCATTAACGAACCACCTGCATGGTTATATCTCCATCCCTGGCCACTGGTTCCGTTAAGCCTGGCAGAGATGGTTGATTCTCTAGAAGTTGTGGTCTGCACGGTGATACGATACCCGGGGGAGAATGGAACTCCAGCCATATTGGGTTAATAGTTTCCGCTGGACTATAGATGTAGCCTCTTTTTGATTTGGAATCGGCATAGCCGTGGTTGTTGAGGTGACCACAAATGCCGATTTTGTTTATTTCTTTTGTTTTGGATCTGCAGCCGATGGAGGAGCAATTGCTCCTAAATCCAAACAATATGGACCGCGTTGACCGAGACGTGGTCGCACTGTATAAATAGGAACGTTTTCTTCTTAGGTCCTTCAGTAGATTTAGCAATTTCTAGTTCAAGAGCTGTTTGTCGAATGCGATTTGCTCTTGCATACCTTCCCAACACGCACCGATGGTTCCGGGCACGTTGAGGACGCAAAGTAAATTCTCCACGTCGACATACCAGCTGCTTTAGAAGAATTCGCTTCTCGATAGGTATCGGGAAGGACTCCACACTTTTCTTTCGTATAAGGATTTTAAATACCCTCCCGCTCAACTTCCATACCGACTCCAAACACGTCCATATAATACCGGGCGTTCTAGAGTGTTGTACTCTTTGAAAAAAAACTTTTCACCCAGAACGGTGACCGATTGGCACTCTATTAGTTCACACGCGTCTGTAGACGTAACCATCACTCTCTATTTCCCTCCTGGAAGCTTGGAGAATTGTCCAATTTGGCGACTATCCAAGAGAGATTCGAAAAACGGGTTGCCGTGATTTCGGGGGAGTGAAGTCAATAATTCCACATTGGGAACGCGGTCCGATGCCTAGCCTGTTTCCAAAATCATCGGAAACTTTGCTTTCACAACCTTGAAATGCGTGGCAGCCTCGCTTTGGCAGCACCAACAGACCAATCCGGATACTTCCCGGCATAAATCTGGGATATTGCTGCAATATACGATGATTTCGGCTTCGGAAGCTCCACGCGGTTGCGCTTTCGCCCATGCCCTGTCTTTGCGCAAGGATTCTTGCGACTTGAGAAGTTCTTCCAAGGTGGGAATTTTGGTGTCGTCCACACTTGCAGCTGCCTTCGGGTCACCCTGTGACGAGGCAGTGACAGTACCACCTTGACTGTCACACTGGGGCTGGTGGTACTTTCCACGCCTTCACACAGGGGTGATGAACATCAGCAAGCATGCAATCACTCAATGCCGGGTGACTCATAAGGTGGCCAAGTCAGTACAATTGAACGTTAAAATCCTTGGTTGTGTCGAAATGTCGCCTTGAACCACATTCCGTCGGAGAGGATAACATTAAAAGAGGGTTAAACAAGGTTGTTATTCGAGCTGTTTCTACTAAATCGACGGATTACGTACAAGCCGCCTAATTGAGAAGTGTCTTCACCAAACTTATGAGGTTGAGCTCCTCTACGTGTCGTAGTTGCCAAGGGTAGTCAGGGCGCTTTGATATAGCGAAGTAATGAGCTGAGCTCTTTATACATGTACTGTACAGTACATGTATAGTACAGTACAGTTGAAGGTGTCTATATTACTAGAATTAGACTAACTGACTTCTCTAGTTGCCTAGGCTATCTTAAATAACATATATACATATAAAAACGTTTCGAGAATACCTGTGAGAGTTGATAATATGTCCCTCGTTGCTAGTTCTGCAGTGCGGTAGCGTTCACCACTACAGTACGAGAGTGTGTCCATCGTGTAACGGATAGATGTTGAAAGTTGTAAAGTTGTTAAGTGGTAAGTTTGTAAAGTTGTAAGAATGGTCCAAAAGTACCGTGGTTTGCAAATTGGTGTGCGCCACACTACGGTGAGCATGACCAGCCAACTAGGACTAGGATCCGAGTTGCACTTGCCGTTCCACTCGCCTGTGCCGGACCCGCAGCAATGATCTTCGACTTCTGAAAAATCCACCAAATGATCCTTGCGTTGCGAGTTGATCCAGTACCTTTGCAAGCCGAATGCGTTCCTCTTGGTCGTAACACTGTCTTCGAAAGTACCGAACGTGCGCACTAAACGTGGTGTAAATGACGGAAAGTGCTGGAACTGTCGGAGTTGCTGATCGATGATCGAACAAACGACGATTCCGATCTGTCCAGACGAAGTGCAGTGTCACCGCTTGCAATGCAAGCCATAAATCTGAGATAATTGATAAATAATCTTTCCAATCCAACCGTAGTGTTGGTACGATTGCACATGCAATATGCGTCCAACGTGGTCGAGAGGAGAAAAACTGATCCCAACTAGGAAGTAACTCCCTCCATAACTGTGCCGTGTGGTCGCACTCCAGAAAGAGATGTTGATCGGATTCCACTGCCCCACACGAAGGCTGCGTGCACAAGATAATGTCGGGCTGAATATTTGTTAAGAACCAGAAACGAGATCGAACTGGCAACATTCGAAAGGCGATACGAAACTGTAAATCCTCAAAAATTGGTAATACACGTTTTCGAAGATGCCGTGATGTAGCCATAAAAGTTCGAACTCGTTCTGAATCCAGTGCGTCCGATCTCTCCCGTGATGACCAATGTGTCGACATCGGATGACTCTTGGTTGGTTCGGGAGGTTTCCAGACGATTCGTGAGAGTTGTGAGCGTGGAATAGATGGAAAATAATGTTTCCTTTCCTTGCTTTTTACTCCCACATAAAATGATCTGCCACTTGTGGTTGGTATAATCCAAGTGATGAGACCAATCGTCGAGTGGATACGCTGGAGAATCTGAGTGATTTCATTGTAAAGTCGACTCAGCAACTTTTCTTCAGACATATCCGAGGTGTTCTGCTCTTCGTCGTTGTAATAGTTGGCGACGAAATCTTCCTTCGTTGGCCATGTGTCGCTTTCACGAAAAAAGTCTTGCAAACTTCGAACGTCGAAAAGTGTAGCAAACGTTTTTCGAAATGTTCGATGTGGTTCATCCACCATGCCAAGATTGTACCAAACGTTCTGTGTACTCGGATGACGAGTAGCAGCTTCGTAATGTAATTTTTGGTCGCAGTGAAACCACATCGGCTGTTCCATGTAGTACTGACGGCGTTGTGAAACATTTAAATCTGATATTGAAATGCTCCAATCCATCTGATGCCAAATTCTAAATGGTTTTTTCCACCATGACGATATGCTCTCCCATTGAACCATTTTCCCATGTCGATTTGGTGCGATGGTGAATATATCCATCGGCGTGTGTGGTCCAAAGGAAGGTTGGATAAGTTGCAATAATTTCGTCGAAGCAGTTGTCCAATTCGCAGGAATAATTGTTGACGCATCGGATGCGAACTGCTGAAGGAATTGAACACGTTGTAGCTTTAGTCGTCCCACCAAAAAAGGAACTTGTAGTCCACCATCTTGTCGGCGAAGATATAAAAACTCTTTGCTGAGTAGGTGAACATGTTTTGAATCTTTTTTGTGTTTCCGACCAAGCACAAATCGATTTAACATCGATTGCCACTGTCGAATTGTCGCTGCTGGTATGTCTACGTGCATCGTGTAATGCCACAAACGTGATAAAATCATCGTCTGCGCAACCAGTAGTCGACCACGGACAGTTCGTGCTCGTCGAAACCATACACCAAACCCATCGTAAAAACGCTTGTCGAGAGTTGAAATAACCATCGAGTGAGTTGGTTTCTGGCCGAACGGAATACCCAAATACTTGACCGAATCCTCCGGACCCATTATGGTCAAATTGGGAATACGTGGACATGGCTTCGTCCGATTCAACGAGAGCAAAGGTGATTTACTCAAGTTGAGTTTCGCACCCGATCCATCGCAATAGACTTGGACGAGTTCGAGTTGCGTCAAAACACCATTTGGTGTCTCTGAAAGCAATGTCGAATCGTCCGCAAAAAATAATCCAGTTGCGACCGTCGTGCTATTAATCCAAATGCCATGTTCTTCATGCTGTCGAAGTAAATTTCCCAAAGGTTCGATCGTCATCAGAAAAAGTAATGCTGAGAGAGGATCACCTTGTTTCACTCCACGTTGTGGTGTAATGGACGGTGTGATATTTCCATTAATCATCAACTGCGCCTTTGTGTTATTGTACAAAAGACGAACCCAGTCGATGAAACTTTTTCCAACGCCCATTTTTTCCAAAACGCGAAACATGTACGTCCAATTGACTCGATCATAAGCTTTCTCAAAGTCGAGAAAAGTCGCATAAGCTTCCTCCCCACGATGAGTGACCAAGTCTTGGATGTCGGTGAGATGTCGAATATGATGATGCATTGACCTTCCTCGCACGAATGCTTTTTGATCTTGATGGATCAATTTCGGCAAAAAATGTTGCAATCGATACGCCAACACTTTTGAAAGTACTTTTACATCGACACAAAGCAGTGCGATCGGTCGATAGTTGCCAGGATCACCTCGTGATCCTTTTTTGTACAATAATGTTATTGCCGAGTGACGTTGTGATCGAAGTAGAATTCCTCTTTCCAGCTGATATTCGAACACGATCTTCAGACACTCGCCAAACGTTTCCGGATCAAGCTGATAAAATGCAGCTGGTAGTCCATCCATACCTGGTGAAGAACTACTCCGCATGTGCTTGATCGCTTCCGCCATCTCGGTCGTACTTAACCGAGTGGAGAGACGGTCTTGCTCTGCTGAGGCAAGTGAAACTTGAATCGAATCGAGTAACTTTTTTTGCTTTCTTTCACTTGGATCATATGAGTCGGTCTCTGAGCTATAAAGAGAGCCCATGACACCACCCCAATGATCTCTGAATTCGTCAATAATCTCCCTCGGGTTCGATGTCACTGTACCACATTTTTTGGTAACATTTTCGATCGGCACGCGACGACAAGAACTATCCGGAGGGCGAAAAAAATACTTTGAAGAGTTCTCCATATGCTTCACGTGATGGTCGAAGCTTTCATCTTGGTTGTATTTCGCGTTGTTTTCGACTGAAAGTCGAAATTGTTGGAGACTCGATTCGTAAAAGTACCGTGACTCATTGGTGTCGTGGATGCGATATCGAGCTGCTGCGACTTCCAAAACACGCTGGCTAGACTCAACATCGCGTCGGCTATCTTGTGCAACCTTTTTTTCGATTCCTTGAAGCTGTTTCTTGATTTTCGTCTTCCAGCTTTCCCACATTTTACCGGGATTCGAAGTTGTCCGTAACTGGTTGAGCACCAAATTCGCTTCCAATTGGATTGCTTCGACAACTTTAGGATATTCAAATAGTCGTAATGAGCATTTCCAATATCCTCGACCGGGTGATTGAGTTGGATTTGCAAAAGTTACTTTTTGTGCCAGATGATCTCCCGCATGTCGTGGACGAAAATACTCAGAGGTTTTGTATACCATATTGAATAGCTCTTCCGACATGCAGATATAATCAAGTCGATTCTTGCGCGGTAATGGTCCTGTAAATACTTTTTCAGTCGGATGCTGGATTCGCCAAGCGTCTACCACACCCAACTGTGAAAGCCATTCCAAACACGCTAATCGACTTGGTTCGTGTCGAATTGTTCCACTCGAAGCATCGATAGCTGGATCGAGTGGTGTGTTGAAATCACCAAATACGATATGTGTTGCGGTCGATTCGAAAGTGTTGGAAAGCAATAACTCATAAAAACCCACTCGTTCCTCGGCCTTGACCGGTGCATATACATTGTGAATATACACCGTGCATCGTGAATGAGAAGACGCAGAACCAAATAACGATTTCGAATGCTTCGATCGGTGAGTTCTTCAGCTGTTGTATAACCGGGAAAGTCCGAACGAAGGATTGTCATGACGCCGCCACTGCGGTTTTGAGTCGGATGGAGAAAAGCACTGTTGTGATCATTGACAAACATTTTGTGCTGCATTTTTGAGGATAATAAAAATTGAAATGATTCCAGTTGGTTGTGATCGTGAAACTTGGTTTCTTGAACACAACAAATGGAGTGTTGTGATAAGATGTGGTCGATAAAAAGATGACCATTTTTATGAATTCCATTAACATTCACCGTGAGTGCTGAGACATTGTTCCACGTTGAAATAATCGAGGAGCCCTTAGCATTCACGCTGAAGTGGACCAGTAATCAACCTCATTTCACCATCTTGTTGTGAGAGGTGAAGTGTTGTGTGCTCCTCTGGAAAAAAGCTGAGATTGACGGAAAGCTCAGCGATGTCACCATGAAGAAGTCCACGCCATCTACCTCCAAACCATTGAGACCAACACTTTATCCCAACGTCGGAGCGGAAGAAGGATATGATCACATTGGTTGGAAGTAAACGACAATGATGACCCGGAATCCAGATCACTGGTCCATCGGTGAGATATTGGATCCAGTGGTCGTTGGTGTAGAATGTCGGAGCAGTACACATGAATAAAAGTTCCAACAACGCGAGAGCTTTCGTTGCTCGAGTCAAACCGATAACGATGTCCGGCACTGACGTCCACCACGACATTACTTTCTCGAACAGTACAGATCGCTTGGAGGGAACTTTTCCACCAACGTGGCGACTCCATCGTGTCGCAAACGTAACATCTTCGCCGAGATTGTGAGTTGCAAAAACGCGATTTATCATAAGTAGATGAGCCACTTCATCCAAAGCTTTATCATTCGACTCCATACACGAAAGTAGCACACCATTCATCGTGATCGGATGATCAAGTGCCGCTCGGATGATTTTGTCCGGATTTGTGCAGAACTGGATTAGCTTCCGCACATGAGGGATGCAAGAATCCGCTTGAACCAGCTTGTCCGGTCGGAGTGAGTGAAGGGCATTTTTCGAATCGATTTCCATCAGCTCCCCTATTTCACCAACTCGGGTTGGTCGTTCCGATTTCTCGATTGTTGTATGACGTTTTTGATAAAAGTGTGCCGCCTCTTTCGAGGTGGCCACCTCTTTTGGCATCCGTGCTTTCACGGGGATGATTTGGACGCGATTGCCATTCTCTGGATTGGCAACCGCTGTTACTTCTTCGATCTCCACCTCCATAGTTGCGAGCACGGAAAAATAGTTACTCGTCGCTAGTTTTGGAAGCGCAAGAGGTGGTGCTTTGGAGACCATTTGGTCGAACGGCTCCACCCGATTACGTTTTCCACTCGTCCAAGCCAACTTCATGGATACATCCCCATCCCGCTCTACCCGTGGTTGTGAGTATGACTGACTGGTCAGTTGGAGGATGGGAGGTGTGGGTTGCAATAAAGCTTGTGCTCCTGGTGGTGTGATAGTGGGGGGAGTGTTGAGCTCCAACGAGATTTGATCGGATAGCTTCCGTTCAGGTTTCCTCGCTTTCAATTCTTGACTGAGAACTGGCTTCACTACTTTTTGTGGTGCCACCACGAGCTCCGTTGGCGCGTTTGTTTGTTTTGGTTGCTGTTGTGGTTTTTGTTGCGGTTGATTTTGGATGTGGTTTTGCTTTTTCTTTTGCTTGTTCGATTGTTGTTGCCGTGCTCCCGTGGTTGATATAGCGCACAAATCCAAGCAATAAGGACCACGTTGACCAAAACGTGGTCGTTCCGATGGGATAGGAGCGTGTTTCCCTCGCACAGGGTAAAGCATCTTTTCGTATGCAATTTGTTCGCATACTTTACCGATGCGGACCAGCTGTGGAGGGCATGTAGGAGTACTAAAGTACACTCTCCACGTCGACATCACGACACCCTTGCACGGAACAGTTTCGCGGAAAGTAGCAAAGACTACTGGACATCCTAGACTGTGAAGGGAACGTAAAATCGGAATCCGTTCTTCCTCCACGCCCACTCCAAATATATCCAGATAGTATTTGGATTCGAGAGAATCGTACTCCCGAAAAAAGTATTGAGACCCGAGGATGGTTATCGGCTGGCACTCCAGCTGTTGACAAGCATCCTCGGTGGAGACCATCACTCCAAGATTGCCACCAGGCATCTTTGAGACTTGAGCAATGGCTCTGCTCTCCAGTAGACTCTCGAATACTGGATTCCCATGATCCTTCATAAGGGAAGACAGGATTTTTCCATTTGGAGTACGCACCAACGCTTGACCTGTTTCCATCATGGGAAAGGTGGCTTTGGAGACCTTAAAAGGCCTCGCTGCCTCCAATTTTTCTGCCAACACCGACCACTCGGGATATTGTCCATCAGCATACAATCGCATAATAGACTCGATGTCCGAGGCTTTAGGCTTTGGAAGCTCCACGCGAAATTTCGCCCGAGCTCTAGCCTGGTCCTTACGCAAGGACTCCTGTGACCTGATCAGGTCAGCCAAAGTGGGACTTTTAGTGTCGTCCACACTTGCAGTTGCCTTTGGGTCATCCTGTGACGAGGCAACGATAGTACCGCATGTACCACCGGTACCACATCCGACACCTGTAGTACCGGTATTGACCAGTACCGTCACACTGGGGGTGGGGGTACTTTCCACGTCATCACACAGGGGTGATGACTGATCACAATCATACAATCACCCAAAACAGGGTGACTCATGAGGGTTGCCACGTCAGTACAAGTGGACGCTAGCACCCTTGGTTGTGTCGATATGTCGACTTGAACCATTGTTTTCGAGAGGAAAGAGGTGAAAAAAGTTGTTTTTTCGAGTTGTTTTTACTAAATTGGCGGGTTACTTAGTAGCCGGCAAATTGAGAAGTTTATAGTACAGTACAGCAAAGGGATTATCATTGCGGAAAATCTACAAGAGCAACTAGTGTGGGGGAACGTTACTTTATGTGATTTACGTTAGGCAGCTCGTACTATCGACTTACACTGACAACGTGATTGGTAAACGGTAAAATTCATCGCGCGATAGGCCCCTGGGAGATAGAATCGAAAATCTGACGAATTGTACTGATTTCGAATGCATTCATACTGGTACAACAAACAGGCTCATGTGTGCTGTATCCAGACCTGAACTGCGCTTTAACGGATCCATAAATCCTATAAAGAGAGAACCCCGCTTCACCAACCCGCGAGATCCTGTAACAGGCGCGCTGGTACGCTCACAAGTACTGAAGCTTATTTGAATCCTTCCAAACGCTGTCTCTCGTTCACCTGGATCATCCTCACAGACGCCTTGCGACATATTTGTATTTCACCCTCCGACATTCTACATTAAAAATGATTCACACGCCAGACGTGGCGTGTTACGTCAATGCTCGGTGCGAAATTGCGTCAGGAGCCGAGGCAAGACTGTAGTTTTTGATCGTGGGACTGCTCGTCAGACTTGATAAAACTTGGAAATTGATAAATCAAATGCGACGCATTGTGACCTACCATGCATATAATAATGATGATATTACGCGAAGATTTAATCCAGTAGATCTCTGGCGATAGTGCTTTGAGCGCTCTCAGCCGTTCGTTTGGTAAATCAAAGGATGATATATTTTACTCAATCTCTATCTATTCTGGAGTATATCAGTCCTGGACAAGGTCTCCACTGCAATGTAAATTCCACGCACTCCATTTTGCCTGGTTTTTCAAGCAACATGCTATATCGTACAGTCATCTGCGGACCCCGCGTGCCCAATTCCTAGAGGTGGTTACGTTTGTAAAGATTATCACGAGCAGCATGAACACTTCAACTCAAAGATACGGATCGGAGTGACAGAAAGAGAAGTGTTGTGCTCTACCTTGAACGTTGCTGGGACGGAAATGATCGGTGTTGCGATTGATTTTAACCTCGATGTCAATGGTGAAGGCATGCATTGTGATACGTTTTCCTACCTATTCAATATGAACACAATTTATATCACAGGGAGATCCAGAGAACCAGAAGAACATCCCCTTCAACAATTGAGCGAAGGGGAGCTTCATACTTTGGGCCGACAACTAAACAAGGATGACAAAAAGTGGGCCTTGGAAATCTTGAATATTAGACAAGCGAATGAATCATCTCACAATAGTGAGATGAAAGTCACCTTTACCGTAAATGATGTTGTGCTACCACCCCGCGTCTATATGAGCGGAACGAGCCAACACCCTTTTGTAATAACTTTAAATCGTGAGGTGACAATTCAGATCAAGCCCGATGAAATACACCAAAGTAACAATGACCACGAATGGGCAATTGGCTACTCGCAACTGGCGCGACATCAAGCCGAATTTATCAAAAGGGAGGAATACTTCTACATTAGTTTGGCACGAGAAGCATCAGCAGTAGATATCACTACCCACACGCAATGATCGTCACAATTTGTGCACTTTATGATCAAGCTATCAGACTGATGATTTAAATACATTTTTGACCTTTGATCTTTGCAGCCTTTCATTTTCTGTCATTTGGTTGAGAGTATCGCTTCCATATTACATGTTCAGAGCAGTGCATGCTCCCTTTCTTAAGGGTGCTGCCCCATAGCGTTCCGGATCCTCTTTATCCGTCTTCTTGAATCATGCAGGTGGAATTTTGTTGTAAACGGCTGGTGAGCATCCCATCAAGCAATTCTATAAACAGAAGCTCGATGCAATGCGAAGGCCTTTCTTATGGCTTGCATTAGATTCGCACCTATTATTTCCTCCTGGCACCTTCGAACAGATCCTAATTTGGTCTATTTTTTCAGCCAAGGCGTCCTGCAATCCACTAAGATGACTTTATATTTTCATGCGCAATATAAAGGCAGTATTTATACTTTCGTCCAAAGACCTCAAGACACTGGATAGGATAAGAAGTAGAGTTTACACCTTGCTTGACATGAAGTCTTTAGATCTGAAGCGATTTTGGCCGCAGGCGATCGAGGCCCTCAAACGTTTCGATACGTTCAGCGAAAAAGAAGATAAAAATCTCGCTTGACGCTCTTCTTCACTGTACTCTTTGCAGAGGTGATCTTAGAGGTGGAAGCCGACAAAATGGATGCGAATAGGCTAATCAGCTTTGACTAGTTGTGCTTTTGTAAAAGCTGGTGAGTAAGATGGGACATTGCTTAGAATAAGACGTAAATGCTTCGATTGCTATTCATCAGCTAATAAAGCGATAAGACAATGTAAATACAGCCATTTATTCGGCTATATATGTTGCAAAAATAAATGACCTGATAGCACGCTTGTGCGCTCAAGGAGCAATGTAACGGAGTTACACGCCGGTTAGTAGCCGTTATGCAGTGCGGTACACATTTGAGACGCTTTGGATTATTCGCTTTAGGTTATTCGCTTTGGGAGCTGACGTGTGTCAGCCACCGGACATTAGTACCTTGGTTAGGTACGTTTAGCGTATGGTACTCTTTTAGATGAAAATAAAAGAGGAACAATTCCTCTTTAGATCAGTTAGATACACGTACCTACTTATGGCGTCTCAAATCTTGTGCACTTTGTGGCTGTGTTGTCGATTCCCTGAATCGTTAGGTCCCTTGAACAAGGACCTTAAGCTTATAAGCTTGTTGACTCGTTGAGTTGAGTTCTTTTAAAAAACTAATCTGCTCGTCGAGCAGATAGCCTTCCTCTGGCAAGGATCTATAGTAGCTCCGCTACAAACACCCGAGACAGCCGAAGCGACTGAAATTGTAGCAAAGCATCCGATTCGACACTGTTTCATCGTTCGTGATCGATCTGTGGAGGAGAATTTGGACGCCTACCTGAATACAAACGAATACTGTCCAGGATCCGATGGAGCAGTGCCCTGCATAATTTAGCTGTCGTGTATGGGTTACCGAGAGAATACTGCAATGAGTCGGTAAATTTTGTTATGCAAAGGTAAAAACAAATATCACTTCTACATTTTCAAGGCGATTCCTAGTTCATAACGATCAACATTGTTCGGAAGGATTCAAATAACCTTTAGTACTCGTGAAATTACCATCGCGCTATGCTATCGGATCTCGCGAGTTGAGTAAAGCAGAGTCCCGTCTATGTAAAAAAGTTTATCGAGCCGTTGAAGCGCAGGTCTAGGTCTAGATATGACACGTATGAACCTGTTTGTTGTTCGAATAATAATGCATTCAAAATCGGTGCCAGTTGTCAGCATTTCGAGTATATCTTCTAGGGCCTACCGCGCAATAAGTTTTACCGATTCTAGTCACGTTGTGATTATAAGTCGATAGGATGAGCTGCCCAATGTAAGCACTTAAGGTAATCTTTTCCCACATTATTTACTCTTGATAGATTTTCCGCGAATCCGTTTGCTGTATTGCACAGTCATAAATTGAGCTCAGCTCATTACTTCGCTATATCAAAGCGTTCTGACTACCCTTGGCAGCTATGACACGTAGAGGAGCTCAACGTCATGTATTTGGTGAAGAAGACTACGCGATTTGCAAGCATGAAAACCCTGATATGACAGAGTGGCCTTGTTGACAGAGATACCTTCGAAACTTTCCGCTAGCTAGGCGCTTATAAGCGCAACAGACTTTTTTGAACTCTTATGTCGTGATACAACCTGAAACCATGCATTTTATACATTTGGACACTGAAATAATTATCGGGTAATACTACAAAATTCATCAGCAGTCATCTGATAACGGATACTATAGTCGATATAGATTCACCCAGTTCCTTTCTTTACAGCTTTTCTGTCTTCTTGGCCGGGGGGACCTATAGCGCACTCATCGCATGATGCTTGATTTTGTCCACTCCATTGCAATCTACCACACGGCCTTTAGCATCGACGATAATCACAAAAGGAATGCCGCTTTTTCGGTTTGTAATGTTCAGTTCGGTTTGCTCGGCTTTAGCACAAACATTGTACTAACAAATATAAATAAGATAGAGCTTGAAATACGTCTAATGTAAATAATTAATTTTTGCTTCAAAGTGGTTCGCAATGAGCTATGAAAAGCGAGTCGTAACCAGCTTTCATGTTTCTCAAATTCAATCAACTTTTCTTCCCCGATCCCCCAACAAAGTCTATTTGGGCTCCGATTCTTTTTAGCTAATATTCCGCTTTGAGATACGCAATCAAAAGTCCCTGTCATTGGTGCTAGATTATCTTATCCAAGCCCAATAAAATGAATCGGCTGTATTAGTATCTCTATCATTGGTTATATGCATTAGCTTATTAAGCGTTTTCTACGTTTCCCATCGCAAAATGCTCCAGCATCGAATCAAAACGCAGGACGAGAGCGTACCATTCCCATTATACAGCAATCGCAGTTCATCTGCAGGGTCTATATAAGCGTTCCATTGCTCGGTGTCAATTCGGGGACCGTGTCGAGCTTTCGCGAAATGCTGCATCCTATCACTGGCGAAAAGATTTTGTGCTGAATCGGAGATGTGGTGCAACAAGTATGAGTGTCGAAATTGCATGCCACGATATTCGAAATGTGCTAGGTCATGCACCATGAGCGAAATGAGTTTGAGCCAAGCTCATCGGCAGCAGTGATACAGGTCAGAAGCTTTTATAAAGCGAGAATCCCAGCCTTAGACTTTTCTACCGACACTGGACCGAGAACTCATATCGCCGCACATTATCCAAAGTGCATAAATATCTATTTAGTGGTTGCGTAATCGGGAGTATGCTGCCAACCCACTTATGCTATCGTGCCACCGAGCTTCCGTTCATAAACTCAATAAAAGCTTGAGGGGCCATTACCCATTTAGTAATAGCTGACTTTAACTCAAATTGACGATGTGTTTCTTCGGCAAGTCGACTCAAAGGATCAGGCTGAATCCTTAATTTAGGTTGTTGCCTATTCTGCATTCGAGCAACTAATTTTATTGGACGCGGACAAATCTTGCTGTCAGCGATCCTACCCGTCTATTTGAGAGCGATGCCTTTGTAAGATCAGAAATATTGTTCTGGCCGGATTATTAGCCACCAGATCGTTCATAATTCTATATGAACGATCACAGCTTGGTTCGGAAAATGCTTCATGTCAAAACCGCATACATGATGAGCAAGAGAGTGGCCAAGTCTTAAATTAAACAAGAGCACCATGCGAAAGCTTTCTACTTTGGCCTCCGAGAGCCTCGTATATTGCGATACAGGTTTGTTCCGTTTTGCATGGATGACAAACAGCTCTAGTTTCCATTTCATCACGGGACCACCTGAATCAGCCAATGTAGTGTCGGAGCTGGTAAAAACGAAAAGTGAAGTTCAATCAAGTCCTTAGTTCACAAACCTGTGCTAAGCTAAGCCACTGACTCTTTTACTGGAGTGTTTGCCTGAATTCCTAGATGGTTTTATTGCTTGCGGAGAATGTATGTCTTACTTGCATGCCGTCGTGCCCTACAGCCAGTATCCTACTGCGTTAGAGGAATTTCTAAAGCGGTCAGTATGTTGTTCAGCATAACTCAGACGGGATGATCGTTTACTTACTCGAAATAAGCAAAAACTAGTAGCCAACAAGATGCATCCATCGTGGCCTCATATACAAGAGTACAGTACGGCTGATTATTCCGAGTTCCATTGGATATCAATGATGGTGCCGAAGATTTTCTAGTCGAAAAGTATAGCGATTATAGAATGACAGCAGTTGACCATTTCCATTTGCGCAAATTATGAGTGCATTGACGTCCTCTAATACACAAAAATCTGTTTTGAGCTTGAGGCTATACCTCGAAATGAATTTGTTAGTATGTGATTTTGAGCCAGCATTCCTATATCTACCGCATGAACGTCTCTTATAGCGATGGTGGATGTACGGAACACAAACAATAAGATTCAAGCTGTTCCAAGATGTGAGCAATAATGTTCTGATCATACCCTCCAATTGTTGCCAAGACAATGCATTGAAGGCTCATTTCAGCGTTGATCCTCAGTAAGAGGCTAATCGATTGCGTTATTATGTATAATGACGATATGTGTTGTTTTCAGCCGAAGATCTAAGTATCTTGCTTTACAAGGCCTCGCTATCGCTCTGTGCTTGAAACGACCTTGTCATCATCACTGGACGTATCGAGGAGAATGATTTCTGCAGTCTGCTCGACGACAGCTAAATTACAAAAGCCCGAGTTTATTGGCTAGTTCAGTATTAATTTATGCTCAGAAGGCCTCAATATTGTTCTTGGAAGTGATAAGAATTGGGCAGCACGCGTACCACAGACAACAGTTACAGATAATCTCATTTTCTATCGACTGTTCGTCCAATTTCACCGGCAGATTGTTTCCATCGGGGCTTGAAGGTGAATTAGACTATCACGTCTCAAGAGTGGTCGAATACCTTTGTAGGTTGGCTGTCTTTTCATAGTAGCTGGAAAATGATTAAATATTTTTTGTGACTTTGGTCTCGATGCGGTGGTGACACGGGGACTGTATTGGATCTACCAGGAAATAGTATGGTCCTAGGAAACAATCGATCTAGTTGACGAATCTATCAGCTTTTTCTGGCCTCTGCGTATGCCGTTGCGAACGTATTTTCACCATCGAAACCGGGGTTACCCAGTTTTGAGATCTGTCGCGCGGAATCGCCAATAGTGGGAAAATAAAGCCGGGCAATTTACCATTTATCGGTGGCATTATCAATGCGTAATATCAGCTTTTTTCTACTCTTATCCAGGGTGTGTGCTGCACTTGAATCACAACATTATCTTTTCTACCAGTTTCAAATACTTAAGCTGTATGAGATCTCATGAATTTCGAAACAACGTCGTATGTATGATGACCGGAAGGAGCTGCTACATGTTGTGCTTCTGTCCATTTCTGTATATGAACGGTATATGAGGCACTATTCTGACATATGCACCTTTTGTGGAACTTACTGAGACACTCGATATATCCCTTGAGATTCAAATGCTTGTATTTGCTCACCAGCCCGTTTCACTGTCAAACATAAAAAAGAAGACGACTCAGTCAGTATATCGGCTGGCCGTTTAAGAAGAAAAAATTATTTGCATACATCAGTGTATTCTTCCGATATAATAATATCGACAAGTTGCGTCGTTGCCAATAAGAGGCGTTCGATGACTTTGGCTGCACCGCAGCATCTCGCGATAGATGAAATTATTCACGTCCAATTGACAACCAATTGTCAATACAGCAAATGACCGGGGGTTTCACACAGGCAGACATTCATATTTTTCTGGATCATCGGAGGTAACCCAATGGAAGTCGGAAACTTGAACTATGTACAATAAAATTTGAGTTTGTCTTGATGCAAGTTTGAAGCCATTCTGTGTGAGCAGCAGGAATTGCTCTCGCGACGACATACATGAATTAAATTTGCAGCAATGATTCGGATTTACCAAAAATAATACATTCGTGATATCGGGTCTTTGCAAGACGTCAAGATCGAATACGACTCTTCCATACACATTTAAAAGAGCAGACAGCTGACTCAAAACCAAAGCCGAAGAATCTACGAACAGCATACAATTTTTCTGAAAGAGCTTTTTGGGTAGTACCAAGTTGAATGCGATATGACCGAGTCGGCGGCAGAGACTTGCAACTCATTGCACGTTTGTATTCGGCTGGTTGTATCCCATCGTCATATTTACTGTTTGCGAGATTCACAGAGGATGCTGATATCGGATGTGATATCGGATGTGATATTTTGTTGTTCAAAAGGCGTTTGTGGATCTTAAATGGGAAACTGGGATTCATGCATCAGGTGACAACGTACTCCGTTTCGTGCGGCCAATTTTATTATTTTTACCTCCATATTGTGAGCACTGTGCACTCGAGGCGGGCTATACATTTTTGCACTCTTCATTTTGCCTGCGTTAGTAAAGACGGATAAAAGCATGCTTTTCTTTTCTCTAATAATCCATTCCTAAACGAATTTTCACTGTTTTGGTGGCGATTAGTCCGCATCGATACCTATCTTTCAATCATAATCTTCCTCCCCATTTGGACGGAAGAGAGCCCACAAAGTCGGTCTCGATTCACACGCAATGTGGCCACTTTGTTGCGTTTACGTAAGGCTTTGGTCTTTCGTATCGATACGGAAGAAGAAGTGAACTTCGATATGATGAAAGAAATTCGCTCTTTTGTATCATATCTGGTGTCATTGTCACTGATTGCAGTCTGACTGCTCGTCTCATTACTCAAAGTCTCAGTCTCGTCCGCACATACGGTACCAGTGTCTGACTCCACCGACTCTTTTTCGCTGCCATTCGCATCGTTCAATCGATTCTCTATTTTGTCAAATTGCGTCACGTCTTGACTCTCCAGTCCATTGAAAAGAGCATGTTTCATTTTAGTGAGACTTTCATTCTCTATGGAGCCTTCATCTTCTGCAGATGCGCTTAATCTCAATACATACACCGAATTCCCATTGTAGGTATTCTCTTCTGTTCGACTGTCTTGATTCTCAACGTGCGGCAATTCGATCTGTTCTGTATCATCCAAAGACTTTACAAAAGACTCGACCATTTTCAATCAATCGTGATGATTCGTTCATTGGTTCTGAGATGAGTATTTATCTCCAATCAACGTTTTTATTACAAAACATTAACTTGATTGGTCATTTCTGTCTGCTTGAAGATTATGGAAATGACACAAATGGCGACTTCGTTTTCTTTTTTGTCGCGAAGGGACTGCGACAGATTATGGCGATACGGTTTGATGATCGAAAAGAACACAATTCCAAGCAATTTGGCTTCGAAATACTGCTATGAGGAATTTCCGTATTACGATGGAACGTCTCTGCAAGTATTACGCCCAATCGAAGAAATGGAACAGCATTCAGACATGAAAAAGAAAGACCGTATCGAAAGTAAGATATGGCCGTCCTCAATTTTGAGTGATACTATTTACAGTGCGAATAAAAAGCGAAGAAGTACGGAAACATTGAATTATTATCACACTCCGCAATACAAAAAATCAGTTTGTCGCACAGAGCAAATCGAATTCGAAAGCCCTGATGCTATCAGTGAGTTTCCATTGCTGATTGACGACATGGAATTCATCCAGAGAAAAGTTCTCGGCTCGAATGGAAAGAGGAAAGAAAATCAAGAGAAGAAAGGAATCGCAGAAGAATACAATGCTCAGCACACAAAGGACACCTCTTGGTATCAAAGTACAACAAAGCGATCAAAAGTGATCGGCGATGATACACAGATAGGGAAGTCCATTGTCAAAGGCTTCTCGTCTGGTCGTCTATTTGGCAACTTGCAGTTTCACTATTCATATTTATCTCAAGTCGTAGGCAAAACATCAAACCAGGCGCACAATGTGTGGAGACACATTTATCGACTCTCATCCAACATCCTGACCGACTGTTTCCCTAGCACAGATGACGAAATGATTGACTTTTTGGATCAAGATTTCGAGACAAAACGGTCCGTAAAGGCTGAATGGCGAGGTCTTTGCTGTTCTAAGCGAAGGACAGGAAAAATGAGAGGATTGAGACGACAAAGAAAAGCGATACGAACGATTCGAAAATCACCACGTCTCCAGCACAAGAAGAAGACGATCTGAAACCAGCAATATCATATTTTTACCAAAAGCTGAAACCATTCACAACGATTGTACAGCCAAAAGACGGAAGAATAGACAGATGGTTTGTCATTTCCTAATTGTATGAAAAATACCATGTCCACTTTGTGATCACATTTCCACACAACACGTTGTACTCTATTTCTGAGCTTACAGCTGCTTTGTGTCAAAGCGAGTCAGACAAATTGCAAATGCTTGTAGCATCGAAAGAGGATACTGAAAATCCATATTGAAGCAATCCTTTCCAACTTTGCCCAATTGTAACATTAGATGGTCAAGGGGAAGACTTGCAGTTCCCTGATCTTCATACACATGATCGGGATAGATACTGCGATATGTCTCTTTGTCCATCTCACTCAATGGCTCTGAATGAATCAGCTGAAAGTTCTTGACCGAGACACACGTCGCACGACTTCTAAAATCCACAATACACGAAGAAAGAGGATCATACTTTGTCTCTCGCTTGTGGAAAAATACAAAGTTCTTATAGTCCGTGACATTCTGACCACCCTACAGCCAAATCGATGCATTCAAATGGGAGCAGAAATAGAGTCTTCTTGTAGTACGTACTTCTTTCACAATCGATCGAATCTGTTTCTCGATCGTCTGATCCTTTGAGATTGGTCGCCAGTCCAGAGAACAATTGCCATTCTGTGCAAGAGCTGGTATCACGACCTCCATTTTCCGAGGGTAAGATCGCTTTATTGAAGCATATCGAACGACACAGAGTTCTGCGCGGATATTCTTGCGCATTTCTTCATCGATTTCGCAGTCGGAATCGATATCGTCGGGATTGTCACCTTGGTCGTACAAATAATATTCTTTGGTGTTGCTATTGGAACGCAACTTTCCGATGAAATGTCGACTGCGAAGGAGTCTCGTGAGATTCAGATCCTCTCTAACGACACAATTAGTTGGTCATATGATATGATACGATAAAAGGTACCAACTTGTTCAAAGAAATCACATAATGCGATGTGATCGGACTGATGGCTTTTTTCCGAGCATACAGAATGGGTCGACCACTTGAGCTATTTACTTCGAGGAGAAGGGTATACATTGGCGCAAGTCTATTCGGACCACTGCAATTACGCTCAATAAAACACTTGGCAATGCGTCCAGTGTCTCTATGCAACGGTTTCTTGACGAAATCGAAAAGTTCATCGATCGAACAGGGGACGTGTTTGGGATTATAAAATTGATTTTGCACTCTCTTCATGTGTTCATCTTTGTTTTCGCTCCGATCGGTTTTATCGTTCCTATCGTCGTGTTCATTGGATCTTGTGTCATGATGCGAATCTTCCTCTTTTTCTTTCTCTGCGTCCGAGTCAACACAGCTACTATCCGACAATATTCCTTCAGAGTCATTTGCATTCGTTCCGTCATGAGCCTTTCGCCCATTATCGTCATTTTGCTGCTTATTCCCATTCTTCACTCGTTGCCCATTCCAGATAACATCTTCCGTGACATTCTTTCTTTCTGAAAGATCCAACGCATTGGTATCATCATCATCCTTCTGCTTCTTGTCGCCGTACTTGTTTTCGGATTCGACACTATTGACTGATTTTGTCTCGCTGTATACCAAAGTATTGATCTCCAGAAAAGGGATCTCTTCAATCTCATCCCCATTTAGTGCAAACTCGTGAATGTGACTCAACCTTCCTTCAGATGTGTATATTTCCTTTGTCGTGTACGTCTTCTCCTGTACCAAAACCATTTCCTCTTCTTCTTCACCCGAACGTACCACAGACGTCAATGACACCGGCCGAGGATTTGTGACTGTGGTCTGCACGCTCTCGTAGCTTTCCTGGTTCTGAAGAGATTTTCCCTTTGATGTCGATAGTGCTGCTGTCGTAGCAAGTAGCACATGTGACAGACTGTTTTTTTGTATTGTGCTTTCATTGTTCGGATTGTTGACGTAATTCTGTGAGAAGGGATCACTTGCTGCCAAGACGACATTTCTTGCATTTCCCAATAAATTGTTTCCAACCACTTCGTCCAATTTCTTCGATGGATTTGCTACTATTTTTGTATCAGAGTCTATCACAAACGTTTTCAATTTTTCAAATTTTACATTTACGCAGCAAAATGACAAAGAAACGCTAAAAGACATAGTTTCGCACCTTTGCTTTCGGCAACATTCCTTTCTCCACTTACATCGCCGTTCTTATATTGCCCATCGATACAATTCGACTCTCTTTTCTCCTTCTTTTCTGATGCGTTGGAGGATGGGCTTTCTTTGCAAGGTGGTTTCATGTCGGGTGGCGCAATTGTTGGTGGACGTACAGCTCCTCGAATCTTATTCACAGATGTGCTGGTGGCTGCGTGTTCTGGTGGAGGTAGTTTTGGAGGCGGCAGTGAAGATTTGGATCGAAAAGCTGCTACCGATGGCATCGTTTTCTGTGGAGGCGGGTTGCTAGGAGGTGGTAAGACTCTCGATCTCATCTGCGTATCGCCTGACTAGCATGGGTATGTATCAGCAAATGAATAGGATCACTTGTCGTACGCTCACTTTGGAATCGATTGACTTTATCGTATCAGAAGCAGTAGGGTGAGTATTTTCTACGAGAGAGGATGTACGAATTGAACGTAAATGAAGAAGAAAATACAGCTAATTGGTACTCGTTCTGTCCATGTTTATCAGTATGCACGCATTAGAAACGCATGCTGAAGTTGAAGAGACACTATTGGAAATGGTGTAATACAAGCTATTCAAGGACTCTATTCCTGATTGATGTTATGTCACATTAAAATGCACTGGTCTTGACCTCCTGCTGGACAGAAACCAGTGATACAATCATGATGGTTCCACTGTTCGCGAAAGATACTAGCGTACAAACCTTGTAGTCCTGACATCGGTGAAAGCATGCTCTCAATCTGCATCGTGAAGACTGGTTTGAGCATTGGTAAGGATAGTGTATGTCGACTTACATTGGGTAGCTCGGGCATTCCATTCGCATCAAACTGTAGACCTGGTGCCAACTCCTTGACGATCTCTGCTGGTGGATGACCGCATTCTTGTATCTACGACTACGTTAAGATATTTATAAGGTACCGAGAAGGGTAATCGCAAACCTCTTGCATCAATTCGGATAATTTTGTGTAGTTTTCAGGCTCTTCGGCATATACTGCAACAATCTGTTGGAAATGCTGATACTGTTTTCCATATCTTACGGCAACACATTACTATTGGCCACCATCGACAATCTTGATACAATACCTTTCATAATCTTCTTTTGATATTGTAGACTTTTTCTCAGCCAACCACTCTGGATACTAAAGGACATGACATTAACGCAAGAGTTGTAGCTAGAAAGCTTACTTTATCGCAAATTTGTTTGATCGGATCATACATAACGTCTTTGTTCAGAAGCTGCTGCATCATGTTGTCCACAAGACTCTGAAAATTATCCTAATGGAAGGTCAAAGACCGTCAGGAAGGCTCATTCACTCAGCGCCATGAATCGGAGAGCCTCACTTTATCCCCCACTCCCATTTCTCCCAAACCTTCGAGCATTTCTTTCATCATCTCTTCTCCCATGTGGTCCATTTCTGTAGACTCTAAACCACCTGCTTCTTCAGCAGCTTTAGCCATATTCTGTGCCCACCATTTTATCAAAACTGCGCGCTAGTATGGTCATTATCAATTCTACCTTCAAGGTCTCTGCAACTTTTGATTCTACATCAAGCCTTGCCTGGCCACCTAATGTTTCCTTGTTGGCTTTATCAACTGAATCATGTGTCGGATCTTGATCGTCTATTGAGTAAGAATAATTAGAAGCGATGATACGATCTGTATGCTGCTGTACGTGTTTCAGTGATCTCCTGATAGGCACGTTCCAGTACATTTTGTATATTAGAACTGGTTGCCTTTGTTTGCGTTTTTTTGTCGTGCTGCATTGACTCAAACACTGCCAGAGACGTAAAAGAGATAGTTGTTGCAAAAAAAACCTCGTGTGTGATGTGCAGTTGCTTCTCAGCGTCTAAAGAGCGGCATGAATACACCATCAAGCCAGAAATATGTCATTGTATCTTACTCGCTGTTTCTATCTCATCTTCAAAATCATTCAAAGCGTCTATTCACAAACTATCATTAGCGTCGTTTTCACTTTATCAATGGTCGAAATACCATCAAGTAAATCATCCAGATCGATATCATCTTCAGTTGCCATGATCGATTGACAGCTCGGAATTGTGATTAGTGTGGAGCACACCCGAAATGAGTTATTTACATAATAGCAACGTTGTCAGAATAATATCCAGCACCATGGTGCTCCATCTCAGCTCCACATTCATGCTCGAGATTTGAATGCAGCTCACAAGAAACTATATGAATTATCTACCGACATGTCAGTAGGCTTGGATAGACGCGTTAGGAATATATTGTATCATTTTAGGATGTGTCCTCGATCCTTCATAGAGGTAGTTCCTCGCTTCTGCCACTCCTTCGTGATTTCTTGTTACTTGAAGCTCAAACCGATACGAACACTCTGATATCAAGTCTAATTATATGCGAGTCAGGACTCTGCGGATTTTAGTATTTTATTTTTTTGCAGTTGGGACCAAGATACATTTTTTGGGCTCGATGTTTTTAAGCCGGTTCATTGAAGTTCGAAGAAGGAGTTGGAAATACATTCACTTTCATTGGGCATTCGTGCACTTTGCATTATCATTTGATTCATTTGGCAGCATAAATCATACATATACTGAATTCAAGACTTGTTCAGAGGCTAGTGAATCTTACCCATATGTACCTTTCATTCAGAACAGCTAGCAACAATGCAACTATGTGGTTCTTTAATAGAAATTCCAATCGCTTAGTTGGAGAGCACCATTCCAAACCAGTTCTACTCCCTTCTCGAAATGTAGACTTGTCGTGAAGTACAGGCGACTTTGATTTTCCTGGTAAATACAAAGTATTGTGCTCTAATATATGCCTCCCTAGGGTAGCAACGATCTGATTGATGTCCTACACACGCAGCTTTTTCTTCCATACTCATTTACAATTAATCAGCATTTTCGGCGAGATGGTTGCAGTATATGCCGAAGAGCCTGAAAACTACACAAAATTATCCGAACTGATGTAAGAGGTTTGCGATTACCCTTCTCGATACCTTCCGACCGTGATCTTAGATACAACATTGCAGTCATCCACCAGCAGAGATCGTCAAGAAGTTCGCACCAGGTCTACAGTACATAGTCCTAGCATCTGTCGCGAACAGTGGAACAATAATGATGGTGCGAAAAGATGTCTTTTAGCGTTTCTTTGTCAGTTGCTGCGTAAAAAAAGTCGAAATAGCTGAAAACAATCTGCTGGGAAACCCAAGAAATGTCCTTTTGGCAGCAAGTGATCCCTTCTCACAAAATTACGTCAACAATTTGAACAATGAAGCACAACACAAAACAACAGTCTTTCAGATGTGCTACTTGCTACGACAGCAGAACTATCGACATCAAAGAGACAATCTCTTCAGAACAAGGAAAGTTACTAGAGCATGCAGACCACAGTCACAAATCCTCGGCCGGTGTCATTGACGTCTGTGGTACGTTCGGGTGAAGAAGAAGAGGAAATGGTTTTGGTACAGGAGCAGACGTACACGACAAAGGAAATATACACATCTGAAGGAAGGTTGAGTCACATTCACGAGTTTGCACTAAATGGGGATGAGATTGAAGAGATCCCTTTTCTGGAGATCAATACTGTGGAATACAGCGAGACAAAATCAGTTAATAGTGTCGAATCCGAGAACAAGTATGGCGACGAGAAGCAGAAGGAGGAGGATGGTACCAATGCGCTGGATCTTCCAGAAAGAAAGGATGTCACGGAAGATGTTATTTGGAAGGGGGAACGGGTGAAGAATGAGAATAAGCACCAAAATGACGATAATGGGCGAAAGGCTCATGACGGAACGAATGCAAATGACTCTGAAGGTATGTTGGCGGATACTAGCTGTGTTGACTCGGACGCAGAGAAAGAAAAAGAGGAAGATTTGTATCATGGCATAAGATCCAATGAACACGACGATAGGAACGATAAAACCGATCGGAGCGAAAACAATCATGAAGACATGAAGAGAGTGCAAAATCAATTTTATAAAGTCGAATATTACCTCCTATTATACAGTGTAAGCAGCGAAATAGATATATAGAAATCGACAGAAGCACAACATGTTGTAGCTGAATCCGGTCATCATGCGTACGACGTTGCTTCGAAATTCAAGAGATCTCATACAGTTTTACTACTCGAAACTGGTAGAATAGATACCCGCCAGAATAATGTTGCGTTTCAAGTGCAACACACACCCGGGATGAAAGTAAAAAAAGTCGAGTATCTTCCACATTGGCGATGCCACCGATTTAAAAGAGGATTGCTAGGCACTAGCGATTCCATGTGATAGATCTTGAACTGGGATTCCAGTGTAATGGCGAATATACATTCACAACAGCATACGTAGAGACCAAGTAGAAGCCGATAAGTTTGTGACTTTGATCGAGTGTTTCCTAGGACCATAATTTCTCCTGGTAGATTCAATACACTCCCCGTGTCACCGCATCGAGACAACGTCATTGAGAAGACTTGGTCATTTTCCAGCTACTAAGGAAGGATATAGCCAATATGCAAGGATATTCGACCACGCTTGAGACGTTATATTCTAATTCACCTTCAAGTCCCAACCGAAACAATCTGCCGGTGAAATTGAACGAATAGTCGACAGAGAAGAAAGTATTTGTAAATTTTATCCGTGATACGTGTGCTGCTCAATTCTGATTACTTGCAAGAACAACGTTGAGGCCTTCCGAGCAAAAATCAATACTGACTTAGCCAACAACCTAGTGCTTTAGTATCAATTGGCTGTCGTCGAGAAGACTGCAGAAATCATTCTCATCGATGATTCCAGTGATGATGACAAGCGTTTTTCAAGCACAGAGCGATAGCGAGCTTTGTTAAGCAAGATACTTAGATTTCGGCTAAAACAACGCATATCGTCATTAGACATACATGACGCAATCAATTAGCTTCTTACTGAGGATAAACGCTAAATTTCATCCTTCTATGCGTTGACTTGGCAAGACTCAGACGGAATGATCAGAGCATTGCTGCTTACATTTTCAAACAGCTTGAATTTGATTGTTTGTGGACCTTACATCCACTATCGCTACAAGAGACGTTCATGCGGAATAAATAGGAATGCTGGCTCAAAATCCCATACTGTTCGAGTTATAGCCTCAAAATAGATTTTTGTGTGTTAGAGGACGTCACTGCACTCTCGATGTGCGCAAATGGAAATCGTCAACTGCTGTCATTCTATAATCGCGGTCATAATCGCTATGCTTCCCGAAACATTGGCGTATGCTCCATTTAGAGAATTCATTGGCTCCATCATTGGTATCCAAATGGAACTCGGAATATCCAGCGGTTCTGTACTCCTGTACATGAGGTACTGGCTGGTCCAGATGGTCCCATAATGAAATGGAAACTAGAGCTGTTTGTCATCCATGCAAAGCAAATCAAGTCTATATTTCGGATCCACCAATAATCAAGGCCCACGGAGACCAAAGTGAATACGTAGACAGAGCTTTCGTATGGCGCTTTCGTTCAACTAAACTTGGCCACTCTCTTGCTCATCATGCATGCGGTGTTTACATGAAGCATTTTCCGAACCAAGCTGCGATCGTTCATATAGAATTATGTACGATCCGGTGGCCAGTAATCCGGCCAGAACAATATTTCTGATCTTACAAAGGCGTCGCTCTAAAATAGACGAGTAGGATCGCTGACAGCAAAACTTGTCCGCGTCCAATAAAATAAGTTGCTCGAATGCAGAATAGGCAATAGCATAAATTCAGTATTCAGCCCGAGTCTTTGGATCGATTTGCCGAAGGAACACATCGTGAACTTGGATCAAAGTAAGCTATTACTAAATGGGTAGCGGCCCTTTAAGCTTTTATTGTGTTCATGAACAGAAGCCCGGTGGCACGATACCATAAGTGGGTTGGCAGATACTCCCGTTTACGTGACCACCAAATAGATATTTATGCACTCTGGATAATGTGCGGCGATATGAGAAATGCAGTTCTCGGTCCAGTGTCGGTAGAAAAGTCTAAGGCTGGGATTCTCGCTTTGTAAAAGCTTCTGACCTGTATCAATGCTGCCGATGAGTTTGGCTCAAAATCTTTTCGTTCATAGTGCGTGGCCAAGCACATTTTGAATATCGTGGCCTGCAATTTCGACATTCATACTTGTTGCACTACATCTCCGATTCAGCACAAACTTATCTCACCAGTGATAGGTGTCTGAATTTCGCAAAAGTCCGACATAGTTGCTGGATCGACACCTGTTTACATCGACCGATTATTCACAATTCTTTAGGTACCAGATCCTGTGCTTAGAGAGCAATGGAACGTTTGTATAGACGCTACAGAGGAACTGCAATTTCTGTAAAATGGGAATGGAACGCTTCCGTCCTGCAATTCGATTTGATCCTGGAGCATTTTGCGACTGGAAACGAAGAGAATGTTGAATAAGCTAAAGCATGTAATCAACGATAGAGATACTAGCACACAGGAAGGCACAGTGAGTTGTTGTGGTACGCAGTTTGAAGAGACTCCTGACGCTTTACGGTGGAGCCGATTTCATTTTATTGGGCTTTATATGATACTATTTTGCTTCAATCACAGAGATTTTTGATTCCGTATGCTAAGCGGAAATTAGCTGAGAAAATGGCGCCATTAATTAGCATACAGTGAGTGCGTTATCGGTACCTGCGGCCAAGAAAACAGCAAAGCTCTACAGCAAGTATATGGGTGATGTATAGCGACTTAGTTATCCATTATCAAATGAGTGGTTATGGAAGTTGGAGTAGGGAATCGTTACTCAGCACTCACCTTTTCTGTACTCAGCACCTAGCCTCCATAAATTATTGGCGATCGTGGCCTTTGATTGGTTTAAACAAATATAAGAGAATAAATAAAAGGGGTTATGAAAAATATACACCAAGATAAATGAAAAATAAAATAAAAATACCACAAGATTGAATAATAAGAAAAATGTACCAAGGATGTGTACTATACGTACGAATATACACATGCCTGGGATCATAGAGAAATATGGATTTTTGGCGTTGATATTCATACAAATTCGTCATAACGATATGAGGGAGTTTTAGCATTCGCGGTGGTCCGGTGGTGTCAGATCGGTTTATGTATCCATAGGTCACTGGATTGTTCACCATGAGGATTGTTGACAAGCAATTACCATTGCCACAGAATACAGACCTTCTACGACGCAATCATCATTATACTGTGTTAACGCAGGGAGACCGACTATGTCGTGAATGTAGCAAAACTAACTGTCAGTATGCTAAATGCTTCGATCAAGTCACGCAGCGAAAATGTCTTTCGAGTGAATTATCACTCTGTAAGACTGTACCATTTCCGTCTTCTGCTGTTCAGACGATATTTGGCCAATATCCCATTCTGTTTACTCTATGATCCTCAGAGCTGTAATTTGTGTAATACTGCCACGTGGCAGACCTTTGATGTCCTACCCCCGCTACCTCTTACTGGCCACACATCACCATTTGTGATTTTGCGCATTTCAACACCAGCGATGGAAAGCGACGACGAGCAACAGAAAACTAGCAGCTTCTTCGAGGATAGGTATTACGCTAATAAAAGCGATATCATTCAAGCAGTAATTGAGTTCAACCGAAAGTGCAACCGTCCGTTTCGTGTGGTGTCAAGTGATAAACGGCGTTACAAAGCAGTGTGCACACAACATGGCTGTTTCTTCGTTGTGCAGTTTGCCTTTTCGCAAACATTCAGCCCTCCAACAAAGTTTGCTTTGCACTCCTGTCAAGTATCCGAATCGTCCAAGGCGTCTCGTAGATATGCAACTGCGAAACAAATTGCTGTAAACCCTGCTGTCAGAGATACGGCCATGACCTCCGGCAGGAAAGTGACACCCGTGATGATCCAAATGAAGTTGAAGAACGAAGGGATTTCTGCCACCTATATGAACTGTGTTCATGCTCTCAAAAGGTTGAAGCTCGAGTTATTCGGAAGTGATATTGAGCAATACAGCCTCATTCCATCCTACATGGCTGAACTGAAGATTCGAGGTCACGAAGCCAAGCTTGATATCGTGGATAATGAATTTATGCGGTTGAGTGTCATTTTCCGAGAAGGGCTTCAAGCATATAAGCCATACAGTGAGCGTGGGGTATCCGTGGATGGCACATTTATGAAGACGTCAGTCGTTGGGATTCTCCTTGTAGCGTGCTTTCGAAATGGAAACAACGAGATCCAAATTATCGGAGTCGGGCTCGTGTCGGTGGAGAATGAAGATAACTGGACCTGGTTTTTGAAGTTCCTACTCTCCCACCTTCAGCCAACTCCAGCATTCGTGATATCGGATAGGGACAAGGGACTTATGAAAGCTATGCAGACAACGGCACCAGACGTCCCACACTTTTTTTGCTTTCGGCATTTGATGGAGAATTTTAACAAGAAATACAAGTCCAAGATGTTGAAGAAGTTGGCGTGGATATTGGCTCGCTCACGGACAACTGTGGAGTACGAGAAGGCGGTAGCGAATATCGCCAGTTTGGACAGCAGTGCGTCGGCGTGGCTTCAGGAGGTTGGCCGTGAAAAATGGTCAACAGCTTACTCACCATGTCCAAGATACAACACTTTGACATCAAATAACGTGGAAGCGGTAAACAGCGTGTTCAAGGGAATTCGGAGCCTTCCTGTCATCGACTGCTTAATGGGGATCGAGCGTTACGTGGCGTGCAAGTGGGCTGAAAACGTTAGCAAAGGGAAAGGGTGGGGAGTACTAACTCCATATGCATCGCGCAAGGTGGATAAAATACTGGCCGCTGCGAAGTGGGGTATAAAACCCAACTAATTGTAAAAGGTAAAAAAACTTTCCAACCTAAACGCATTAATTGATCACAACGGTATCGAGGCAAAATTGCACGTGCTACTATAAAAAAAATAACAAATAAAATTAATTTTAAACCAAACCAAAAAGATCCAGGAAAAAAAGATAAATTAAAAGGAGCTAACCAACCCCCTAAAAATAAAATTGTAGATAAACTACCCATTAATAACATATTACTATATTCTCCTAAAAAAAATAAAGTAAAACCTATCGCAGAGTATTCTACATTATAACCAGACACTAATTCAGCTTCTGCTTCCGGTAAATTGATGAATGCTCGACCTCATGCTTCATCGTCGCAATCCGTTCAGGTGTGGGGAATATTCCGGTGAAGTTTGCAGTTCAATTCTGTGATAAAGTTGTACGATGCTCGTGTGGTTACTTCGAAGATGTTGGCTCGCCTTGCGTTCATGCACTACTAGCACTGAGGCATTCCGAAAAATTGCCCAACATGGTCACGTATTTTCACGACTCCTGGAAATCATCGACATTTGCACCCGCCTATTCTGAGAGATCCGAAGATAAAATATTGCCGCTCGTGCTAAAAGATGTCCTTACAAGAGGTGTGTGCAACGCTCCATCTATTTCGAAAAAAAGAGGGCGCCCAAAGAAGAAGCGGATCCCATCACAACAAGCTACTGAGAAAATTGAAAAGCGCCAAACCAGAAGATGTGGAATGTGCAACCATTTCGGTCACAATCGTAGGACCTGTCCGATCAGGGACGCATGATTGCATGCTTCGTTGTCTCTACTACATAGTGCATATTGATCAGAGGTTTTTCATCCAAGACTGGGTTTTCCTCGCTATAAATACAGAAAAATATTCAGAAATGCGGATGGTTCGAGACAAGTGAGTACGTTTCTTCGTACTATGATATAGCTGAATTGAGAAGAATTACGTGGAAATCATCCTGTTAGATCCCAGGCATGTGTATATTCGTACGTATAGTACACATCCTTGATACATTTTTTTTATTATTCAATCTTGTGGTATTTTTATTTTATTTTTCATTTATCTTGGTGTATATTTTTTATAACCCCTAAATAAAAATAAATTACGGGAAGCGTCAATCAGCTCCACCCTTCATAGGTTTATGAAAAGTATGGCCTCTTATTGGTCCGCACAAATGCAACGAAATGAAAACAATAACATAAAAAAAGGGTATTGATATCCCGACAACTTTTTTTTTAATTACAACATGCCTAGTTAAATTACTACTCTCACAACTTTTTCTTTTTTGACAATTGCATAAATAATTCTACATTTCTAACTAACTACATCCTTACACACACTAAATTGTTGCTCCAACAACTTCGATCGAGAATTATTTGTGATTGGCTAAGGCACGGATGTTTTTAACTGTGATAGGCTAATATATATATACGCTTGCCTACCAGATTGCAATATGCTTCCCCCTCCAGTACACCAAACCTACAACACATTTGAAGAGCTCTTCAAAGCTGTACAAGAGTTTGCATTTATAGAAGGCTATGCGTTGGCTATAAAGAGCTCTACCAAAAATCTGTGATACTACATAAGTGCGACTTAGGAAGGACATACGATACAAGGTAAGATTAAGCATAAAATTTCAACTCTACTGATATAAAGTAAAACAGGTCAAACCTTACTCAAGAGAATCGACAGCGCCAAACTGCCACCTAGTAGATTGACTGCCCGTTTTTGCTCTACGCTACAATATATAAATGTGATTCAAAATGGAGATTGCTTGTAAAAAATGGTCAACATAACCATGAAAAATCAAAAGATATTGCTGGGCATCCAATAGCACGAAGGCTTACTATTGAGGCAAAAACAACAATTCAATGGTGCCTCCAATCTGGAGCTAGACCTAGCGAGGCGAGAAAAGCTCTTGAACTGCAAGATTCATCAAATAGAGCTAGCATGAGGGACATTTACAATGAAAAGGTAAAGTCATGATGCAGCCTCAGAAATTTGTGTGCTTAAATATGTTAAAATTCGATTTTATTCTCTTGTTTGACTTTTCAGGGTGTGATGCGAAATTATCCCTCAATGGCAGAACACAAATCGCAGCACTACTTGAGGAACTCAAGGAAGACCATTACATCGCTTCAACACAATGCAGCAATGACAACAATCTGACGCACCTTTTTTTGCCAATCCAAAGTCCATCAAATTGACACGACGCTTTCCTTTTGTTTTGTTCTTGGACTGCAAATACAATACAAACAAGTATAAAATGCCCTGCTCGATGCTGTTGGGTTTACTTGCCTAAAGTCAACATTCTCATCATCGTTTACATTCCTGCCGAAGGAGCATCAGGAGGACTACATATGGGCCCTACACCAGATCAAAAGTATCTATAATGGGGTATCCTCTCCTAAGGTCATAATCACGGATCGCGAGCTTGCGCTAGTAAGGGCTGTCCAGGAAGTTTTTCCATCAAGCAAGAATTTACTTTGTCGTTCGCGTATTGGAAAAAATGCTGGCAAACTGTAAGGGCAAATTTGGTACTTCAAAAGAATTTGATGATTTTATGAGTGATTGGTTGCAGAAGAGCAGAAATCCTGGAACTCTAACCAGCTCGTGGGAAAATATGAAATTCAAGTATGAATCAAAGTCGAATCTATTGTTGTACTTGGAAGAGACATGGCTTGTGCACAAGGAACGATTTGTAACAGCATGGACAAAGTTTTACCCTCACTTCGGGAATATCAACACATCGCGAGTTGAAGGAACACATGCCACGATCGAAAGATGTTTAAAGATGTCAACAATGGATCTACGAGATGTAAGAGTCAAGTTAACTAATTGTCTACAGCAGCGGGATGGGATTTCGGAAAGCAGTTTCAGCAACAGAAACTCGAGTTTACCATGATCTGAATGGCACTATATATGATGGTGTAGTGCGTAAGGTGTCTCCCTTTGCTATGAGAAAAATAAAAGATGAATGCAAGGAGGGCTTGGCTGGCAACAGGGCAGGAACTTGCACGCATGCTTTCGAAGAAATTTATGGTCTACCCTGCTGGCACTCACTTTCCAAAAAAAATCAACAAAGAACAAACTCTCTAACTATTCGACATCCACCAACAATGGCACCTTTCTCCAGAAATCGAATGAGCAGTCTCAGAGGATGCTGAAGAAGATTCAGAGACAGGTATTGGAGAATATCGGAAAATTGTGGAGCAACTTGAGACAACTTACCTAGGCTTGAACTCCAGTGAACAAAAAGAATTGAAGGCTCAACTTATGCACATGGCAACCCGGAGATCAAGAGCACCAAATCCCCCATGTACTGTAGTTAAGCAGCGAGGGAGACCCAGCAGGATCAAAGCAGCCTTTTCAGAATGAAGCTTCCGTAAAACGAGACCTGTCAGCATTTGAGCATCAGACACAGGGAAAATGTAGGTGTAGCAATTGCGGGAAAATCGGCGATAACAAGCAGTCTTGTTGAATTCCGCTTACAAGCTTAGATTCAGGACAAGCTTAAGTAAGAAATAGATATTTTTCCTTCCCACAATTTTTTTATTATACTTTTATACTTTTATTTTCGGCCGTTACTTTATAATAACTTTTGCATCTTTACGACGCATTATAGTTCAACAAACTGTCGATGAATTGTCTACTAATGGTGAGTGTTTAGCTCAGTTGGAGGTATCTATATTACTAAACTAGGCTTATACGTAAATGACTACTATTAGTTAGAATGTAAACTTATTTATTTTTCAAAATAGTTGTGGGAGTAATAATCTGAGTAGGCATGACGTAATCTAAATTAAAAATAAATGTAATTTAAAAAAAAGTTGTCGGGATATCGAAATCATTATTTATTGTTACAATAATTAATTAGGCATGACGTAATCTAAACTAAAAATAAATGTAATTCAAAAAAAAAGTTGTCGGGATATCGAAACCATTATTTATTGTTACAAGAAAGTTGTGGGAGTAATAATTCAAGTAGGCATGATGTAATTTAGAATGAAAACTAAGAATCTAATTAAGAAAAAAAGCTGTCGGAATATCAATACCCTAAAAAAACTTCGGTTTCTGCGAATTTTATACTGCTTAAATTAAGTCTGTATCTAAATCTACTGCTGCAAGTGTTGCTGGTGCTGTTGGTGCTACTGTTGCTTCTTGACGGCAGGTTCTGGCATTGTGACCTTTCTTTTGGCATTTTCGACATCTTCCGCGATGCACAGGAGCATCAAAGCAGCGCTAACATGCTCAGACTTCGATAAAAGTCGCTACGTTGAGCTCGATGGCTAAGCACGCGTGTGCACTGGCACAGGATCGCGAATTTCTCTCTCTGGGACTGCCAAGACATAGTCTAGAGGCGCACTCTTACGATGATTGGAAGCATTCCTATACTCATCATTTATCCTCTTTAATGCTATCTCAATTCCGATTGGCATGATCCCATCGTCAATATGAACTGGCATTGGCTTCACCAGCCACCAATGCTGATCAAACTCGTTAGCAGATAGCGGTATTATTAGTTGACGAAAAGCATGGTCGCAAGGATAGCCCATTGTAGCTGTCGTCAGCCTACAGGTAAATCAAAGTTGCAGGAGACAACAGTGTGTTATATATATTCTCTATTTTTTCCGTTGCATCTATTAGGACCATTCAGAGGCTACAATTGTCATTAATTTATGGAGAGTGGGGGCTGATTAACGATTCCCGTAATTTTAAGGGTCAATGTTGAGGTGGTCAACGATTGAAACAAAAGCATACACGATGGTGGAAACATGCAAAAGACTGGATATCTGTTTTTGAGAGAAAAGGGGTTCCAAATATTTACCGACCACCGCAATTTACATTTCATTTTCGAACCACATGGCACTATTGCTCGATACAGAGCAGACAAACTACAAATTTGGGCCATGGTTCTCCAAATGTTTAGATATACGTTGAAGCATGTGGCAGGTGAAATAAACGCATGGGGTGATTTATTATCACGATAGGGGAGCCCTAGACATAAAGTGGTCAAGCAAATAGCACCGAAATGCTGTACATTAGCAATGGTCGAAGATATCTCCCCTCTGGAAAATGAACATTTTTAATGGCCTTCCTTAGATGAAACCAGGGAGATACAGGAAAAAGAGCGCAAACACCTGATCCATTGGGATCTGGTAAAGGATGTCGAGAGTTCCATATGGGTTGATAGAAAAAACGTATATGGATACCAACCAGATGCAGCTATCAGCTTACAAAAGAGGCTATGTGTCCTAGCTCATGCTGGCTCAGCAGACCATTGTGGGATGGCTACAACACTATGCATACTAGCAGAGCATATCGTATGGAAGACAATGGAGTCAGATGTGAGAAAGTTTGTAGAAAATTGCTTACGTTGTTTGGTGGCGAACGGAGGAATTTGTCTAAAACCTTATGGGAAGACGCTACGACCAACCAAACCGAACGAAATAATGCACTTTGATTTCTTGACCGTGCATAAAGGATTTCATGAATTCTGTTAGGTACTGGTATCAAAAAATGGGATGAGCGGATTCTGCGAGCTGATACCAACAAGGATGGCTAACACGGAGGTGACCTTCCAGGCGCTCCTGGGATGGATTAGGCTATATGGTGTGATTCTATGGTGGGTATCGGATCAAGGCTTCCATTCAAATCATGGAGTAAATATAAAAAATATTGGGTGCCTAACACCATTTCGTCACGGCGTATTGCCCGTGGGCAAATGGAACGGTGGAGGTCATAAATTGTCAGGTCCAAATCAGCTTCCATATAGTACGAAATATTGGAATTGCCCTAGTCACGGCTTTCACTGGATTGTCGCGACAAGATCCGATCATTGTACTGCACCAGCCACCGGCAGGAACGCATTTTTTCTCGTGCTGAGACGTTGCAAGCTACGCTGGACGACATGCATCATTGAGCGTTCGACGCGTCACAGAAGAGAAATTACGCTGCGAGACGTAAACACAATAACAAGCACGGCGTGTCTCCCGTGCATTTCGAGATTGCGATTTTGTTCTATCTGGAATGTTATACGACAAACAAAAAAAGCTCATGTTACATTAGAAGGAACCTTATCGGGTCGTGAAAACATTAAACGGTTGGGTTTGCGACATACAAGAGAGTTAGCCGTTTTCTATTGTTAGCCGGCATGTCACGAGATTAAAATTCTAGAGCGAGCGATATTTTGGAAGTTACGCAAGATTTGCAAGACTACAAGGTGCATGCCAATGGTGGAAATTTGGTGAAAAAGTTTCTGGAATGCCGTATCAACCCAGATACACATCAGTGGGAGGGCTCTAGTTTAGTGGATCGATTTGGATGCTGCGGAAAACAGCTGGGAGCCTGCAAGCATTCTGCTGGGAGATGTCCCGGTTTACTACAAAAGATGGGTGGCATCCGATCCTGAGGCGAAAGCTTTGTGAACTTCAATTCGCACTGAAGGTTCGTGAAGGAGAGAGAAATGATGGGTCCGGTATCCAGCCCACGATTAGCTCACGCTTATCTTTCATATCTGTCCATAAAAACCGGTAGTGAGAGAATTTCAAATAATACACGTTTGATTTGCAGTAATCGGAGTCAAACAACCCCGAAGCCGTCGGTGGTTGAAAAAGAAGACTTGTTCAGTAGTGAACGAGAGATCATTCACCCAAGTCGCCAGATCCGAGACACCTTATAAAGGCTGCAAAGTGAAAAATTTGGATTCCACCCTCCGAAATTCTACGTCAAAATGAATCACACTCCGTACGTGGCGTGTTACGCCAATACTCAAACACAGTTTCTTGGAAATTTGTCGCCTGTTGTGATGGGACAGAATCGTGCAAGGAAAAAAAGGTATTCAAGTGCGCAGTTCTTGCTCACTCAAAATGCCTGGAAATCGCTCGGCGCAACTCTTTTCGTCGTTTTGGACATGGTGGCTGGACGATTTGTAGCAATTGATCATCGAATGAGAAGTGATGGTCAGGAAATTCTTAGGGTTGCAAGGGTTAGTATGATGTCTCACTGAAACGCGTGTTTGAAAAAAACGGAGAATGCGCTGGGGAGCACTCTGAAAGAGACTTTCGATCGGAGACTTACAAGAAGCTGAGGCTTCACCGAGCGAATGTTACTAAGATGGTGCCCACTCCTTTACGGATATGATATTCATTCATCAAAACTTCGAGGAAACGGACGATGGCTCGTATAATGAACAAGATTCTCTAGTATTGTGGAAATGTGAAATTGCGTCAGAAGCCGAGGCAAGACTGGGCTTTTGATAGTGTGATTACTCGTCAGACTTGATATAACTCGCAGATTGATAAATCGAATGCGACGCATTATGGGGCCAGTTGTTCTTACATATATTTAAATGATGTGAAGTCGTGAAGATGTAAACGTGATGGACCGAATATTCGGCAGACTCTCGTCGTGGTGTTCTAAAGCGTTCTCAGCCTCTCATTTGAAAAAGAAGAATCATATATTTGAATCAGTTTCTATCATTTGTGAATTTTATCGGTCCTGGACAAGGTCTCCACAGCAATGTACGTTTCCCGCACTCAGTTCTGCCTGGTTGCTCGTGCAATATGCTATATTGTACTGTCATCTGCGAATTCTGAATGCCCAATTCCTGAAGGGGGTTACGTTTGTAAAGTTAATCCTTTCGAAAATCAAGACAGTACTTCAACGATATGGTTGGGAATGGCAGAAATGTATGGTGTGTGCTCTACCGAGAACCATGATGGTAAGGAAATGATAGCTGCTGCGATTGAATTCAATCTGGATATCGATGGCGACGGCAATCATGTCATACCTTTTCCTACCTATTCAAAAATGACAAAATCCACATCACAAAGGGACTCAGAGCCCTTTCCCTGAAAGACATAAGCAAACAAAAGCTTGACAAATCGAAACTATATCCAAACGAGGGCGGCAAAAAGTGGGCCTTGGAGATCAGACGCCCCGAAACGAATACACCTCTTATTAAAAATGATGTGACATCAGTCGACTTTACCTTACTTGATGGTGTCTTTGCAACCCACGTCTATATGAGCGAGACCAAAGACCCATTTGAAATTAACTTGAAGTGTGGGGTGACATTTGAGATAAAGCGGGATGAAATACGATTAAGTGAGAATGACGGTGGTTTGACAATTGGGTACTCGCAATTGATGCGACATGAAGCCCAATTTATCAAAATCGGAGCTGACTTATATATTGATCTGGCAAAGCAAGCATCATCAGTAGAACTCATTTCCCACACTCAATGATCGTCACAATTTTGTGCACTTTATAGCCAAGCTATGAGACTGATAATCCAAAAACATTTTTGACCTTTGACATGTGCAGCCTTTCATTTTCTATTATTTGGTTTAGAGTATTGCTTCCGTATTCCATGTTCAGAGCAGTACATGCTACCTGTCCTGCCTTCTATTATCAGGATGCCAATCTATGTTCATCAATATTTATCCGCTATGCAAGAAAAGAGGTAAGGGCACTGCCCCATAGCATTCTGGATCCTTCTTTATTTGTATTCTTAAATCGTGCAAATGTATTATTGTCAGCGGCTGGTGAGCATCTATCAAGCACTTCTATAAACAGAAGCCCGATTCAATACAAAGGTCTTCCTTATGGCTTGCATAAGATTCGCATCTGTTGTTTCCTCTGCGCACCTTCCATTGGGTCATGTTTTGGTCTACTTATCAGCCTAGGTGCGCTGCAATCCGCTAAGATGACTTTGGAATTTTACCGTGCAATACAAACGAATAACTTTTTGTTCATCCAAAGATCAAAAAAACAGGATAACATAAGAAGTAGAGTGCACAGGTTGCTTGACATGCAGTATTCAAACCAGAAGCGCTTTTGGCCCGCAGGTGGCCCAAGGCCTTGAATGTCATGCCGCCGAGTCGGGCAACAAGATTGAGCTGACGTCACAAGATGACGTCATTAGGAACATTATAGAGGGACCTAGAATGACAGGCTTAGAGGTAGCACAGGGTAGCGAACTAACGACCTATATTAAGGCAGTTTTAAATTTCTAAGTGAACAATAAGTCTTCACATTGAACGTTTCGATACGTTCAGCCAAAAACACAGATGAAACTTGCTTGACGCTCTTCTTTACTTTATTCTTTGCACAGCTCATCTTAGCGGAGGGAGCCCACAAAAACTGGATGCAAACGGGGCCAATGGCCGCGTCGTCGATGAAGCGAATGCCATGCACGTTCACCAGCTAATAGAGCGATAAGACAATATAGAAACAGCCATTTGTTCGGCTACATATGGTGAATACACCTTCCAAAAATTGCCGGAAGAGTCAGTCTCTGTGATTCACCACATTCAAGCCGTTATTCTTCGTGCGACAAGCCGGACGACGGATGCTCGACTGTCGACTATGTGGTACAGTAGTATGGTACATCCAAAATGACTTGTTAGCACGCTTGTGCGCTCAAGGAACACCAAGACAGCCGAAGCGATCGAAACTGTGGCAAAGCATCCGATTGCACAGTGGTACACCGATTGTGGTCTATTTGTCGCCTACCTGAACACCAACTAATACTGTCAAGAAACCGATGGAGCAGTGCCCTATAAAATGTAGCTGTCGTCTATAGGCTACCGAGCAAAGACTGCAAAAAACAATTAAAAGCGGACGTCTGTGATAAATCGAAAGACTACTGCAAACGATTTTATCTGCTAAAAAGTAGTAAGAAAGGAAGTAGAAGCGTATAATTCGCATCCTAAAAAACGCTATGCAGTTTAATGCACATTTGGAGTCAAGTCGTATCATAGACAAAGCGAGTTGTTGTTGTCTAGGAAACTTCTTTAATGCAGATGCTTAAAACAAGTCGTCCAGCCGCATAATAACTGTCGAAACTTTCGAAATTCTCACTGAGTTGCGGCTGATTTGCAGGCGGAGGAAGAGGAGCACGTATTGTAATAAGGAGACGTGTTTTCATTGCTGAGTACGGGTTTTCTCTAAGTGCAAGATGCGTTCTAACTGCTACCAATCGCGTCACATCTAAAGACGCCTTTTGCTGCGAGACCACTGACTACTTCGCATTATTTCTTCACCAGCTTTCCACATTACAAATCTAGGATTGTTGCAGTATATGCCGAAGAGCCTGAAAACTACACAAAATTATCCGAATCGATGCAAGAGGTTTGCGATTACCCTTCTCGGTACCTTTCAAATATCTTAACGTAGTCGTAGATACAAGAATGCGGTCATCCACCAGCAGAGATCGTCAAGGAGTTGGCACCAGGTCTACAGTTTGATGCGAATGGAATGCCCGAGCTACCCAATGTAAGTCGACATACACTATCCTTACCAATGCTCAAACCAGTCTTCACGATGCAGATTGAGAGCATGCTTTCACCGATGTCAGGACTACAAGGTTTGTACGCTAGTATCTTTCGCGAACAGTGGAACCATCATGATTGTATCACTGGTTTCTGTCCAGCAGGAGGTCAAGACCAGTGCATTTTAATGTGACATAACATCAATCAGGAATAGAGTCCTTGAATAGCTTGTATTACACCATTTCCAATAGTGTCTCTTCAACTTCAGCATGCGTTTCTAATGCGTGCATACTGATAAACATGGACAGAACGAGTACCAATTAGCTGTATTTTCTTCTTCATTTACGTTCAATTCGTACATCCTCTCTCGTAGAAAATACTCACCCTACTGCTTCTGATACGATAAAGTCAATCGATTCCAAAGTGAGCGTACGACAAGTGATCCTATTCATTTGCTGATACATACCCATGCTAGTCAGGCGATACGCAGATGAGATCGAGAGTCTTACCACCTCCTAGCAACCCGCCTCCACAGAAAACGATGCCATCGGTAGCAGCTTTTCGATCCAAATCTTCACTGCCGCCTCCAAAACTACCTCCACCAGAACACGCAGCCACCAGCACATCTGTGAATAAGATTCGAGGAGCTGTACGTCCACCAACAATTGCGCCACCCGACATGAAACCACCTTGCAAAGAAAGCCCATCCTCCAACGCATCAGAAAAGAAGGAGAAAAGAGAGTCGAATTGTATCGATGGGCAATATAAGAACGGCGATGTAAGTGGAGAAAGGAATGTTGCCGAAAGCAAAGGTGCGAAACTATGTCTTTTAGCGTTTCTTTGTCATTTTGCTGCGTAAATGTAAAATTTGAAAAATTGAAAACGTTTGTGATAGACTCTGATACAAAAATAGTAGCAAATCCATCGAAGAAATTGGACGAAGTGGTTGGAAACAATTTATTGGGAAATGCAAGAAATGTCGTCTTGGCAGCAAGTGATCCCTTCTCACAGAATTACGTCAACAATCCGAACAATGAAAGCACAATACAAAAAAACAGTCTGTCACATGTGCTACTTGCTACGACAGCAGCACTATCGACATCAAAGGGAAAATCTCTTCAGAACCAGGAAAGCTACGAGAGCGTGCAGACCACAGTCACAAATCCTCGGCCGGTGTCATTGACGTCTGTGGTACGTTCGGGTGAAGAAGAAGAGGAAATGGTTTTGGTACAGGAGAAGACGTACACGACAAAGGAAATATACACATCTGAAGGAAGGTTGAGTCACATTCACGAGTTTGCACTAAATGGGGATGAGATTGAAGAGATCCCTTTTCTGGAGATCAATACTTTGGTATACAGCGAGACAAAATCAGTCAATAGTGTCGAATCCGAAAACAAGTACGGCGACAAGAAGCAGAAGGATGATGATGATACCAATGCGTTGGATCTTTCAGAAAGAAAGAATGTCACGGAAGATGTTATCTGGAATGGGCAACGAGTGAAGAATGGGAATAAGCAGCAAAATGACGATAATGGGCGAAAGGCTCATGACGGAACGAATGCAAATGACTCTGAAGGAATATTGTCGGATAGTAGCTGTGTTGACTCGGACGCAGAGAAAGAAAAAGAGGAAGATTCGCATCATGACACAAGATCCAATGAACACGACGATAGGAACGATAAAACCGATCGGAGCGAAAACAAAGATGAACACATGAAGAGAGTGCAAAATCAATTTTATAATCCCAAACACGTCCCCTGTTCGATCGATGAACTTTTCGATTTCGTCAAGAAACCGTTGCATAGAGACACTGGACGCATTGCCAAGTGTTTTATTGAGCGTAATTGCAGTGGTCCGAATAGACTTGCGCCAATGTATACCCTTCTCCTCGAAGTAAATAGCTCAAGTGGTCGACCCATTCTGTATGCTCGGAAAAAAGCCATCAGTCCGATCACATCGCATTATGTGATTTCTTTGAACAAGTTGGTACCTTTTATCGTATCATATCATATGACCAACTAATTGTGTCGTTAGAGAGGATCTGAATCTCACGAGACTCCTTCGCAGTCGACATTTCATCGGAAAGTTGCGTTCCAATAGCAACACCAAAGAATATTATTTGTACGACCAAGGTGACAATCCCGACGATATCGATTCCGACTGCGAAATCGATGAAGAAATGCGCAAGAATATCCGCGCAGAACTCTGTGTCGTTCGATATGCTTCAATAAAGCGATCTTACCCTCGGAAAATGGAGGTCGTGATACCAGCTCTTGCACAGAATGGCAATTGTTCTCTGGACTGGCGACCAATCTCAAAGGATCAGACGATCGAGAAACAGATTCGATCGATTGTGAAAGAAGTACGTACTACAAGAAGACTCTATTTCTGCTCCCATTTGAATGCATCGATTTGGCTGTAGGGTGGTCAGAATGTCACGGACTATAAGAACTTTGTATTTTTCCACAAGCGAGAGACAAAGTATGATCCTCTTTCTTCGTGTATTGTGGATTTTAGAAGTCGTGCGACGTGTGTCTCGGTCAAGAACTTTCAGCTGATTCATTCAGAGCCATTGAGTGAGATGTACAAAGAGACATATCGTAGTATCTATCCCGATCATGTGTATGAAGATCAGGGAACTGCAAGTCTTCCCCTTGACCATCTAATGTTACAATTGGGCAAAGTTGGAAAGGATTGCTTCAATATGGATTTTCAGTATCCTCTTTCGATGCTACAAGCATTTGCAATTTGTCTGACTCGCTTTGACACAAAGCAGCTGTAAGCTCAGAAATAGAGTACAACGTGTTGTGTGGAAATGTGATCACAAAGTGGACATGGTATTTTTCATACAATTAGGAAATGACAAACCATCTGTCTATTCTTCCGTCTTTTGGCTGTACAATCGTTGTGAATGGTTTAGCTTTTGGTAAAAATATGATATTGCTGGTTTCAGATCGTCTTCTTCTTGTGCTGGAGACGTGGTGATTTTCGAATCGTTCGTATCGCTTTTCTTTGTCGTCTCAATCCTCTCATTTTTCCTGTCCTTCGCTTAGAACAGCAAAGACCTCGCCATTCAGCCTTTACGGACCGTTTTGTCTCGAAATCTTGATCCAAAAAGTCAATCATTTCGTCATCTGTGCTAGGGAAACAGTCGGTCAGGATGTTGGATGAGAGTCGATAAATGTGTCTCCACACATTGTGCGCCTGGTTTGATGTTTTGCCTACGACTTGAGATAAATATGAATAGTGAAACTGCAAGTTGCCAAATAGACGACCAGACGAGAAGCCTTTGACAATGGACTTCCCTATCTGTGTATCATCGCCGATCACTTTTGCTCGCTTTGTTGTACTTTGATACCAAGAGGTGTCCTTTGTGTGCTGAGCATTGTATTCTTCTGCGATTCCTTTCTTCTCTTGATTTTCTTTCCTCTTTCCATTCGAGCCGAGAACTTTTCTCTGGATGAAGTCCATGTCGTCAATCAGCAATGGAAACTCACTGATAGCATCAGGGCTATCGAATTCGATTTGCTCTGTGCGACAAACTGATTTTTTGTATTGCGGAGTGTGATAATAATTCAATGTTTCCGTACTTCTTCGCTTTTTATTCGCACTGTAAATAGTATCACTCAAAATTGAGGACGGCCATATCTTACTTTCGATACGGTCTTTCTTTTTCATGTCTGAATGCTGTTCCATTTCTTCGATTGGGCGTAATACTTGCAGAGACGTTCCATCGTAATACGGAAATTCCTCATAGCAGTATTTCGAAGCCAAATTGCTTGGAATTGTGTTCTTTTCGATCATCAAACCGTATCGCCATAATCTGTCGCAGTCCCTTCGCGACAAAAAAGAAAACGAAGTCGCCATTTGTGTCATTTCCATAATCTTCAAGCAGACAGAAATGACCAATCAAGTTAATGTTTTGTAATAAAAACGTTGATTGGAGATAAATACTCATCTCAGAACCAATGAACGAATCATCACGATTGATTGAAAATGGTCGAGTCTTTTGTAAAGTCTTTGGATGATACAGAACAGATCGAATTGCCGCACGTTGAGAATCAAGACAGTCGAACAGAAGAGAATATCTACAATGGGAATTCGGTGTATGTATTGAGATTAAGCGCATCTGCAGAAGATGAAGGCTCCATAGAGAATGAAAGTCTCACTAAAATGAAACATGCTCTTTTCAATGGACTGGAGAGTCAAGACGTGACGCAATTTGACAAAATAGAGAATCGATTGAACGATGCGAATGGCAGCGAAAAAGAGTCGGTGGAGTCAGACACTGGTACCGTATGTGCGGACGAGACTGAGACTTTGAGTAATGAGACGAGCAGTCAGATTGCAACCAGTGACAATGACACCAGATATGATAGCGATTCAGAAGATCATGATTCTTTTACTATAGCGAAATCATTGCCTGATTCAGTATCGAGAAAAAAGACCAAAGCCTTACGTAAACGCGACAAAGGGGCTACGTTGCATGCGAATCAAGATCGACTCAATGCATTCGACTTTGTGGATTCTGTTCCGTGCAACTGTGGAGAAAGAATATGTAATTGTGAACATGAAGAAACAGATACGGAAGATCGGAAGAAAGAAATGGAAGAGATAGCTTCCAAAACACTGGAATTTCAGTTTGGAATGGAATCTCAGCAAACTTATGACTCTCAAATCTCTTCCATTATCAATGCATCCAATGAAGAGGAAGGTTTGTTGATATCAGACAGTAATACCGAGGAAAAGACGAAGACTGCCAAAATGTGTAGTCCCCCACGAGTCCACGGAGCTGACACATATGAATGTCCAGATAACATAAGCGCTGACACGAAGCGGAGTTTTTTGTCACCGGATGCAGGAATTCCATTGTACCATTCAAGATCCAGGAAGCGTCTTCGAAACAATAAAGTATCACATGATCTGATGTCAGCATTCTCTGTGAATCCCGCAAACAGTAAATATGGTGATGGGGTACAATCACCGGAATACAAACACACAATGACTTGCAAGTCTCTACTTCCGACTCCATTATATCGCATTCACTTGTTACTACCCAGAAAACTATTTCAGCACAGAATCGTATTTTGCTTGTCAGGTTTCTCAGCATCTGTAGTTATCCAGCTCTCTGCTCTCATAAAAGCATATGGAGGAGTCGTATTCGATGAGGAGGTACTACAAAGACCCGACATTACGAATGTGATACTTCTGGCAACTCCAAATGCTTGGCGCAAAATGAAATTCATGTACGCTGTGGCGCGGGGAATTCCTGTCGTTCACACGGAATGGCTTCATACTTGCATCAAGACAAATTCAATTGTTGATTGTTCTACTTTCCGACTTCCGTCGGGTTACTCCCGCTTATCCAGAAAATACGAATGTTTTCCTGTGCGGAATCCCCAGTTATTTGCTGGACTGACAATTGGTTGTCCATTGGACGTGGAAAAAGACAAAGTCGCATCCACCAGAGAATTGGCTCATGTAATGACATCCATTGCGACATGCTGTGGTGCAACTAAAGTTATTGAAGGCCTCTCAGTCTCAACGACTGAGCCTGTCGATATCATTTTATCCGAAGAATACACAGAGGTATGGAAATGATTCGATTGCTTGTTTCATTTATCTATCGATTCAAATCGTGAGATCAGACGTGCAGTCTGTATTATGCGCAATATCGTATTCCGATCAAAGACTTTGCTTGGATCTCGGAATGCGTTATTCAGCAGGTAAGAAAGTGTGTTGATCGTTCATCAAGGTATATTGTCAATTTGTTGTCTTTAGCGGCTTGTGGATCCAAAGAATGACATTTTTGATGTGCCAATGCTCGGTGAAAATGTGCAAAGTATCATCGCGAAAATCGTCGATTCACATGTATTAAAACTGCACATTGGCGAAATGATACAAGCCAACTTGGATGAACACAGCTGTGTGTTTGCCGATCATTTTTCTATGTACAGTATATGTGAGATCTTAGAGTTGAAACGACAACATGCGCGAAAGGAAAGAGAAGAAATCGATATTAGAGTTCGAGTGTTGAAACGGTATATTCTGATATTTGGTTGTGATACACGCAACTTACACGCAATGATGTAATATAGAGGGAAAGATGTGATGAGTGTGACGCGAGAGAATGCGCAAGAGAGATGGATCAGGTCGTATCAAATACAAAAGCGAGTAGTTATTGTCTCCGAAAGAGATTTTAAGTCATTGCAGTATCGAGACGAGAACCTGTACTTCTTCAATGATACCATGCATGTAGATGCTTGAGACAAGTCTTCTAAATGCTTAATAAAAGTCGAATCTCACTACACGCTCACTAAGTAGCTGTTGCTTTGTGGGCTACAGAAAGTGGAGCAAGTAGCGTGTTGCAGAGATGTGTTTTAATTGCTAAAAATGGGTCTTCTATGAACGCCGGATGAGTTTTGACTGCCACAAGCTGCTTCACCTCGAGTGCTGCCATTTTTCTTCGTTGTGCTGTACTTTGACGTTTCTTGAGCTTTTCAGTAGTTACACCAGCTACAGTTGTATTGTCTACTGAAAGAGAGTCTTTCAACTCTTTCAGATCGGCAAATGCACCATCTCTTATCTTTTCTTTCTCTTTAGAGTCGTGCGCCTTTGTGAGTCTTGTCACTAGTCCCATTTTCTTCAAAAATGCTCCATGCCGTTTTTGTCGCTTTCTTTGTCCTCTGGTAAGACCTGCACTGTTGGATAAGTCTTTCTCTTCCTCATATATATTTTCAGAGCTCCAGTCTGCTTCCTTTCCAAACGTTGCCACGACGCTCTCTGAATGTGAAACGTATGAGTAAGCTTATCAGCATACAAAATCCGTCAATTTTACCATTCGGTACGCTTTTTTCTGTCTTCCTTCTCATCCCATTTCTTCGTCGCGAACGTCCCATGTCCAATAATTCTAAGTGGCTATAATTCAACCCGAGTGAAGTGAATGATGGTATGTGTCTCAAGATGCGCGCAAGCTAATTACTTGATGAAGACCTGTGTGGAAGGATAGTAAAGTTCCATTTGGATTGCGGAAGGGATATCTATTAGATGTCATTGACAACGCGTGGATTGCCGACTGTCTCTCAGATGACGGCACGTAGATCATTCATCCCGTCTCAGTCTGAATGTTTGTCTCATAGAAATTGTAACGTTTGACATCGATCGAAAGGAAACCGAAGGTAATGAATGTCCAAGTATCGATCTTTGTATGACAATCATATTTCCAGACAGCACGGATAAACCGATGGACAAGAGAAAGCGGAGAGCGTGGACCGATCTCGCACTCGACGAGTTAGCCAGTCAGGCTTTGAATACAAGAGACTAGATATCAGCTAGCGAAATCGAAGCATATGTATTATCTTCAAACATGGGCATCGTCCGTAATGACGTCTGTGTAAAGCTTTTGAAGTCGTTGGAATTGCACTTCAAATTCATCATTCTGAAGACGAGCCATTGCATCCGCGATAGGATTAAGCAGTGATACCACGCGTTCGTATTTCTGTGATTGTTGAGCACTTTCAAATTTGATGGTTGGCTGTCGTGTCAAAAGACTAGCTGATAGCTGATTACGTCGCATGGTTCGCAGTACAACGTCCGGGTACGATTCGTATATTTCTCGACTGATTGGATGATTATGAGTGACAACCTATGAAGAAGCAAACAGTTGGCTTCATTAACACACAATGAATCTCTTACCTGATCCGTGACAATCACCATGTACTTTGAAGGATTATCGGACGGGCTGATTTTAACATTTATCTTGGCGATACAACCAATTCCACGGTATTTTTGTCCAGGTCGAGTTGTAGCACCTCGACATCTTGCTTTCATAGCGTGTGTGCACATATAGATTCGATGATGATGAATCGCTGAATCCGGAAACTCCATTCTTCTTCCTCTTGAATTTTTATTGTTCATCATAACTTTTTGCTGATTTCGTCTGTAAGCGTCAACACTGCATGAGGATCGCATGCGGAACGGCTGAAATGTTTCATGCATGTACGTTTCAAAGTATGAATCAAATTCATACCACGAGCTGAAGGAAACTCGATTCATTCGTTTACTATCAAATAACTGCGATCGCTGCTGGCCAACATTTGAATGAACTTGGGCCTGATAAAGTTGTTGCTGGTTCGCCAAAAGCAATGCATTGGAAGACAGAGGTGTCAGGGACAGGTTGGATGTATCCTTTAATTTCCCTTGAAGCATTTCTTGCATAACGGCATTTTCATTGGAATCCACAATGTTGTTCTCTTCTTCATCGGAGTAATCTGATTCGTTGTGGATCGGTGGTTGCTCCTTATTGTTATCCTCAATATTCGCTTGTGCCATACTTTTAATGTATTGTTTGTGTGCGCTCAGGTTCTTATACGTAAGTCCAGGGCTTCCTTTTGACCGAAATACATAAAATAAACACCAAGAAAAATGGCGTGCGAAATTGTGTGCGCGAGAGCCGATCGTTGGAGCGGAGAAATACTGACTGTAAAGGTATATCGGTTTATGCAATGTCGCGCGAATGTAGCATGTGTATCCTCCAATCATTTCGATTTCATGTCGCTCGATCGATTGCATTCAAATAACAATTAAAGCAATGGCCAAGAAGTCCAAGACCAGTCAACGCAAAGACAAGCATGAAAACGGTGTTTCTGTGTCGAAGAAAAGCGACACCAGTACTGCAATCGCCAAGCAATCCACACCCAAGAAGGATGCAAAGAAACGATCTAAATCGAAAGGAAAAGTGGACGTGAAATCTGAACCAACCAAACTCAATCTGAAAGCACAGAATTCCTCATCGGATAGCGATAGCGATGAGGAACCCGCTTTGAAAGCACAAAAAAACACTCAAGTCTCCGCATCTAAAACTTCCAAAAACAAGAAAGAGACAAAGTCATCCAAAATTGAGAAAAAGAAAGTGGTCGTCAAGCAAGAAAGCTCTGATAGTAGTTCTGATTCCTCAGACGAAGATGAAAAGCCTGTGGAAAAAAAGAAAAAAACAGTCACAGCGAAGAAAGAGTCATCCGATAGCAGCTCGGAGTCATCTGACGATGATAAAAAATCAAGTCAAATTGTGAAATTGAAAAATTCTCAGAAAAAGACAGAAGAATCAGATGATACTTCTGATTCCTCCGATGAAGATGAGAAAGTTGTGAAAGGGAACAAAGCCTCCGTGAATCAAAAGAAAGAGTCGAGTAATGACAGCAGTTCAGAGTCGTCAGAGGAAGACGAAGTGCCATCCAAAGCAGCAGCACCAAAGAAAACGAAGAAAGAGGATTCTTCCAGTGATAGCTCCGATTCCTCAGATGACGATGACAAGCCTGTGGTGAAGAGCAAACCATTGGCGAGCAACGGCAAAACGGTAGCCAAGAGCACAGACTCATCGTGTGACTCGGATTCCTCAGATGAAGATGAAAAACCTGCGTCCAAGAAAGTAGCGGTGGCAGTCAACAAGAAGAAAGAAGAATCGTCTAGCGACAGCTCTGATTCCTCGGAAGAAGAAGAGAAACCTGTGAAGGGTACTAAAGCCGTTGTGGCTAAAAAAGAAGAGTCGTCTTCGGATGAAAGCAGCTCCGAGTCTTCGGATGAAAAGAAAACCGCGCCAGTAAAATCTTCTAAAAAAGATTCATCTGATTCAAGTAGTTCTGATTCTTCAGAAGATGAAGCAAGAGCCAAGCCTGGAAAGAAGCGAAATATTGAGACAAAAGAAGACTCGTCTAGCGATAGTGATAGTTCAAGTTCGAGCTCCGAAGTCAAAGCTGACAAAACCAAATCCAAAAAGCAGAAAACAGCAGGAAGCTCAGATAGCGAGGATGATGCTACGACTATCATAAAGTCAAAGAAGCGTTCAGCGGAAGCTCCTTCCTCCAATCCGAAAGATTCCAAACAGTCGAAATCGACTGAAAAAGTAGAAATTTACATTTCCGGGTTACCGTGGGAAGCTACTGAAGATGAAATACGTGAGCGATTCGAATCATGTGGCACGATCAAAAACGTTCGAATGGAAACACAAGGTGATGGTAGGCCTTCAGGTAGAGCAAGGGTCCAATTTTCTTCTCCATCTGAAGCTGAAGCCGCACTGGTACTTGATGGGTCGGATTTCGGCGGACGATGGCTCAAAATCGAATTGGCAAATGATGTTTTGGAGAAACCTGAGAATTGCACTACAGCGTTCGTCGGTAATTTGCCGTGGGATGCGGATGAAAATACCGTATGTGAGTTCTTTGGCGAATGTGGTGAAATTGCAGAATGTCGTCTTCTGACAGATCGTGAAACAGGAGAATTTCGAGGTATTGGGTACGTCGAATTCACCACAACCGAAGCAGCCGATGAAGCCATCAAGCTACATGGAAGTAGTTTTGGGGGGCGATATCTGCGTGTAAACTATGCCAAACAACGTCAGCAAAATGATGGCGAAGGCGGGCGTGGAGGCCGTGGTGGTCGTGGTGGACGTAGTTTTGGACGGGGAGGTCGAGGTGGAGGTCGAGGTGGTTTTGATAACGGTCGGGGTGGAGGTCGAGGTGGCTTTGATAACGGTCGAGGTGGAGGCCGTGGAAGAGGAGGTTTCGGTCGGGGCGGAGGTCGTGGCGGTCGTGGTAGTTTTGGTCGTGGTAGTTTTGGTCGTGGTGGTCGAGGACGTGGTCGTGATGGACCTCCAAGTCGACAGCCCACCACAATCCAGGATTTCCAAGGAAGCAAAAAGACATTTGATTAAACGCATTGATTCGATACATTCATACAATTGATATGTTAGTCTTTTTTTCGATGTTTCTTCCTTTTCCGATCGGAATGCTCGCGAGATCGCTTACGAGACTTTCTATCCATTTTGTGTTTTTTACTTTTGTGCTTTCGAGATGTCTCGAGAGATCGCTCGAGTTTTCTCAGCATTTTCTCGCGCGTTTTGTCGTCCAAATCCTTCAGGATAGCTGGAGAAGTAGTCTTGGGATCATTGTTCGTGCTGGAAAGCTCCAATTGATCGACGGGCAAACTTCCAGTAGAATCTTCATGTAGCTCGAGATCCTCTTCACTACTGTCCTCTTCCTTCACACTTTCATCTGATGGTTCGAAAATCACTTTGAGTAAGCTCTCGCTAGGTCGATTGAGGTCTGGGAGATCAGGCTCATCCTTCTCACTGACTGGCGTTCGTGGACGCAATGGCGTCATATTGTTCAAAGTGGTCGCCTGGAGGATGGAGTCCACCGAGAATTTCCTATTGCTGCTGGGATTCTGTTCTGATGTAGCGCGTGAGCATTTCACTCCCCAACGCTTACAAAGCAACGAAGTCGGAATCCAGAATTCTTCTGAGCGGCACACTTTGGATCGTTCCTGCACCTTTTCAGTTTTGTGTTGATACTCCGATTGCTTTGTCTTCTCTTCTCGACTCTGCGAGTGTTGCGAGTGTCCCGCACTGACGAATCGATTGGCGAAGAAGTCGGATGCTACTACTTCTTGGTCGAGCAGAGTACGTTGTGTTTTGATTTCCTCTTTGTGAGCCGTTTGAGCAGTTTCGCGGATGCGTGCGATTTGATCGGTACTTAGCAACTCAAACACACTTTTCCCATCTGTTTGAGTTGTTTCCGGTGCTTTTCTTAGCGTCTTTGCATTTATTTTTGTGAAATGATACTTTTCATATAATTGTGATACCGCACTCTTTGCTTCGATTTCTGGAAACGCATGAAATCCCGAGAAGTCCTTTGGCACAAGAAGGCCTCCTGGTATCGTGGTCTTTTGCTCATCACGACCACGATAAAAGCCGGGCACATTAGCGTCGATATTTCCGACCATGTCTTTCGGACCCGTAATCATTTTGGGTGTTTTCTTACGTTTCCGACCAATTTCAGTGTCGACATCTCGAAGGATAAGGCTTGGGCCGTATATGTCGACATCATCATCATCTTCCAGGGCACCCAAGCCGTAATTGGTCGAGGAAGCTTCCGTGGATTGTAGTATGGATTTGGGGGCTTGAAGGCTTGTTGCAAAGGAGAGGATCTGACGCTGACCTTGTGCTTTAGATTTTTTTTCTTGTTCGATGCGAAATCGCTCAAATTCTGGAGCATTTACAAACGGGTCGAACCCGAGGCCGTAGAGATTCGATTTGACAGGTGGGAAATCAGAGGCTGTGAGGTGTGGTTTAGGGTCCATGTAGACGTAGGTTACGTTTTGATGGGTGTCAATTCGCTTTTTGAACTTCGGACCAATACCCATACCTGGTTTCCAGCCCGTTTTGCAGAGTAATTGGGTTCCGATGGACGGACGGGTCGGGAGGATCCAATCGGATGGGAATGAAAACTGTAAAGGTTTTATAGTTTCATGAAATTTAATGGAATTGAGTTTTGTTTTTTCTTTTTCCTGAAGAGTGTCGAATTTTCTTGAGGTTTCTAATTGCTTGCCGAGCAAAGGATCATCATCTTCGTCCATAAAATCTTCGAGGCGCTGATGGACTCGTGCTCGAGTTGTTTTGGAAGAATTGAATGATTTCGGGGCCCATCCTTCTTTAGATCCGACAGTATTGAAATATCCGGCAGAGAATCCTCCTTGGAAAGCTCCATGAAAGCGTCGACGGCCTTCGTCATCGCAAACTGTTTGATTCCACCCGCCTCCATTTCGCTTCATAATTTGTGTAGCACATCATCTCAGGTATACATCGCACTATAGTGTGCGAGATGAGAATAGACCAATTATGAGCATATATCGATATCGAGGGTGATGCTTATTCTGCACAATGTTCAAGTGTAAACAATACCTCTTGGACCGAATTTGTACAATTCGCCACTTGCCAATTCCCCCGTGAATTAACAACAATTTTTATGTTTATACTAAAGATACGAAACGGGGCACATAACTATGGTTTGAATTAAGCGGTGAGATCTAGCTTTGCAGCTGCAGCAGTGCTTAGCGACAGGAATGAGTCGTAGACCTCTGGTAAAAATATTTAAAACCCGTCTTATACCTAGAGAACATCAACTGCGTGCTCGGAATCATGATATCGATCAGGATATCATCATGGATGGAATGATTGCAGTGGTCACACATCGGTAACGACGTTCATGAGTAAAGGTTTTTTTGAGTGAAACGACTTTTTTGTTCTCACTTTTCCACACATCATTCGATCCTATGAATTGCATCATTATCTTCGTTCTCGATCTTATCCGGATGTTGATTTTTATCTTTCTGGATGTTGCTAATCAATGCAGTGCATTATGTGAATCATTGTTTCGTGATGCTTACGTCCAGCAAATTGGGTCGATGGTACTATCGAACAGGAACATGGACAATCAGGTTTTACAATATTGCAGATCTCATCAATGATACATGAGCTTCATGCTCTGAATCGGAATACTGCGAAGTTTTTTTGCATACTCCCTCAACACCTGCTCAACTTGCTTCTTTCTGTGGAATAATTGCTGGCTAGGTATTGTTGGAACGATGGATCGTAGCTTTCTATGATTCTACTGCTACGCATTCGTTTTTGTCAACATGCTCTACTTTCAGCGTTTTCAATTATATTCCAACCATTTCTATTCCAAATTGTCCACCTAGGCACATTGGACCGTTGACTGATACAAAACGTTCATATCTCGACTTCATCGTGTTCGTACTTTTAGTAAATATACTCGCACTCAGATCAGTACATTGCTCACACCAAACCTACGATTACGCTTTTCTGTAAATCAGCATGAGACCAGTGTATGCTGTGAGGAATGATGATCATTATAAGGACGTGCGCGTGATTTACTCGCAATCGTGGTGGATGATTAGCACATTGCTAGAACCAATGAATGACAGAACTTGGCAGGAACGTATTCTCCTACTACAATAGAAACAGAGGCTACGGCGGTCCTGGTCAAGCTGTTTCATGACGCTTTGATAATAGGCAAGCGAATATTGCAAACAGCTGCGCTGTGCTTGAACTAGTAAAAATTATCATGACTTATTCGAACGACTCGATGTTGCACATAGAAATAAAACCTCGACTCGATTCAGGTGAATTTCATCAAGTGACACAAGTTGGGTACTTGTGAATACTTCAATATCATTGTCAGTAATTGATTCGTCAATTAAAGCCCGTGGCCAAATATACACTCGATTTGATCACTCGCTTCAAAAAACCCGTCAGGTTCACTTGAAGCAGGACGGCCGATAAATTGTATCTTTTCAAAGAGTATGTAGACGAAAAGGTAGTGCGGAGGATCTCAATCAGAAGAGCCGCAGACGTTTTAATATGTAACCTTTCGATGTCGCACTTTTGAACCTTCCATAGCTATTGAGTGTACTTGTGCAGTCATACGCTAGTTTGGTAAGTCGTATCGTATCCCGATGCACGTTATCGCTCACTCTAATACTTTCGAGTATCAATGAAACCTCACTTATTTTTTTTGACACGTTTGTCTCACAAAGCCGATATATTGATTTGTGATGATATAACTATCGTCAAAACGGTACTGTGTCGCACACAGGACATTGCAATTTGTGATTAAGTTCTTCTAGAATACATTCATCATGGAAGCGATGGCCACACTTCAAAGTTGTAATCGCAGTAATCAAAGCCGAATGACGTGTGGGCTGCTCATTTGAGACCATAGTAAGAGCTGTATTTGCATCGGACTCTTGGGAGCAACGATCAAGATAGCTAAAGCATGTTAACGGAGCTCGGCAAATACCACATGCATCTGGGCAGGACTCCATCCGGCTACAGTCCAAAGGATCCGATCGCAAATCGCACTTGACGCTTGCATTCGAGCACGGCTGTGACATATGGAGTGGTTCGATTGTTATCCCTGAACTATGAAATGAAAGTCGGTCCTTCAAACGGGTGTGCTCGAAATCGGATGAGTTGAATACCATGTTTTGGTGTAAAAAATCATATAGAATTCTGGCAATTGTATTGGACAGAATAGGACATTGTCGATCTTGATTCTCATTGACGGCAGTGAGTATAGCAAGCATGAATTCCCTCAATTGCGAACATCGAGCCGCAATCACACTAGCACGTCTTGTTCGAAAAATATGACGTCTTGGAAAATGATGGCTGACAAAATCGTACAAGTAAGGGCACTTGGAGCTACATAAATGTCCATGTTGTAATTCCTTGAGTATTTTCTGCTTAAATTCATAAAACTCTGCAAATGGATGATTGATCTCCCAACTTTGATCCAGCACAGTATTTCGAACGCGCATCACATATTGCGGCGTTCCAAACTGTTTGTTAGGAACGATAGCTTTTGGAAATATGATTTGAACATGTTGTAATAACGACACTGCAAACGGTACGGTTGTAGAAGGAAACCGTTCTTTACGTAGGTGAACACTCTTTCGAAATCGGTTTGCGGACGAGACGAAGCTTTCTTGGAGCGCTTTGAGACGTGGTTCAGGTTGAGAAAATGATCGTGCAAAGCTTTTGACCATTTCGATCGCTTTTGGTTACTGGATGCTAAAAATTTCAATTTTTATATTTTCGGACTGTACATAAACATTACTTGGAGTGAGCATTTCATCTCAATCTGGTGAGTATGGTTAGGGTGTGTTCCCCTCAGAACTCACCAGGGTTCGTAGTACGAAGGGAAGAAAGACCTTTTGGATGATTGTTATATACATAATGTAATCAAGTGTGCTCGGTCTAAGCAAAAACGTTTTTCTATTCCCTCTGGCTACGTAATCAATCCGATCAGCAACCACGTACCACACCATTTACTTGCGCTATCACATCAACTTGGGCATCCACCTCGTGCAAGCACTGATACGTTTCAAGTGTCACTACAAGCTTTGTAGCGTACTTGGCTAAGCCAACTCTTTGAATAAATCGTATCACTTATCGATTGATGCCAGTAGCGTAGACCATTCGGGTATCTGTCCAAAATCTTCGGCGTACGGGTTATACACTTGTGAGGACGATGAGGCCACTTGATTGAAACATGAGGACTTGTGAGGGTCGATAATTTTGGAGCTCAGACTTTTTTGAAGACGTGAATGTTTAGATATTTTTTCCTTTGTGAACATTTGCAAAATTTGGCACCGCAGCACACTCTTTTCGGTATCAGACGCGGTTACGTTATTCCACACACGCATCATCTCTCTTCGGTAGCGTTTTTCCTCCTTTCGATTCGTTGGTTCCATAACGGCTTCAACGTTAATTTCACTCTCCTTTAAAAATATAATCGACACTTGAAACCGGTCTGATGATTCTCGTCTCCCAGGATCAAAAACGGAATCGTCTCGCTGAACCAACTGTAATTGGATGGTTTTGTTCTCTTTAGGTGCAATGAATCCTTTGCTCGGCTTTACATAATAGCCGAGATGATTTGTTGTCTTGATTTTGAATGCGATGTAATGATGAGAAGCTTCATTGGAAATTCTTAAATGTGCGCTGGATAAAATATTCTCACCATCCAGTCGCGCTTCCAGGGGAATTATATAATCAATGAGTCCCACACGTTCTGCTTCGCATATAAAATTAGACGTAACACCGAACACGAGCCATTCGCTCGGGAATATCCGATAGCTCGGAGGATCTTCCATTACTAGTTGCTCAAGTCCATCACGAGCGGAAGAGAATTCAGAATCGCGTGCATCGGCTTGTTCTTGTGCTTGTTCATTCTACGAATAAGCCGAGTCAATTTTGCACTGAGGTGGATAAAGTAGAGTATACCTCGAGTGTCTGAATATCGAAAGCCTCAGCGACATGGTTCGACTCATTGTTTTCTTCCAGATCATGATTTGAAAGTTGGAAAGAGGCTTTTGAGTTATCTCTATCCAAGATCTCACTTAGCTGAGATTCTAGCTCAGCTTGTTGCTGAGTGGCATTTCCAACTACATAATGACAGAGTAACTGACACGAGATTATTCGTTCTTTAGGACATTGCCTCCAGCACTCTGCAGGATTTTCAATGTGTGTAGTTTGTATATCAGTTAATTCGACTGTTTGAAATAGAAATCTTTCTGGTATTTGATTCCATTTTGCATTTGACGTCATTGATAATAATCGATCAACTTCATACGCAAGCGCTGTGATAATCATCCACTGCGACTCTCCCGGTTTGATGATCGTAACTGGCGGAGAGACTGTAAAGGATTTAACGCTAGTTGTTTGTACTTTGACGATCAATATTTTGCTAAAAGAAATATTTGTGAGAGAAATGGCTGATCGAATGAGTGGTCTATCATTCAAATCACGCGCCAGTCGAGTCGCAGGAAGAACAAAACTGATCGTATCGGCCGGCTCCATCAATAGACTAGAGTTCACCGCGACGGACGCACTAATAATATTACCTGTAGCCATTTCTGCGTCAAAATTGTGAGTGATTCGGTATATTTGATTTTAATTCGCAGTTCGGCTCCTTTTTCGATCTGAACACAGTCGAGTCAGAATGTGGGATATATTTACAAATCAATTTTACATGTTTATACTTATTACAAAATCAACAACCCTCTTGTTTCTGCATCGCATCCGTTCTATACGGGCGCAGAGATAGCAGTAATCTTAGCAGTCATGCAGATTAGATACTGGCTCTACTGGCATATTGAAGAGAACGGGTAATATTATGAAACTTGGTACTCGTCACACCGCATGCGATTACATTGGGGTTGTGCTCACCTGTACCATTTCATGCAATCATGATCCCAAGTTACACTGTTCCTATATCATCTATTCAACTTGTTACGTTAATTCAAGATAGTCGAAACGCTCATTTTCCGTTTTAATTGTTTGTTGGGAGCTTTCCTCACGCAATTATTGCTGCCGCTGAATGTGATCACCACATTAGAGTCATCAACACTGCAAGCTTCATCATCTGTGACTTGCTCTTTCACGTCTTCTTCATTCGCTTCCAATTCGCTTCTTTTACTCTCTTCTTCTTCTTCTTCTATTTCCGGCAGAGGTAAATCATGCTGACTTTCAACATCCTCTTCTTGATCGTAAGCATCCGATTCTAGAATCTTGAGTTGCCATACATCGTCACGTAGAGCATGCACTTGGTCCAAGGAAACATTCTTCTTTTCTGAATTCACAACATCTCGATCTCGCTCCGCATGGTATTGTTTCTTTTCCTTAGAATGTTGGAATTCAGCCTCGACTTTTTCCACCTTTCCACCATCCTTTTCAAAATGCATGTCTGCTGGAGATTTTGATTCCGCAGAAATTGCTGTTTCTTGGGTTTGTTGCATTTTAGCTCGTTTCAGTAGCTCTTCCTTCTTACATTTTTTACTGTCGTGCTCATCAATGCTGCATCCTGTCGCCTCCATGAAAATTTGCTCCAAGCGATTGATCATTTTCAGCAAAGGACAGTACGTCGCAAATGGTTGCTTCATCAAAATTGTGTGCATGAATTTGTGTCGCGTTGCATAGCCCGTCCATTTGTCATGTTTTTTCAGAATCTGTCAAGCTTTCGAGCATCATAAACCGCAAACTATCTCATCCTGAATGAAACTAATACTTTACCTTGGAAATACCGCAAAAGTTCATAACAGCAAAGTTCTCCAACAAAAGTAATTCTTTGTACACATTCACACAACTTTTCATCAGTTCCATTTGAATGCTCGCGCTCGGTGATGTCTACAAAATGTCATAGTTGAAAGTACGCAAAATCAATGGAGAGACACATACTTTGAGTTGCTGGAACTGAGTTTCCAATGCGCCGATTTGACCCGTGAATTTCGCTTGCTCCCTGATAAAAAACGTTGCGATTTTCTTTATTTCCACTCGCAGCGTTCTGAAGAAATTCATTTCATCAGGACTTTGGCCTAAGCGAATGTATCTGTCATATTTCAGCGAATCGCACTTAGCAAAATATCATACGTATTGTGTCATTATCGACGCGTACAAGCCGCGCTACTTTCTGTCCTTGTTTAGATCGCAATTTCTCTTTCGTACTCAATTGCGCACAATCTTTTATAATGCGTTTCAGTACTTTATAATCAATCCAATGGGATTCCCACTCGCTAGAGGACATCTGAGTCGCTTTCTGTAATACTTTGCCGAATTTCATGGGACTGAATGCTTTGAGCGTGATGCCGCTTCTCGCTATCGACCGTAACTGTTATTATTGCAATCATAACGGCTACACAATAATCGATTTCGAGTCCATAGGAATTCGCGACGATTTTGGCATGCGCAACGCGCGATCAGACGACTCGGGCTGCTTCAATTCAACTAAATCTTCATCGTTCTCGCTGTCGGATACTGTGTACTGATTTCCGAGTGCTTTCCATCTCGATCGAGCTTTTTTCTTCCACAAAATAACCCCGACAATCATTCCGATAATCCCAATTATAATGACAGGAACCATCAAATAGCTGTACGATGCGTTCTTAACACTAACCAAACCGTTCTTATTTGACGAGACGTTTTTTGCGATTGGCGGAAGCGGCGGAAGTGGTTTAAGCGGCAACGTGATTGGATCGCCCTTACCGTCCTCACTCACTGGCAATCCTATATCAGCAAACGAAATAAATGAATTTTCACAATTGACATACCGCAATTCGCTTCCGCAAATCCAATGCGTTTCTTTTCCAAGTCAAAAATGACGTCATAACCCATCATAGTACTCCCTCCAAGCACTTAAATACCACGTAAACTTTCAACGCACAGTTGAATTGTTCACATACCTGCTCCGCGTCGTTCAGTGAAATCAAGTGTGCCGAAAAAATGATTTTTTGAATTATTGAGGATGTAATCTGATGTTCTTAAAATGATTTCGAAATCCTCTCCATCTTCTCCGGCGATGACGAGCGAGATATTTGGTAAAGTGCCAACAATCTCCGGTGTGAGTTTCATTTTGTTTGTGCTATATACGACGCCTGTGAGTCGTTGAAACACTTCCTTGAATGGTGTTTCAGCAGCCGATGGGAGGTATGTGTCGGTGGTCCCGCTGTCGACTATCGCTCCACGACCACTACATAGCAAAATGAGAAATCGCGAACCATTGAGAGAATAACTTCTAACCTTGTGTAAAGGTTCGAATCAACTTGAATCGATATGCCTCCAATACGCACATCTTTCAATTGAACCGGATAGTTATCGATACCGAACTTTGATAGAGGCGTGTACGCGATTTTGGACTTGTGATGGCTGTAATTAATACCTCCAATCACAAAACTTCCTCCTGTCTGACCGAAACACAAAGCGAACATATGTTTCTCAATACGTTTGGTTTTGTACATTTCCGTAGCAATATTGTTTTTCATGCTGCCTAGACCCATTATTCCATTTTCTACTTGCGTGATGAAAAGTCCTGTTTCACGTGTCTGACATCCAAACTTGAACCGTATGCCGTAACGTTGCATGATCATTTCCGCACTATCGCTATCGACATTTCCGACCCAGATCACATCCTGCATGACAATCGCTTCCCATTTGCTTCCTTCGGAGTATCCCTATAGCAAATTGTGAGCATCATCCAACTCAAATTCGATTCAATGCATTGACCTGATGTATCACACACAAATTGTCCTGGCATGAGGTACAAAGTTCTTCGTTTTTGCATTGGACAAAATCAATTGAAGTGGATTTGGATGCATCAAATTTCGGATCCGTGTGAGTGCCGCAATCAACGCATCTAGAAATGTGTGTAAGAAGAGAAGCGCATGTATATCCATCGCTTTACGTGTCGCATGGAAAAGCTGTGAGTCCACTTCCAGTGTCCAAAATTACTGAAGCGCGTTGCGGAGGAATTCCAATATATAATTCGGCGTAATGTGTGCTGCAGATCGATAATATTGAGCATACTTTTTGTGGGTGAGAGCGCAAAAAAATGAATACCCGAGTCCGACACCGAGCGGTGCGTCATTATACACCAATGGAGAAAACGATTGTTTTTCAAGCTGTCGAATCTGTCTCTTCAAATCGATTCTCAAGGGCTGCAAGTTGCGACTGTAATTTGATCTCTGCATAACATGAAGCGTGACCGTAATTCAAAGCGTAACTTATTTTACAATCTTGATTTTAATCCAATCATATGACGACACGTTTTAGTCAATCACATTGATGTCTGGCATATTAAGCCAATCAGTCAATGCGTCTATTTTATTATGACCAATCTCTAATCACATACGTTCCAAAACGTTCGTGTGGTACTTGGATTCCTCCGTTTTCGACTCGAAAATCTCATCCTCTTGATCGCTTGCGGTCTCTTGATCGATCGACATGTATCTCTTGTCACGTATTTGCACCTCTACAAGCTCATCTTCATCGTGGGTTTCATTTGGATCCGTTATATCGTCAGAACGTTGCGTCCGCAGAGACTTTCCTTTCTTGGTCGAGCGATCACTTGCTTCGGCATCCACGAGTCCAAACTCTTCATCGTCATCCATATCTTCAGAGCTGACAGCATCGTCTTCGTCTTCATTCACACGACTCCAATCTTTACGCTGTTTTCTCTGCTTCAGCTTGAACGAAAGGATAATTGCACCGAAAAATGCCAAGACTAGAAGCGTTCCCACCAACTTGACAATAATTGGACGCTCATGTTCCGTTTCTTGTTGCTTGACGTTGGTAGTTTTCGACTCAGTTTCGAGAATCTGATTGATGGCCGGATTAACAATCGCAATCTCAGGTTTTGCTTCATCGTCTATGGAATCCCTCTCTTTGGGAAGATCGGTCTGCTTGGGTGATGGAAATGTTAGATTCGTGCTGCTGGGGATATTGACATTGTTTCTATGTGAATTTGGCTCCGTATCGCCTCCAAACGTGCAGTTTGCAGGTACAAACCCTACTTTGTTTTGCGATCGATCAAAAATCACATCGTGATTCATCATCATACTCGCTCCAATGACTCCCCCGTTCTGACGCGTATTGACGAGAATATTGAAACAACTCTGATTCTTGTCATTGTATTGTAAGTATTGTAATGCCGAAATCTCCAAAATCGCTTGTTCACCGTTGACACCTTCCATCACAAATTGAAGTGATGGGAGTTGCTCGATTTGACTTTGACTCAATAGAATGCAATCATCAGCGACAAATGCATCCTTCATATGTGTCAAATTACGATACATATTGACCAACTCTTGTCCAACATGTCCAGGAACGATTGAATTGGTCGTACCGCTGTCCACAATATATCGGAAAGATCCAGTTGCTTTCATATCGACACCGATCGAGTGTCCTCCGACTCGTATATCGGTCATGAAAACAGCATAGTAACTATAAAAAAATATTGTCAGTCCCATAAATCGGTGAATAAAAAATCGTTATCTTTACCTTTCGTAAGGTGCACTATTGATCCTCACATACGTCACAGCGCCAGCGTGTCTCGAAGTGTCTGGGGCACCAAGTGCAAAGTATCCTCCATTTGGTGCAAAACACAGAGTGAATGTATTGGTGGGAATCTTCTTTTCACGATACAATTTCGTCACAATGTCATTCTCTATATCATAAACTTCATCAGCCGTTGTTTATAACATCGAGTACGCAGACCGTACCGCTATTATGAATTCCCATGATCCCATCAGCCACTTGCGGAATGAAAAGTCCAGTTTCTCGATTCTGACAGCCAAACATGTATCGTGTAGAGTACGAATTTTGCAATTGATTATCGTTATGACTTGCGACATCCCCAAGATAGACTGTGTCTTCCATCACTTTAGCACTCCAGCTGCTTCCTTCCATATACGTCTATGATGATGTTGTCAGCGTAAATTCACCTTAGATTAGGACGTATCACTTACTTGTTGCACTTTGCAAGCATCGGTGGATTTCTCGCAGTAAGCGCAGTTGAAGTACGTTCGATCGTTGCAGGAAATAGCTCTTAATGAAGAGGACAGCTTTGTGTCGAAAGGATTATCGGTATGGTTACCGCACTGATCACAACCCGAGCAAGGAAAGGCAGTCATTCCGCTACCGGTATCAATGATTATGGAGACGCGTTGTGGAGGCGTTCCGACGTAAATCCATGCGAAATGTGTGCTGCAAAATCAAAAGTTAAGAAATTCGTTAATTTGATTAAAAACGCTAAACGCACCCCATTCCCAAATTTAATGGAACCACCTCATTTTGGTCCACTGAAAAAAGCGATCGACGATATCTCTTTGCGACTTCGAGCGTACGCGCATCAAAAGGTTTGAGCTGTAGCGTCATTCTGCCGTTTGATGATAGAGCATTCGCACTATGAATGGGATCTATTGTCGCTTTCCAAAAGACGGCGATAATGAAAGAAGCAATCAGGGATGTGTGAAAGAGGCCGTCCCGCATCCGTATTCTCATTCGATACGGTCGTCGGTGTTCACAGCAAATCGCTGAAAGCACAAAAGCGTAAAAAGCGTAATAGAATGAGTGTACAAAAGCGCCAGTGTTGAAACCTAACAATCTTATCGCAAGATAAGTAAAGTAAAAATAGTTTTTCTTAGCGAATGATAACAGCGTATCGCTTAATTTATCAACCAATCAAACATCAACTATGATGCCCGCAGCAGATTCCAATCGAATATGAGAGCACAACTCAGCGCGTTATTACATCGATATTCGCTTCCATTGACGCGCAACCGTTTCCATTCGCTAGTTATTGAGATACACCGCTTGAATTTCTTCTGAAGCCGTCTCAAACAGCACATTTTCCTGTAGTATACAATGAATAAGTAATAAGACTCTGCCTAATTCAATTTACACACCCTTTTCAATTTGCATTCTCCACCAACGTCCAAAAGCATCGAATACTCATAAAAGTATCCATCGATAGTAACAACGTAAAGGCGAACGATATTGTCTTCGTCTGGCCCATGAACAGCGCAAATATTCAAGGCACGATTGGATCGAATTCGCGCCTACCAGAAAACGTAAATGGACAATATCAATGATCAAGACTGGAGAAGACGGTACAATAAATGGTTCTGATCCCAACATATGCGAAATCTCGTGTTCCTTCTGTGATTCCAGCCAGTGTAGATGGAAGATATGCTCCAAACGATTCCACAACTTGATCCATACTTGTGCTGGTGGTCGTGGTACTTGGAGCTCCAGGGCGCTGTGTCGTCTTACTTTTTGGAGGTACACTTGTGCTTGTACTTTTTCCTGTACTCGATGTATCGGATGCATCACGAGATGAAGCGAGTGTGGATGTGATGGGTGCAAAAACTCCAAAACTTCCGCTTGCTGAACTCTCTGTGCCGTTGAGCGAGAAGAAATGGATGGTGCCTGTATCACTTGATGCACATAATATCGTCGATATCTCATTGAATGCAAGACAATAAATGAATGCAGGGTATGATCCTCTCCGAAAAGCAGCCAATTTTCTTCCGCTTGGAATATCAAAGACGCGTATCAAAGTACCCTACCAGATCGTTGAGCCTAAGTTAACTCCTATCTCCAAAATGCCCACTCACAGTTTCTGAAGCGGTCGCAAGCTTTGTCCCATCCGCATTGAATGTCATTGCCACTGGCGGCGTCCGATGTGCTTGAAATGCGTTTAACACGCTGAGATTGTTTGCATCGTACAAGACGATTTCTCCCAGTAAAGCTCCACTCGGAAATGCCAAATGACTATTATCGTGCGGCGATAAAACACATAAAGCGTTTGGATTGGGCGACGTATCCAGCGATTGCAGTATTTTCATGCTTTTGATGTCGAAAATGTGAATAGTACGCTCCAAAATGACAACTAGACTGATCATTCAGCACAATGAAACAAAAGTCCATTAAAGCATCTGATGACATAACGCGTTCTCAAGTACCGCTGATTGTTCATACGCACAGCGAGAACAGCAGTGACAAAGTTGAGATCGCAGATAGCCTCTCCACTTTTCGTATTCCACATTCGTAGTCGGCGGGGTGAGAATGCGGGCTACAAAGCGCAGTCATATAAACGAACTTGAAGGCGTTTTGGTGCACTTACCATCTCTCCAGCCCCAACGAGTGCCACCAAACTAGTGCAATAGAGCATTTCTGCGATGCCAATGCCTCCGATTTCTTCCTGGAAACATTTTTTGAACGGCTCGCAATTGTAAATTGCAAAGCCTTTGTGCGTTCCCGCACTTATACAGCTACAAGAATACGGGCTTTTTAGTATTATGGTACTACTGGAACGAAAGAAGCGATGACGCACGACGCATTTTGATTGAAATTCAGAAATAGTAACGCGTCTTTATCATTTGCTGCGGCGACTTTCATTCTTCAATGCTGCAGTTAACAGTATGTAACGGATGTATGCTGCTACGTAACTTGTTAGGATACTATTGTCGAATGACCAATCGAGCGTGTCTCTATTTCTCAAAGGTGAAGACAACTAGCACAACCTTTTTCTCTTGTGATGTATCATATACAATGAAGCATTTCTGACCGACCACAGTCATTTTCATATCAGCAGATTTATACTGTCGACAAAACAAACAACCTCTACGTATCGTATTTAGCGAACAAATAACGGTACATTCATGCGGATGTAACACGTGGCAAACGTCAACAATTGTCTTGCGTTTGACTTCATTTCAGCTTTTCGCCACGCCAAATCAGTATGAAAAACCTGAGTAATCGCGCATCGTCGAATTCCATCTTCGATCTACTCGTTTGCATTGGCGGTATCTACATCTGCTACCTTTCCTACGGCATTTTCCAAGAAAACATGTACGTGCTTTCACCCGCAAACACGCAACCCGCCAACTAAATGCGTCCATCACATCAGCTTTCGCTACAAAGACAGCAACAATCAGAAATTCACCTCAACTCTATTTCTATTGTTCATTCAGTGCGTTACGAATTCACTTGTAGCGTATGTGGGTAAGATTGTAATTCCGTGTGCATGTCGTACTATTTTTGTAATTTCCTCTAATCTAGCGACCTTCTTCTGGAAGCCGGAAAAGCCCACACTACCCCTTAAGCCCTTTGCATTCACAGCATTCGCATACTTGGGCGCGATGCTATGCAGCAATGAAGCTCTCAAACACGTCAGTTATCCCACACAAGCGCTTGGAAAGTCGTGCAAAATGATTCCCGTCATGTTGATGGGTGTCCTTCTCGGTAACAAAAAGTACTCCATGCAGGAATATCTCTGTGTTGTTCTCATCACACTCGGAATCACAATGTTCCAATTGGGAAAGATGGCCACTGCGTCTTCAGGGAAACATTCCACGCAAGAAAATAGCTTTTACGGTTTGTTTCTGTTGTTCGCTTCGTTGACATTGGATGGAGTCTCTGGACCAAAGCAAGAGCAATTGTGTCAGCAATTGAGACCTTCTGTGCATCAGCAAATGATGTATACGAATCTATGGGCAGTGGTGTACACGGGTATCGGAGCCATTCTATCAGGTCACGCATGGACAGGAATGAGATTTTGTATGGAGAATCCCACCATTTTGCAATCCATTTTCTACTTTTCCATTTGCAGTGCCATGGGTCAAAACTTTATCTATTTCACCATTCAGCGATTCTCAGCACTCACTTGCACGACCATAACAACCACACGTAAATTCTTCACCATTTTATTCTCTGTGTTTTGGTTTGGGAATCAGCTCACGTGGGTGTCATGGGCTGGCGTCGCAGTTGTATTTTTGGGTCTGAGCGGTGAGATCACCAGTAAATATCAAAAATATCAACTCCGACAGCTTCAAAAGACTCCGTAAGGTGTCGACGTGCATAGACGACGTCAGACATTTGAAAATAAATCGCTTTTGCTTTTTCACAAATTTGAATGATTTCTTCGCGGGGTTGAATATGACGTTGATGACGTACGAGCACGCCGTCTTCGGTGTGAAGTCGGGCTCACAAGTGCTTGCATGGATCCTGATCTCGGCATCATCGCGGTCGTCGTGGTAGATCTCGCAGACATTCGAGATCTCCTTGAGCCATCCGCTTGTACGTTCATCATTCCCAGATCCAAATGCAAAAGCACTGTCTTCGTATTGACCATATTTCTCAGAAATTGTTGGAATTCCGCGCTCAAAATACTTGGATCAAATTCCTGCTCAATATGACGGAGTTCCTTGTCTTTGTCTAATTTTCGAATTCCCCATCGACAAAGCGCTATTTTGAATGCCGTAAGTAGCGTCGGATACTCTTTGGCGACTTTGGCGCGATATCTGGCTTCCCGTACCAAACAGTCGGAACTTCCGTACAATCGCGATTTCTTGCTTGCTTCCTCATTGAATATGGCGATTTCACGATTGTATTTGTCGATTTTCGTGTACAATTTCATGATTGTTTGAAGAGAACTCAGTTGGACACGGGCTCTCTGCACCAATTGCTCTACGCTTTCAATGTCACGAGCCAGATCCTGGAGCTCATGGATCGATTCTTTGGCGTACGACGGCGCCAGGAATACGCCCAACTCCATGAAGATCGGGTCTATATCCAAGATCAACGAATCTTGACCGTTTGATTGCTTCTCCTGTACGATATCATTGTAAAACCGTTCCAACAGTAATCGATCCGAGGATCTCTCTTGGCCGTTTTTACTTCCAAGCAGAAATCGCATACGATCCGCATTCGATTCGATGCCAAAAGGTGACATTTCAGCATTTATTGTACTCAGAAACGCTCTCGTCGCCGCGTGCCACAGAATCGCTTCGCTTAAAAGACATCGCTTCCCCATTCTGAATGCCGCCAAAGTGCAATACGCAGAGTCATTCACATCCAAATCCTTCAGTTTCAAAGCACACGCATCCAAATCCCACGTGTGCTGACTCAATAAAGCGTGAAGATCGGGTCCACGTGCTTGAAACATATCACTTCGAAGCTTTGCAACAAGTCCCAATGTCATTTGAAAGCATCTCATCGCGTCTTGACGACCTTGAAATACTTTTGCCAGCTCGCATTTGAGACGTTCCAAGAAATCTAACGTCACACAGCACAGGTCTACGTGTCCACCTTTTCCATTAAGCGTCAATAAAGTGTTTTGTATTTTCGTATCATTCATCCGATCGTCCGCTAAACACATTCCAAAGCGATGCAATTCCTCCAAAGAGAATTCCATTTGCTTCGACAATCGCTCAATTTCTCTAAAGTATTCGCCAAAGTGCTTCAGTCGTGCGGATTTCTCTTCGCAGAGTGCATCACGAAATGCTTTGTCGTCTGAAAGAGCATTTTCTGAAAAAAATGAGTTCCCATCGCCTTGTAAAGTGCCAAGTGCTCCATCGAGTCGCATGGGATCCGCTAAAAACTCTTTCCAAACTGAAAGTGCAGGCTGAGTATTTGTTGCATCATTTCCGTAGAGAATGAGTGTCAAAGCGTTCAACGGCGAAAATTGGTGGACGACTCGGTCGCCTGAAATGTATCGAAAGTCTGTCGCCTGACGGATTTGCAACACGTCTATAATTTCGCTGATATTTTGCCACATCCGAATTTTGACTTGCAGGCGATCTCTGATTGTGTCTTTGTATGTTTTGTATCGACCTGAAAGGTATTGTTCTTGCTGCAGTAAGGAATCACTTGTGACGGTACAAAGCTCGTGGAAAGAGACGACTTGTGCGTCTTTTTCGACATGAAGGAGCTTCTCAACCATTTTCACTTGATCGTATAGATTCATCGCGCGTTGAGTGAGTCGCTTTCTCGTGTTTTCAAGTTCTGCCAATTCTTCATTGCAGCGTTGCCTCAGAATCGTATTGATATCTTGAAATTTTGCATTTTCATCCGACACATTCCGTCCTAATTCTCGCCACATTGTGCGACATTTCTCCAATAATCCAGACAATTCTCTGTCCTCTTTTGCTTGTTCCATTCTCGTCTTCAGACTCTCGATTTGTCTTTGTGCAACTGACAATTTCTCATCGGCTTGGGCCGCTTTATGAGTTGCGATATCTCGCTCCGTCTCCACATCCTTCAGCTTCTCTTTCAATACGTTGAATTTCGAGCTCAAAGAGTGGATCTGCCGTGCGTGTGCGTCGACTTTGTTGGAAGTTTCGGTCGTCTTATCCGTGTCGGAGTCAAGCTTTGAGCCTTGGAGACATAAGATGTCAGCCAATTCTTCTTCATGTTGTATCATGAGTGCTTGCATCTTTTCTTGATGCTCTTCTACGGACATGAGCTTCTCCGGAATCTGATCATTCGATTGTTTCTCAGTCATAGTGTCCGTCAATTCCAAGCAATTTCGACTCAAAAGTCGTCGATGTACGTGTACTTCTTCGGCCATTTTTCGAATGATATGAAGGGCGCTATCAAGACTCGGAATGGAATGCAACGCAGCATCAAACCGATTTCGCAGTTGGCTCTTCTCCAGTGTTCCATAGTCGTCGAGTAGATCCGTCAGACGACGTATATTTGATTCACACTTCGCGAGTTGCTGTTCTTTCACCGTTGGATCCATTTCCAGCTCTGAATCGCTCAATTCTTCAATCAAACGCGTTCGAGAACGTACTTGAACCGAGTATGTGGCTTCCAAGACTTCCATTTCAATCGTTTCATTAAAGATATCGTTGAATTCTCTCATAAGAATTTCCGCTGTCTGTAGAGGTTCCTTTTCGTTCTTGAGCTTTTGAGGTGAGCACAGAGGATCAGAAAACGCCAAGATACCGCGAGCAATTCGGTCAGAATCGTTGTTTAGGAGTATCGCCATTTCATCATTTTCGATTTGAATCTTCTCAGCAACCTGGCACAGCTTTTGTATTCCAAATCGTCGTTTGACTTCTTCCGATCGAAATAAAACATCGAGCGGTTGGACTTTCTCCATTTCGTGATTTCGATGTTTGATAGAGCGCCGAGTGATCTCCAAATGAATGCATTTTCGTCGGATTTCTTCGTGCCGTTTTTCATTTTGCTGACGGCATTGATCATACAACGCTTTCAGTTGTTCTTCCAAGTGCAAAGTGTTCTGGTGCAAGGCCTCTACGCGTTTCTTTGCGATTTCCACACGCTCTGAATCACTCCTCGCCTGTTCAAAAGCTTCATATGCCGTATTAGCAATGCATTTACATCGATCAACTCGTTTTGTCTGCCGTTGAATCTTTTCTTGAAAGCCCTCATTTGCTATCTTCACATTCTGACGCATCAGACGTATTTCCAGTGAGAGGGAAACGACTTCCAACACAGCCAAAAAAGTGTTCCAGTTCTGGCAATTTGCATGTCCTTTGACAACGTCCGAACACGATTGACTTTCGTTTTGCAAATCAATCAAATCTTCGCCGGCACAAGTACCATCTCCATTTGTGCTGACCGTAGCGCTAGACTCGCCACATGTGCACCCATACACACCACTTTGGCTGCATGAGCATGAGATATCACTAACACAATCATCGCCACCCAGAAGAAATCGACTCGATATGCTGGAGTTCGTACTGCTAGTTCCGTTGGTAGTGCTACTAGCAATTTGGCTATTGCTATATGTCCCACAATTCATTACAGTCTCCGACACAAAGCTCCGAGCCCATAGAGTCTCACATTGTTCGGCCAGAGCGCTTAATGGGACGCAAGAATCGTATGCCGAGACAGCCAATTCCTCCATCTTTTGCAATATTTCAATGATAGATGGATCCTGCAGCAGCTTCTCCAGATAAGCTTCAGTCTGAGTGGAGTTTGAAGAAATAGTTTCTCGCTTGTTTGGAAGTAGCAGACGAGCCTTGAGCAATTCTCGTCTAAACAGAGAATTGATAGCTCGAAGTGCCATCATCTCTGCAGTTCGCGTATCAATGTTTTTGACTGCTTTGTTTTGTATGTTTTTGGCTCTGTTTGCGTACTGAAGAGTACTATGCGTTTCATTGAGACTTTGATGCGTTGACGACACACAGGCGCTACAAAAGAAAATCAGTGGAATGAAATCTCATAGAAAGCGGTCAGCTTACATAAACAAAGTGCGGCTGTTTCCACCCAAAGCATCTTGTAAGAGTCTTGTGAGTTTACTGGCTCTATATGGGACGAATGCATTGATGTTGGGGCGTCGTCTTTCGACGCCCAAGGCGTTTATCACATTTCCCAACGCTAGCAGTCCCGAATTGATTTGTATTCCCTCTTTCATCCGCGTTCCTTCCGCCATAGTTTTCTTTAATCGCTCGCTTCCCGCCAAATCGACAAACGTCAGTTTGGAAATGATTGTGGCGTTCAAAATCTCTTCACGCAAGCCGTTGTTTTCATCGTCACATTTATAATTGTCTGCATCACATCTTTCAGAGGGAATCCAAGAGCCTGAGCCTGAGCTTGAGCCTGTACTCGTGCTTTCGTGTGGTCTGGACCTTCGTACAAAACGCACCATTTTGACGGTATAAACCGCATGAGATCGACTAGAATGGTCATTCATCTCAGTGCTTCCAGTGATTCTCCGCAAACAACCGACACGCATTTGCTCCATCGCTTCCTCACACGACTGCACCCTAATTTCTGACAGTCCTTGAACATAAACTCCCGATTTTCCCTCGCGTAATTGAAGCTTCTCAAGCGATGCATTCCCATTAACCAAATTATCCGAAACAGACATTCTCGGTTCCAATAGATCGTGTATTTCTTCTCCGTATATCTCCAAGTAAGACACAAACACTTGAAACTCATGTCGACGTTCCTCTTTCTCCTTTTCCATTCGTCCAAAATACTCATTTAGGAATCTCGGTATCAATCCATCATCATAATTGGAATCTTGTGCATCTTCAGCAATGAAGCAGGCAGCATCCATTGTCCTATTGGCCTGATTGCCCATTGTGAACGTCTTCCCGGATCCTGTCTGTCCATACGCCACCACAGTCACATTGAATCCCTGCATAAAGGTGTCCATCAAAGGCTTGAGAGATTGGTCATAGAACTCTAGAGCATTATAGTACGTCAGTATCCACTTTTCATTACCTTTTGAGGCTCAAAGCGCACCCGTTTGACTTGTCTGCGGAGAGAACACGCGATCGAATCTAGAGGAGAAGGAGAGTATCAGATGATGTGATAGATCGCGTCCAAGCGCTTACGTGAAGGTTTTAGCTGGCAGAGATCCCTGTGGAGGAAAGGGGCTACTATTTGGGATGCGAATGGATACATCATCTGATTGAAGGGAAATCTTCGCTTTTGCTGCGAATTCTTTGGGCAAAAGCGGACGAATCCGAACAATCACTTGCACACTTGTGCGATCTCTTGTTGTATCGACATCATTCGACATGTGTCGACGCTGACGCTTGCCTTTTTATCGAATTTGCGCGGGTCGAAAGTGAAATTGAAATTGAATGTTTTCTGTCAAAACGGACAAAACACTTTTTATAATCGATTTATAACCAATAAATGACTTGGTGCGTTCTTTATTTTCGCAAAGTTTCCTCTCCTGTCCATCTTTCCATTTGCAATCTCTCTATTGCAACGTGTCGACACTATATTTTCGACAATTAGGTATGAAGATCGTTCATCAAACGCAATGGAGATGTGTGCTTTGATTTACTCAATCGCATCTCATCTTTTGAGAGTGAAACGCTTTATATTTCAAAGGAGAAAGTCTGAGAGTGATTGTCCTTCCTACCACTTTCATCAGACAAGTTATAGATTTCTATTTCCCGGCATACAAACTCAGATGTTTAAATCTCCAGTTCATTTGTCGGATTAGTCGACTCGTATTGGGTATAGCCATTAGTTCTTCGATTTGAAGTATTTTGCACAATTTCAGATGCGAGTAAAGTCAAGTACATTTATACCAGACATGGCTAATGTTCTGTACTTTGAAGTTTGGATAAGTTTGTTGGGAGACTTCACACAACCTTACTATACGTGCAGGATGGTTTTCCGTCTTTTATAATAAAGACAGAGTAGAAATCGCGTCTGCTGCTGCCAGTATCGCTGCATGCGTTCTTTTCGTTTAGTGACTGTATACAGAGCAGTAATCCCTTCCGTCAAAGTTCGTGCGTCAATTCTTTACGATGAAAGCGGAAGGCTTCATTCGTCACGTCAACATATCAGAATACGTTTGTGTACGAGACTAAGAATGGAGGCCGCTTGCACTGTTGCAGAGAGCAACCGAATGGTTATGCAATTTATATGATCTGAAAGGATGACAGGAGGAAGCATTGAACCCGAAGCATAAATGAGCCTCACAGCTCTCAGTTTAACTTCGGTATGGCAAGCAATGGTGATAATAATGTGGAGGTGCAAAGAATTGTGGCTGACAGTTGATCGAAAAGAGGGCTGAGCGGCCAAGTTCCATGCCCCAAGCGATTAGGTCGTGTAAGATCAACTTTAGAATATGAATAGATTTAGTTGCCTGTACGCAGACAGAAAGATGTCACCAATTTCCCTGGAAGCACGTGATGGAGTTTAAAGTGTACAGGATACTGCTCTACTGCCGTTTTAAAGGACATTGATGCAAGGAATAAGTGTCAAAGCAGAAGAATGCCAGCACCCATCTTTTCCATTAATCTGAGCGCTCTTCCTACTCGCGGTGCCCAAGTAAATACAGGACAGCTTGGGAACATGACAAAAAGAGGTGCACAGGATGGGTTTCTGCGTTGTTCATCGAGCCGAATAGGCGTCCCGTATACCGTGAAACTCAGTAATTCATTTCGAGGTCTCTCTAGAGTGAACATTTCTATCTTCCGATAGATTTCGTCTGTTCTCGGCTCTGGAGTACACAATTGCTGTTCGTGGATCGCAAAGAATAACTCTAGTCTGCGAAATATACTGAAGATCTCCCAGGTCTGCACCAAGATTGCTAGTTGGAGAATTCGAGCCATACAGCATTTGCCTAGACTATAGCGTCGCCAATGACATCGTTAGGGTGTTTACGATGAGTGCCTTGGCCACCTACTACGTCTTATTCACAAAAATGTTCATCTAAGGTCAGATACATTATCTTGCGAGCATACGAGTCATCTCGGAAACGACTCTCATGTACAAAAGTAAGTTTATAACATTCTGCTCATTCCGGTCCTCCACGTTCTCAGAGACCTATCCGCCCTTGGAAGAAATTATCTTTCCTAAGGTACTGAATGAACACTTGTATTTGCGCAAAAAAAGTATTTCGTATTTGACATGCGATATAGCAGAGTCTGAGGGTACACGACACTTGTAGCATTTTCACTCCGAAGAAATAGCATCATGTCAATTCCCTGATATGTTTTGGGCTTAATATGGCATTTTTTTCACCATCTAGAAAAGATTGATTTCTCGGACACTCCAAGTAATTCGCATTGTACCTTTACGATAAGATTTGGGCTCACACATAAAAGACATGATTTGGACGCAGGGAAGAGATGGTACAGCGCGCAACAAATATTCATCGCGGGGACAAGTAAGAATGACGATTACGTTCGCTGGCAAACTTTCGATCCTTTTCGGGTTATGTTGGACTGAGAAGTCCGTTCGTTAAATTTCCGGGCGATTGTGTGGAGGTTTTTCGAGAACACGTCTCCGTCCGCTGTTGTTTCACTTGGCAAAGCTCAATGTCCCACCTCTGTGTGCCTAAAGGAACAAGTTAGCACTAGAAATTGCTTACATGCGGCTCTCAAGAAGAGTAGCGATAATAACAAGCACTTTTCTGATGTCATCCGTTTCACATGTAAAGTGATAAAAATTATGCTTCCTATCGCTACGTCTGAAAATCGTGCGCTCATATTGGAAGTTTAGTCCTACATGGTGCTATAATGCACCATCAATCCAACCAGCAAGTATTGTCTAAATTTATACATCTTTCTCGCTCGATTCGTTGATTCTCAAACATGACCGCGACGTTGCTGAACCAATACGTTCTGGAATACTTCAAGCTCCACACTACAAAAGTAGCTACGAGGAAGTCCATTAAGAAAAAAGCGTCAGAAGTTACCCCGACAGTGGATCCTCTACAACCAATAATAAAAGTGATAAAGAATGCACCTCGAGCAGAGCACTCTCAATTAATCAAAATTATAATCGATATAATGACTCGATTGTTGCGTATTGCACATAAGAAACACGCCGGTATTCTCATAAACAGAACCATCAAGTTATCGATTGCTTTGTTTTCTCGTTCTGCGATTTTTCGAAAACTTATGGTTGAGCAATTACATTCGTTTTACAATCTGATATTGAATCGCGTGTGCCAACTGAGCGGCGTACCCGCTGTATCAATGCTTGTGAAGCTCATGACATCTTCAGTTCGAATGAAAATGCCGCCCGAATTACAGACTTTTCTTGCAATGGTTGAGAAGTGGAAGGACCAATTTGGCACCCGACACCCCCAGCTCATTGTGGGATATCAAAATCTTGTAGACCAAGCTTTTATCTTTCCAAATTCGATGGAAAGGGAGTTACTTCGGCAGAAACAGAACGCACATGATCGCCGGTATTTGGAAGCGAAATTAGCTCAAGTAGAACGCGAATTGGAGGAACTACTTCCCGAAATGAGGTTAGTCATTGATCAGATAAATTCTGTTTTTGCGATTTTACTGCCCAATATCACGGAAACAAGTTGTAACGATACCGATGAGATAACGCCTTTATTGAAAAAGGGGAATTCTATTGCTCCTTTGTTAAAAGATGTCACACACACTTTGGAAGGTAGCGATGATCCTGAAATTGTTTGGGAAGATGTAGACGCAGAGAAAGAGATTACAAGTACAGGGACACTGGATATGAACGACATGGTGCAGGAGTATGGTCTTGGAAGCTCGGATTATCATCTCAGTATATCTATTAACACTGGCAAATTAGTTGAGAAGAATAAGGAGAATGCAATTTTATTTGGTTTGCTTGAGGATGGGATTCGACAAACTCTTAAACGATTCTTACCAACGCTTGAGAGTTGGACTTCAGTAATAGAGCAAGCGGCACATCGAGAACGTTATATTTCAGATTTGGATACAATCAATCAGACGAAGCAGGAATTTGACCAGATTATACTGAAATGGAGAGATTTGGCGACCGAAAACGAGAGGAAAAGGAACATATTGTGACATATTCAATGAGTAGTGGGATGGTCATCACGTGAAAGTAATTGCAGCCAATTTGATCGAGAAACGATTAGTTTCACAAAGTCCTGTGATACAGAATCGAAGTATTGCAACATCTTAAGCGATGCGACTAAAAGATACTTCAACCACAGACCTGGAAGTATACTGATAAGTCATGTGATCGTAAGAATTGAGATTGAAATTCTCTCTTTCTCTGCTTATGTGGTAAATCTGTTAGCCACTGCTCGATGCAATGGCTAGTGGGAAGTTATTTGTTTTTATTGAGTACCAGCAGCTTCATCAACAGAGGAGAAAAAACGTTGAGCATCCGCGAGAAAGACTTGATTCACTTGAAGAAGCACAAGAAAAACCTACATTTTTAGCCGAGGTCATCGTGCCGTGAAGGACAATCCCGCCAGTCAAAAACTCTTGCTACAACTACAAGAATTGAAGAGCTTTTCTGAATGGGATGCAAACTAAGGAAGAGCGATGAAGATGATGGAGAAACAGCAAAGAAAATCGCACAGAACAAATGTAGGAATACTGGGCTCAAAATCGGGATCTGATGCTGTAGGTGTAAGCTCAAATTCATCAAGCGGTGGAATTTGAAGAAAGTGTCAGAATCTAATTGACGATGTAAAGAGCAAGAGCTTCAACAGACCGACATGGTTTCTTGAAAAAGAGCAAATGAGGTCGTTGCATGTCCTACAAACCCTTTAACCGTACCAAGTCGGTGAAGTTGGAAAAAATCGCTGCTTTACGTCGGATCCTTGCAATAGATTCCAATAATTTTGCTAAATCACTTTGACAAGAGACGTATTTGCTGTGGTCAAATGTATGCGTTTGAAACGAGCATCTTCAGTATCGATTTTGGAATGCTTTTGACGTCGAAACGGAGATCAATCACGCTTGCATTGTTACGTGTATTGCTTCTGTGATCACGAATATCACGAGCTGAGGCTGGACTGAAACATCTGAATTAAAAGATGGAATCAGCTTACTGGAGTCCTCGTATAAGCTTTTTCAAGTCTGTTATGAATTGAAAGATAACATGAAAGCTGATTGCGTCTACGTTAGGCGTACGATTTTCTTCATCTATTCAAGCAGTATGGCCGCAATGCGCAGTTAGGAGGCAGTGATCAGTTGGTAATATTGTTGGTGGATGCGATTTGATCAAGAAATCGACAAAAGAGGTGAAAAATGTGATGCTTTTGTATGTGAAAAGGGATGAACCTTGGTCAATAGGAAGCATTTGGACTGACATTACCGTTGTCCAAGACCATCTATGGTGTATTGTATGTCAAATCGGCTGGAAATGCATTGTGGCTAAAGTCCAAGAGGACATCTTTTGTATGCAAACGCCAACATCAACAAGTCTTGCACTCAAATTCTTATTTATTTTCTCAGAGTGCAAGATTGCGACGTGGAGAATAATTTGACATGCTTGACTTCAATGGGGCTGGATGAAATTCGACGAATCTGCTTGGAGCATTCAAATGCCAGAGGCACAATTGGCTCAAAAGATGTTCGCGGAGAATGTTACGCGGATAGGCGGATTGGACAAATCTAAAGGTGCTACAAATGCTCTTTTCAGTGGGAATTTTTGCCAGTTGCAATCGAGATGCTTCAGTTCATATAAAACGACATGAGATAAGCGTTAAGCAGCAATTGGTCGGTCTAATGGTAGCCACAGGGATATGTAGATCGAAAGATTTGCTCCAAATCTGTTGTGCTATCCGTACTTCCGTTTTGATGTAGCGGATGCAAGACGTTCGATCCTCGGTGGCGATGTGTATATCAATAATGTCGAGTTGAAGCCGTTGATCATGTGATCGAATCCGATGTCTTTATCGATACCGGTTTCGTCCTAACACAACAGGGAAACGTGACAGCCGCATTCTGAAGGTTGCATAATTCATCAACTGATCATGCATGCAACATTCTGTTTTATTTGCTCCAACCCGTCTCGATGAGGACTTTTCACTCCTCGCTTCATATTGACTGAATGCGACAGGATTCCGCTACGAAACTCAGTCGCATCGTCTCGATTCATTTCTACAAAGGCTGAATATGACTACATCATTATTGGTAGTGGATCTGCAGGATGTGTTCTTGCCAATCGACTCACTGAAGACGGACAAACATAGTTTTATTAGTGAAAGCCGGTTTGAGTGATATTCATCAGTGCGATTCGTGGAAAACTCGGATGTCGGCCGCATTGACGTACAATTTGGCTAATGATAAATAAAATTGGTGCTACAACACACAAGTGCAAAGACTTCTGAACATTGGTAGACTATCGTGGCCTCGGATGCGTGCTCAGCGGTTCGTCATCTATCAATGCAATGGTATACATTCGAGGTCATGCAAACGATATAACAATGGCAACAGGATGGATGTATGGTGATTGTTTACCGCACTTCCGTAAATCACAATCAATTTCTCTAGGTACAAATCCGTATCGTGGAGGATCAGGTCCTTTACATGTCACACGGGGAATCATCAGAAGCATCAGATCTTATTCCAAAGGTTCATTGAGGTGATGCAAGCTGGTCATCCTTTCATAGACGACATGAATGGGTATCAGCAAGAAGCATTTGGGTGGATGGAAATGACATTCACAAAGGACGTCGATGGAGCACTGCACACGCGTACCTTTTTGCTACTATCAAACGTCCAAATTTGAAAGTCATCACCAATATAATGACCTCGACAATCGAGTTTCAAGGTCGCAGAACCACTGGAGTCCATGTTAAATACAATCGAACGCATTGCCAGACCAAATTCCGAGCCAATAAGGAGGTAACTTGATTCTAGAATACAAATGTTTGTCAGACATCAATTCTTTGATCTCAATATTTGTAGATCATTCTCTCTGGTGGTGCGATCAACACACCTCAACTCTTACTGCTGCTTGGAGTGGGCGATGCCGATAACTTAAAGCAGGTCGATGTACCACTGGTGCATCATTCACTGCCTGTTAGACAAAATCTTGAAGATCATCCAGACCTGTACGTTCAATAGGAATGCACAGAGGCATATACAGTGCACCATGCGACTTCTTACAAATTCAAAATTCTCATTCTGTTTTGACCTGATTATTTCTCTACCGAATCAGGAAATCCCCTCATAGTGTGTTCCGAATCGATTTGGAATGGCTATTTTTCAGACTGGCTGGGGTGCGAGCGCTCATGCAGAATTAGGGGGATTTATTCGAAGGTATTTACACCTGACGTTCAATGTCATCTATCTTTTTCTGAGTGCGTTCTGTAGCGCTCTAGATAAATGGTCAGCCCGAATCGCAGTATCATTTCTTACCAGAAACGCTTACTGGACAACTGATTCCTGGAAACGTGCACGCATTGCGAGCAACCAGCCGTGGAAATAGCAAGCTCCAAAGCGCTGGATCTCGTGCCCATCCGATCCTCGACCCGAATTACCTTGACACCTTACAAGCTCCCACATATTCGAGCTGCTGCTCTACTAATTCGCGAGACATTCGAGCAGAAGGGCTTCGACGCATACCGTGGGAATTGTATTTCACCAAACATGAATGCTCAATTTGATGATGAAATTAATGCGTGGGTCCGCCAGCATGCAGAGAGCGCATATCATACCTGCTGCACGAATCGCATGGGATCAGAATCTGACTATGTCGTAAATCCTCAGCTTCAGGTTCACGGACTCGAACCATGCGTCGGTGATGCCAAACATCATTAGTGAATTCAAATGCCCCGACGATCATGCTCGCAGAGAAAGCAGCCGATATAATACTCGGAAATGAACCGCTGGCCAAAGAAATCGTACCAGTTTATGAGCCACCGAGCTGGAAAGATTTGCAACGATAGAGAGAATTTTATAATCTATGATTTTTTATTGAGAGTTACCTTTCGTTTGAACGCGAACTCGAACTTTTACTCGAATCGGATTCATGATCAGAAATACTGGACTCAGCCTCTGAGTCTTCAATGCTTGAGTCACTTGAGCTACTGCTTACACTCAAAACTTGGGACTTCTTTGAGGTCGTAGTGCTTCTCTAGTCGCTGATTTCTCGTGATTGAATGGCTGACGTAATTTCGGATTCCAAAGTTGTTTGGACCGCGACGACGGACTCGATACGCTGGTGCATTATTGCATCTATACTCCAAATCGACACGAAATTAAAACTGAATCTAATGTAAATCTAGCATAAGTGCGTTAATCCTTTTTTTTTGGGTGTAGCGAGCCCCTAATATATCCCTTTGTTATATACGCGAAGTAGAACATTACCCGTCGATAATGTATGCACCCGAGTTCCCATTTTATAGCGTTGTCTCACAGCTTCTCTTCGCGGTGCACTGATGCCTCTTCGACGCGTAGAGGTAGCAGATGAAGAATCGTCTTTTCGGAAGGAAATGGAGCTAAAAGAGGACATGTAAGAAGAGATAGTCACGCTGATACGAGAAAGTATGGCCTGTTGTGAAGGGAGCTATTGATTGAAACTAGCGGCGATAATATAGCAATTGCCATTGTATGAGGCGGTGTCTCTACATTGAGACTAGAATTCCAAAGCAAAGCTTTGGACTAGAGAAACCATTATAGAAGGTTGTATTGTGCCTCGCACTGATTGAAGGAAGCGTATATTCGTTAAAAAAGGGAATATATTTGATGGTGATTATTTCTTCCGTGCTACCGACTTGGACCGAAAGAACTCTTTTTGGACTTAGTGTCGCCAGTTCTTCTTTTTGTTCCCCTTGTTTTTCCTGTTGGAGTTGGTATTCTTGCTTCTAGTCGCAGATGGCCCATCCGATCGCTTCGAAGGTGTTGCGAGCTCATCCTGCTGCTTGTCTTGATCGGTGGATGGCTTTTCCCACAACATTTTTCCTTTATTTGTACTGCTGGTGCTGGCTTTTCCATTCCTTGCAGCCGTATGCTTCCCACCCGATGGCTGTTCCAGTGCCGTGTGTTGACCTTGTTCAATAGGGGTCTCATTTTCACGTAATAATTTAGCATCGCGCTTTTTTGCATAATTGCGGATTAAATGAGCCCCGTCGACTATATATTTTGGTTGTGACTGAGTCTTCTTTCCAGTGGACGCAGAAGTGGAAGTCTCATCGCTATATACGAACCTGGATAGACTTTCCGATGGTTTCAGTTCATGAAGTATGTGTTTTAAAAAATCCATCATTACATCTTTTTGAGTTTCGGTCGTGCCTATGGACGCCCACACGCCAAAACAAGGTTATTTATTAGATAGATCAGCATTACAAGAACTGCTTTTACCATCAGGATCCGGCAGACGTTCCACCAACCAACCATGCACCACAGACGCTAATTGAAAATTTTCCTTTGAAAGAAGTGGTTTCGAACCATAGATCTCGGAAGCTAGTTTATATTGATCCGAGTTGAGTATTTTCGGATCTTCGATGAATGTACCAGCGCGTACTACGAACTCCGCCTCGAGAAGAAGAAAGGCATTTTCTCTCTTGATTGGGTCTACGCTCTCATCCATCTGCCGACTCGAATTGATCATCATGAATGCGAGGATCCCTTTCAACTGAAAAGCAACAAGTTTCATTTTTCCCACTTCGTCCAGTCAGAAACGTTTAGTCGAAAGCGAATCGAATAATGAGCACTAGGTTACCCGGAGGATGTGAGTGTGCTACTTGCGAGGGTGTTCCATGGTTAAAACGATTTCGAGCCTAACGAAGCAACTACAGAAAACCTATTTAATTTTATTATATCAGGACAAAGTTAGGTATGCTGAACCTTAACCAGGTCAAAAATCCAAGGCAGGAAACGGAAACATGACGTTTGTGCTGCTTTGCTCAATCTTCACTGCATGAAAAGGGCTTATCAAGGATGCAAAAAAACGAGTCAAATGATGTGGTGAAAGCATGACTCGAGCGGGAAGTTGAAGCTTCGTCAAGAATTTCTGATCCTGATTCCCTTGGTTTCCCGATAAAATCCTACACGTTTCCCTAAGGCTTCTAATCCACCCGCTCTTCTCACACACCTAACAGATTCCCTAACATTTTCCTGAGATTCATAATATAATCCCACACGTCTTTTTTGGTATTCAAATACATTCCACGCGTTTCCCTGGGATTTATACTAACCTCCCACGCGATTCCCTAATACTCAACTATAACTCCAGCACGTACTCTACTAGTTACTAAAATACAGTCCTGGTCTCTCCTTCTTTCCTTATTTACAATGACGATCAAAGTGTCCATGCTATTCATGCTAGTTACTGCTTAGGATATCATATAATGCACACTTATTGGTGACATGGGAATGGCGGTGCCACTGGATCATATGTCGCCAAAGACATCCGCTAAATAATTGAGATAATACATGCTTCTACTGTTTCTATTCTTTCATCTTTCCAGCAACAAACATCTTTGCACGTCTCTATGATTGTGGCAATATAAGGATGCAGTGGCTGTAACAATATAACAAGTCAAATATGTTGTTCCTCTTTTGCCGTGGCTGCAGCATTCATCAGCGACGTAGCGTTCGCCACGCTACCAGTTGGTACTGCGTCTTTTCCAAGTTAATCTGCGTTGAGTTGGACCGGTTGTCGGCAACTATATAGCATGTAACCAAGTATTCAGCAACTAAGAAGTTTGTAGTTTTTATATCTTTCACGCAATGTAATGAGAAGTATGTAGCTTATTTAGGAGTGCTCTAATGGAGGTGACCTTTACTAACGAATCTGTCAGATATTGTCAAATCAGAAGGCAGGTTATCAAGCCATTACCGTGATATACCGTGTCGTGAACCACGCGTCCTTCACTCGATTCTTCAGATGTGTTATAAACTCAAATCGCGTGTCCTTTCGACTTCTTCGAAAATTTTCACTTGGATGTCATTTTCCTATCTAAACTGTCGGTATGGATGATCATCGTAGTGCATCGATTCCGTCTCTTTTATTCTTGAATCAATATTCGCTCATTTTTCCAATTCGGATCCTCACTACCCGGTGTGCTCCGTGCTACTAGAGCCATGTCTGACGCTGATAGCTTTCTTCGAAGTTCATAAGGACACCAGACAGATACTGAATCCGTTTCCATGTATTGCGTTTGTCTGCTGGGAAATTCACTCAGCATCAAGTCCATCAGCTCAGTCAACACTCTTGTATCCCTTCACGAAGACGCTAACGTACTCCCAGCCGAAGTGGTGCATGAACATACCCAAAAAGGCAATCACTTGGAGATAGGAGACGATGGCAGGACTTGGCTTCCTTTCTTCGTGCTTCTCGCCGTATTTCACACAGCAAACAATAATTGTTGAATCGGCTCTATCGCTTCATTGAGAAACGAAGGTACTATATCGCCTCCCTTTTGTAAACGCTCCAGCATTCGTTCCAACGAGTGATAGAAACCCGATTATTCACATTATAGATCATTCTTGTGATCGAAAAGCACAAATTGGGAGCATGATCGACGTCCCGGAATCACTGAGTGCCATTTCGCGTGAGGTATTCCTCAACCATTACAAGCATGATCGGACCGTGCTCGTAATCACGATGATTTTGTGGGGGAAATTCGCTTCAAGCAAATAAGTATAGTTCTCCATGCAGAGGATTAGCTGGTACCTAGCAGCAAATTGCCTGGCATTACTATAGCATGTCCAGAAACAGACTCTCGGAAGCGACACGGATGGGTTCTTCTTAGAGTGAGGCTTTTTGAGATGTGTAAGTAAGACTCGGAATCTTCGCTCCATGCTTCTAAGTCACTTGCCGACTGCCTCAGTAGCTGTAGAACAACTCGCTGCAGCAGAGTGAGTCACAAGTCGATGAACATTCCACGAATGGGGTGGCATGCCGAGAAATTGAGATATGGTATACTGAGCTCGAGCAATCACTTCATCACGAAGTCCTACTTGGCCGTTGGAAAGCATGGCTTTTTGCCTCACCATGGTGGATTTTGAGTCGTGTATTGTTTTGTACAGCTCACAACCGAACACGCTTGTAGACAATTGGATGACATCAATACTGCTTTTAGTGTCGGCATTACCATTCGTTTGTACAATTTTCCAATGAAGCTGGAGAAGATCCTGCAGATATTCACGACATTCCATCGGATTAGAAGGCTTAAATCTTCATCTGCAACTCTGAAATTTGATCCATGCGTTGTACGGCTTGCATTTTAATCGCTGTTTGACTTTATCCCTAAGAAAAACCTGTTGGCCCACAATGCGCTGGCATACTTTTTGTAATATCGCATTCATCCATCTGAATTTATTGTATTACTGGCTGTCATGAGCTTGAATATCGATTGTACGAACGACTGATCGCAGTAGAGCTCACTAATACGTCCCAACATTTTAGTGATATTGGGGGTTTATCCACCGCAAACGTATCAAATTGCTTTCGATATACCATTAAACGACGAACTATTATCTCTTATGTGACACAAACAATTCGGATGCATCAGTGCTGCTTCTCGATCAGAAAATGCAAGTCTTGGGAGAGGCCCCAGGCATTTGGAGGTAGTTCTAAATGGCTATTCGAAGAACAACGTTGCAGAACACTTGTACTTTCGTGCAATCTGATACGCATTCGAGCGTTGTTGATGAAAGGAATAAACCATACTGTTGACTTTTGCTTTGGTGTGTGGCCTTTGATTATAAGTCATTGCTGATGCACTACACGACCACTCACAATATCAAACAGGCATGACCACGATTATACAACATCCTGAGATCGCTCTGTAGATTTTGATGAGATAAACCATGGACGACAGCATCAGATCTGAGTAATTGACTAGCATGAGCTCGAAGCTCACTAAACACGGTTGGAGAATTGATGTACATCCATTAGTCAACACATTTGAAACCGACAATGTTGTTGATAGCTCAGTGATGAGTCACCACCGCCCTGAAAATTGTACCTATCTGATCGCCAGCTATTTGTACGCGAATAAAGCTCTTGAGCTGCTAAGTCTGACACAAAATTCAAGCAAAATTGCAAGCCGCCACGTTCGCGCTCTACGAAAAGAAAAAACGTCACGGACAGAAGAATGATCCAACGTTGTGAGCACTTACTGAATCAATACAAGAGGATGATCATGGCCAGAATCGACAATCACACTAGCGTCACGACTCGCTGAAACCCTCTCGACTACTTCTTGCATAATTCTCATGCTGCCAGATGAGTATCGAGTCAACCTCCGATATGCTTCAGTATCACAAGCTTCTGCTCATCAGATGAGGCAGATCGATTCGGATCCCAGTAATTTTGACGGTCGCTGAAGATTCTGGCAGCGTAGTTGGACCTAACGATGGCACGAATCGGAAGAGCTGGTTCCCGCTATCATCCTGAGGGTCAATTAATCATTCACACTAGCCCTGGAGAGAATTGCGATGTGAATTGATCAACGCAAATTCGCGGAATATCCCGTTCTGGAGATTCGGATAAATGCATAGGCGTTGCATCAAAAACTCCTGAGGATGAAGCTGATTCAATTCATCATGAAAATAACGGAAACAAGTTACTTACCTCAGCAATTACAAGAAGAGGTTTTTCAGGCACATCATTGAGACTAGTGTGCCATTGTAGAGATCTATCTCAACAACACCTTTGAGCATCTCGTTTTGTATCTTCTCAAGCGCTAGAGAACTACATCAGACATATTGTATGCGAATATATTCAGAATCCATCGCGCTTGCAGCACTGATCTCAACCATGTGAATTTTTAACGCACTATGGAAACATGGAAATGATTGGGATGAACGCAGAACCGGACTTGAGACCTTCATTTCCTGGTCCAAGCTCCACCATATTGATAAGATCGGGTGATCCCATTTCTTTTCATGTAGCAATTCATCAAAGTGCGTTTAGTTCTACAAACATTTAGATGATTTCCGGAGCGTTGGTTAGGTGGCTGTATACGCCGAATGCATCTTCCGTCACACAATTCAATGCGTAGAATGCGCTAATGTCTTGATTGTGGTGAGAGCAAATGTACGACAAATGAAATGTAACATAAGCTTATGCCTCACTCTTCATATATTCCCCCACAGTTAGCTCAGTTTTCATTGTCAAATCCAACGCCTTGTGGCTTTCCTGACCGCGGTGTCCTGGGCAAATTCATTGCACAACGATCTACTTGTACAGAAACGTATGTTTCACCATTTAAGGCACTTTGATCAGTACAGCAATTCGTATCAGTATCAGATTGAGGTCGAATGCGATAATGTGGGTCTTTAAGACATTGGATGGGATCTAGACTGAGCGCATACAAAGTACTTTCGAAAGTTCCACTACGTCCAGCATAAATATACCGTTCTCAAAAAGCAGTATCCACATCCAGCAGCCACATCGCAGCGAAGCGGCTTCTTCGAGGCATTTTTCGTTTGCTGTGTCCCAATTCGATATTAAGGTGCATTGAGCATCCACTCGATGAGAGAGTACAAAAGGCTTCCGTTATGGTTCTCATGGTCAAACGCTTATAACGCGAAGTTTCTTGCAGATGTTTAGCCCGGATGCGTGCACCAACAGGTATAGCTACTCTAGGTAACTGACAATTGCACGGATGCTCTGGATAGCTTTAAAGTGTCATACGCTTTAGAAACATGCACAAAACCTCGCTGCGGACGTTATGTTGCAGAACATCCAGCATTATTCGCATTCTTACTTTTTCAAGCTATTCAAATCGCTCAGCTGTAAGCATCGAAGAAGCGCTGTTTTGGCCGCTCAATAATCATGCATATTTAGTCGGCTGATGCTGAAATATCTTTTGAGTGTACAAATTTCATTACTTGGGCTAGCGTTCTTATGAGAGCACTTTCGGCGACTATTTCAGCGCACAAAAAGAGAAGAAACTCCTTGATAGATTGGATAACTCCTCATGCATGTGATGCATGATGCTGTTGCACAGCAATGTGCCACTTGGACGAGCCAAGTTTACGAACCGTAAGGGGAATGCAGCATTTTAAAGCTTGTTGCGCGCATATGTTTTATTCGTGAGTACCGAAAGGAACTGAATACGATTGTGGATTTTGGGATACCGTATGCTTCATCACACAGAGAACGAGTCAAAGTGAGCTACTCCTATCACTTCCTCTTCTCATTATTGCACACCAAAGGATCGATGACTCTGTTGGTGTTTCCTAATCGATTCAAAAGTAGATTTTGATGTTCTGAATCATTAGATGGGATCGCGTATCTCAAAATGTGGTTGATGCGGTATCGATGCGATATCGATGCTCACAGATCGTGTCCGTAAATCCAAGAGTATCCGACTTGGCGGTCGTATCGTAAGATCAATATCACCTTGTATATCATTTTTATATGTTCTGGTAAGCGAGGCACCCGTACAACCTTGATACAGTTCAACTATTCTTGTGGGAACAAGTCGAATGGAAAAGGAAAAACCAAATTGTATTCGTTCAGAGAGACATCATTGGCTGAAAAAGCTCTCTCCACCAGTAACGACTGGCTGATATATTGAAGGATAATGGCGCCGGAAATTGAAAGCGATGCGTGCGCGTCTAATTCTTTTACCTCCGATGAATCCGAAGAGTATGTACTTATTCCGCCTGTACTACTTCACATTTTTAATCATCGCCTTCTTCTAAACAGCGAGTTTGAAGTGCCTGAGGGATTTCACAGCATCAAAGCGAGTAAGTCTCTCTTACATGAAGATATCCACTCGGACGATAAGGAATTGTGGCTCTTCAAGCTGCCTAAAAACGTACGAAATCACTTAAATCTCCTCTTTGTTTCGTGCATTACAAATTTTCTATTAGATGAGCGCTTCCTCGCTGTCCAATCAATCGATACATTTGGGCAAACGTTCTCGATCAACCGGCCGCGCGGTTGCAACCATACAGCACAACGACGAATCGTATATCGTTCGTACAGAGCTCAACGAACTCTCTAAACAGATCACAAATGCTTTTCCGACCGCTGAAAATCGTGAAAAATTGATTCTGGGCAAACCTTTTACCACATTTTTATCGATCGTTCAAGACTGCGAAAATTTTCAAGACACCAAAGTTACAAAATTGATGAAAAAGAAAAAGCAGAAGCTAGACGACCAAAGACCTCGCAAAGTGGTAGCATGATAGTCTAGCTTACAGAGATAGATGACGGGACTTTTTGGATTCTGATCACTTGCGATGCGAACTCGGCGTCGCGTTTTGGTTGAATGGACTCGAAGACCCAAAACTCACTTTATCATGTCGAAAAATCGATTTTTTACAATAGAACGAACAAAAATGACGCTATGACCAACTACAAAATCTGTCGAGCATTTTCCACACTTTCAGAGACAACAAACAATTTCTGAACGCGTTCACAGGTTTCATCAATGGCTCGTTGAGCTTGTGGTACCAAGTTCCCATAGATAATGTACCCGTGAGATAAGCCTTGATATATTTTGAGTGTGGCTGGAACGTGGAGGATAGTGAGTCGAGTGTACAGGTCCACACTATCATCCAAAAGCGGGTCTAGATCGCCGACCGACAGTGCTGTCGGTGGAAAATGTTTCAATTCTTCATCATCAGCCAGCCCGGGTGACACCAGAGGATCATGGATATTATGTTTGTACTGACTGGAATGTCCATGAGATGGATAGTACGAATTGAGCGATAGTTCCATTATACCTCGTGGCAACACTGGATCGCTTTGATGCAAAAATCGTGATGGTGAAGGTGATAGATGCATACTCAGCGCTGGGTACATCAAAGTCATGCCAGCTGGGAGCTGAAAATTTTCTTGGATGCATTTGATGCAGCATGCCGCTGCAAGATTCCCTCCTGAGTACAAATGAGACGTATTAGAATAGACACCAAAGCCTGAAAATCGTTTGGCCGACCTGCACTTTCACCAAACAACACGACTCGATCCGGTATGAATCCCAGTCCGCCATTCACGACCCATTTGTACGCGCGAAAGCATTGCTGGAGAGGTATTGGAAACTGACTTTCGGGACTAAGACCATAGTCTATCATCATCACAAGTCAGCACAGCGTATTACGCTCAATAGGTAAGGATCGTACCGACATAAACTATCACGACGCCAAGTTGAGCTGCCCAAATCGAGAGATTGTACAAATCACTCTGTAGAAATCGTCCAAAGAATCCTCCACCATGAATGTACAACAGCACAAGGCGTTGATGGGGTAGACCGGTGGCCTTCATTTCGGGTGTGAGCGCTACAGTAGCTCCATCCCACGTACCCAATGCCACGGAATTCAGAGGCCGAACACTGAAAACCATCACACGAAAATCAGACTCGTGCTGACGACAGTCCGTGCTGCAACTATGTGATGCGTCGTGATATGGAAGAAATCTCTCAAGCGAGACAGCTAACTTCTCGGATCGTATACTCGTGAGGAATTGGACAAGTCGAGATTCACCATACACATTCCATCCGAGCCGTATGACATCCACATCTGCATGGTCAATCACCACACGAGAAGCATATCGAGCGGCTTTTTTCGCTCTAATGGCATAGTACGGAATCGTACACCAGACAATCATCGGTCCGAAAGCACGAAGTAGCTTTTCGGAGTTTTTCTTGGATCCTCGACGCAGCAGATAATGTGCAAAGGCGCTGGAGGCGAGAAGTGTATTGATGCCGATCTTGAAAGCTGTAAGTCCAATCGGCTCACATGATCGATCATAATACTCTGCTGGAAGTGGTACGCGTTCAACCAATAAAGTTGTGGCATTTTTGAGATCGTCATCGATATCGGATTCCATCGGAGAATCAATCAAAAGGCGACAGCGCGAAGAAGCTCCACTTTTCGATCTCGTTCGTTGCAATACGTATTGACACAAAAGGAAGAGTCGTAGTGTCATTAGTACGCGTCCATGATGTACTTTGAGACGTCTCAATGTCGAAAAGCGATACATGAAGCGATTGTAACAATCCAAAAGAAGAAATCCACCAAGAAAATATTTGAGAAAATCTCGTTTCGATGGAAATAATCGCATCAGAATTCGTTTTAACGCCGTTGGTCGTCGAGAAAACAATCGTTTGAATCCAAAATACACGGTGAATACGACGAGCGTGGATCGAAATGACCATCGTGCTTCACGATTGGGATCATAGCTCGATTGTAGGGTTTCTAGCACTTGTTTCGTCTCCTCTAGCGACTTTGTAGCATTACGAAGCAATGAGGCGACTCCGCCAGAGAGAATCGTGAAGCGCTCTTCTCTGGGAATGAGTGGAATGATATCCTTGAGCGCTGTTTTCTCACGTAAATCTAGCAAATGATCGTGCTGTCGGGATTTCTGCTCACAATACGTCTCGGAAGCCAAGATGATTTCGTCGCGAATAAAAGTGTAAAGTACTCGTTCAAACGAGGCGACAGTCAGCGAAAGATGCTGTAGTTCTCTTCCAACGCGTCCATACGCGTATTTCTGTATGATTCGGCGAAGAATCTGAATACAAGAAAGAACAGAGGTGCTTGTTGTGATAAGCGTATCGTATCCTAAAGCCCGTAGCTCATCCTCATCGCAGGAGGTTTCTTGGGAATGAGAGACTGCATGACAATGCTCAATGGATCCGTATAGCTGCAAACTACTTTGAGATCGACTCGGTGACGTAAAAGTAGTGAAACGTTTGGAAATAGATGACTCAGATGGCTGCATTATGGAAGCGATGACAATATGATTTTTCTAGTTCAAAATCAGAATTACTGGATCTTGAAAGGACATCCAGTTCAAGCTGAGAAAACACGCAAGGTGTTTTTTTTTTTTGCTTTGGGCCTGCGCTAAAAATGAGTGCATCGAAGATCATACGCAATCGTCCGCATTCTGCGTCACTCGGTGATAAAAATCACGTGGATGCATCCCGATCGTCGTTCAGAGCGGTGACAATTGCTCCAAAATCCGCTACGGGCCATAAATCTGATAACAACATCGGATCCACTTCAGCAGAATTGATGCACGCCTTAGAATGTAAAGTGAGAAAAATCGTTGATAAGAAACGATGTGAAAGCGACCGATTACGATACCAAGTCCTAAAGAAAAGAGAAGAAGTGAAGAAAACAAAACTCACTCTGGACGATTTGATGGCAGAAAGTAGAGCGCTGGGAGTTCGAGTAAATTCGAAAAGTGACGAGAACGCACATGCGTCGCGTTTGCATGTTAATGATCGCCCTTCCGTATCAGAATACCATGTGAAATACCGCAAATATGAGGAGAATTCGACTCAGGCATCCAAACATTCTTCAGACCTTCCGCAGGCGATTCCAATTATTTCGAGACGACCCATCTATGCAAAAAATACAAACATTGAATATTTCCAAGCCCAATTGAAAAAAAGTACATTGGAGACCTGGAAAATATATCGTAAAGTTGCAGTCTGCGAACATATTAAACGCCGTTTACGGGTACTACTTTTCTTCCCGATGAACGCGTTTGCTGAATTTACACTGTAGCAAGAATGGTCCAAGTATCAAGTTCTTGCCAATCAACTGAAAGATCAATACGAAGACAAAATACATCGAGTGGAAGAATTACAACGAAAAGAAATCACAACTGGAGAAGCTTTGAGTCAGCTACAGTCGCGATTAATACAAAGAAAAGCTGAAATTGCATCTCAGGTCAAAAGTTATAAACAGGAAGTCTTGGTCCGACAAAAATGGATGCGAGAAAAGCAAAAGTTTGAAAATTTTTACGAGGCTCAAGTACGTTGACACCGTCATGCAACATGGGGCGCACGTTGATGCGATGTGTGTATAGATACAGACCATGTCCGCGCTGCATAAATCGCATGCGTTCAAAGAAAAGATAAAGGGCAAGGATCAAGTGCAGATGATCGATTCCAATGATTCATTGACGACCAGTGATCCCGAGAGCGAGGATACGAACCTCGCAGCTGAGAGTTTGGATTATGAGAATGCATTTCGTCGTCTTGATGTGGGCGTATACAAGGATACTGTCGATGTAGAGGAGGTACTTCAAATTCTCAAAGCACGACAAGATCTGAAACGGGAGCTCGACGAAAAACATCAGGAATATCTTTTCGAAACTGATAAATTACGTCAGTCACTAGTACGTGTTTCTCCATTCAAAACGGCCAAAAACCCATTTTTGTCGCAGGAATCATTGAGAAATACCGAGCGAGAGCAATGCTCACTTTTACGAAGAAATATGGATCAAATATTGGGGCTACCAGAAGATGTACAATCGACCGCAGAACGGAGACTTGCGACAGTTATTGATAGATATGTGTTTGTCGATCAGGCCGTTCGTCCTATAAAGGTACTTTCATTCACAAGTCCGGACGCATCTCAATACCTCTGGTCATGACAGGATGGACTTGAAGAACTCTTACAGCGATGGACAGCTGAAAATGTCGATAAGAATGACTTATCATCTCTAGAATCAAGACTTGTTCAGGTGTGCGAAGATTGTATGCGGGTTCATCGGTTTATGAGCTCTGATGATACTCAAGAGCCTCGACTTGTTGATGAGGCGAAAATGGATGTGTCGACACAAAAGCTACAGTCTCCATATAATGTGCGTATCGAAGCGAAAGAGAAGAAAGGGTACATATCAGCTGCGAGTATTTTATCAGAAAATGAATTGGAAGGAGAAAAAGGTACGACCGCCCTATTTCACTCAGATACGGAATTGAGCTATGGATTAGATGCAGGGGATACCGACGAGTTGGCAGATGTAATGGACCGCATGACATTAAAGCGGATTTCTAATGTGCTTACCTGCAACAATGCAATAAAGAAAGGTCCAAGGGACATATGAAAAGATCGTTTTGTGGTGCAGCCCAAGAAAATATCTCATGGGTGATACATGCGTTGCAACAGAGTGCACAAGAATACGCCTGCTGTATAGCTGTTGTACTTTATTCTCTAGTAATTGTAGGAACTTGATGAGTTGATTTCAAGCTCGTACCGCTACATGTACTGTCAGTTCATTCGGAATACAGCGAGCGCTCTTCCATCCCAAATGATAACATATAGCTTCATCTACCGAATTGGCTGTATCTGGACAGGTTAGGAGGGGAATAACGCAAACATGGACGGTCAGGTCTTTTTTCAACTCAGACATTAGATACGATTTTAGACAGAATTCTATCAGCACACAGCATTTCTTTCTTAAGGGGCGCATTACTTTCAAGACTCAAGACTCGAGATCAAAGCGGAGCTTCATACGGAAGAAATGTTGCTGGAACCTTACATCTTGTATTGTGTGTAAAGATCCCTTCATTGAACTTTGGGCGCATAGGCTCTATTAAATTGACAAAGGACTGGTAGTTTGATATGAAGTCCTATCAAAGAATAACGCCGAACTGCACAGGGCCATTCGTGATATACAGTGCAACTCCGTGCTCGTGATCTAAATCGAATCCCTGTTACGATCGGAAAATGGTACAGTTATGTGCGGACCGCTGGGGCTGCTTGAAGCGTGATTAGCTGTATTTTAGCTATGACATCAGTATGAGTTCTAAATGCACAGCAACAACAACAATGCTCAATCATATGTGTGTAAGGTGCGCTTTGCTATGAGCAGCATCCATTGTCGAATATGGAGAAATAGTCAATGTCCTCTTCGACTATGCTGCCAAGTTTTACCCCAGCTATAAAGTAAGGCTGACGACATTTCACCCATATGACCCAGATCAGCCACAACGAGAATATATTCAGGACAAGTTTGAGAAAATTACCGTGGCAGCGGACACCACCATTTGTATTGCCAAAGTACGGCATAGTCCTCAACGGACATCAAGAGCATCAACACATTTGGTGTGATTCTACGAGCAACGAGTCAACATATCGCATTGGGAAGAAAGAGAAACGTAGGGTGATAAAGAAATGTTTCGATGCCAATATCGTCACATACGTATGCAAGAACCCGATCCTTTCACTTGTGAGTTGCAAGACAGCTTTTGTGTTGAGAGACCACAGTACGCTACGATTAAACTCGGGTTTACGGATTGCGATCTAAATATTTGGAAGGAAGGTAAGCACAACATAATCAACAGATTCACCGCTACCTCGTTGTGGTATAAACACTATCGTGCGTACCAAGTGGACGATTTCGAGCCCAAACTCTTCACCAAGTATGCATTTGAATCCATACTGTGTGTCGATGTACTTTGTTCAGCTAATTAACAGGTTCTAGCCTGCCCTCAACATAGCAAGTCTTCGTGGCCCAATGGATAAGGCGTCCGCCTACGAAGCGGGAGATTGCGGGTTCGAGTCCCGTCGAGGACTCTTTTCGTTCCACTATATCACGCTTCGACTCAATGGCTCCACTTGCATGGTTTGTCGATATACAGCCACTTTTGAGCACAGGCACATGTGCAGAAAAACAGAAATTGCTCCTAATGTTACCATCTCACGAACAATTGCAAGTTTCTCGCTTCCTTAACGAGAAGCATGCGTTATTGGCACTTTTGAGTCGTTTACTACAGCGCACACTCATTCACTTGCAATTAAACATACCGTATCAAGACATTGAGATTTCACGTTCGCACGGCCAGAAACCTCACTTGTCCAGGGCCACAATGAAGCAATACAATGTTCCCTCTGAGTGGAATTATAACGTCTCACATGACGGCACATTAGTAGTTATTGTATCGGATGATGTCGATCTTGTCGGTGTCGACATTGTGGATCTGCAACGTCCTCAGATCTTAAATTCGGCAGGGAAGATCGGCTTATATCATTCCTTCAAGAATCGTTTCACAGACTCTGAGTGGGCTTATATCATGGAAGCTACTAATCAGACGGAATCAACTCGACGTTTATATGAGTTATGGTCGTTGAAGGAAGCGTATATAAAAGCTGTCGGAGTCGGCATGAAATTGGAGCTACAAAAATGCGAATTCAAGCACTGTGAGATCAATGAAAACGACCATAAGATAGGTTGGAGGATGCGATTGGAGGGAAGAATCTGCAAGGAATGGCAGTATCACTCAAATAAATTGAACGAGCGCTACATTGTGAGCATCGCAATGGGGTCACAATCGTTCAATTCAGAGAGAGTCTATCCAGAGAGGATCAGAGCACAAAACCTTCACACAGCTACGAATTTCGTGTGGAAAGAGATCACGATTCAAGAACTGATGCGAAACGCACGTGAGCAAATAGGACTTACCGCATATTGCAAATGTTCTCATACCTTCCACCAATGATGACGCGCAGTCACCGAGCCGTGCGGCGAGTGTGTTTATGCCGCTATTCAACGTTTGTAATGCGCAGTATGAGACCAGAACGCCTTCATGGGAATCATCGACCATCATTGTGCAGTCAAAGTCTACAAATACGATTCAAAAAGACTCTGGCAAACAGAGAGTATGCAGGTTTTCTATCAATGAAATGCACAACTCAGTAGTCCATCGGCTTTCACTCTTTGCAATAGACAAAAAGAGTGCGTTGGCAATGGCAATACGGCAAATTGAAAGCAGTTTTGGAAAAGGTTCTGTCATGCAATTGGGCTCCGCGTAAGCAATTCAGACGTTTTTGGATGGGAAGGCGCTCATCATATAAAATGTAGGAAAATCGCTGAAAGAGTTGAGACGATCTCAACGGGATCCTTGACTCTCGATTATGCGCTCGGCATCGGCGGTCTGCCGAGAGGGTGCGTCTGAAAGAGAGAAATTATAATCTTAATGTCCGACGCTGTTCGCGTCATTACAGGCGAATCATTGAAATTTATGGCCCCGAAAGCTCTGGGAAGACTACGTTAGCGCTCAGCTGCATCGCTCAGGCTCAAAAAAAGGTTACACGATTTTTCCGCTCACAGCGTTTTTCCATATGATTGATCAAATGCTGTAGGATGAAGCCGTCTGCGCTTTCATCGATGCCGAACATGCAATTGACGCACATTACGCCAAAGCATTAGGCGTCAATATTGAAGATTTGTATGTGTCACAACCTGACTCTGGTGAACAAGCACTTGAAATTACAGATACATTAATACGCTCTGGTGCAGTGGATTTGGTCGTGTTGGACAGTGTTGCTGCACTAGTTCCACGTGCAGAATTAGAAGGAGAAATGGGTGACCAACAAATCGCATTGCAAGCGAGACTTATGAGTCAGGCTCTTCGTAAACTCACCGGCTCCTTATCGAAATCACATTGTACTCTTATTTTCCTCAATCAGATACGTCAAAAAGTTGGCGTCATTTTTGGCTCGCCGGAAGTCACATCCGGTGGCACAGCCTTGCGATATTACGCCTCTGTTCGACTGGATATTCGCCGTCAGACACAAATAAAGCAAGGGGATGCTATCATTGGGAATGAGACGGTAGTCAAGGTTGCCAAAAACAAGCTCGCTTCACCATTCAAAATTGCTCGTTTTGATATGATTTACGGTAAAGGAATCGATCGAATGTCAGAATTGGTGAGATGTCAGCGTATATATTGAGATCTGAGAGTCTGAGGCATACTTTGTAGCTGGATTTGGGGACACAACACGGATTAATAAATCGGTCGGGAGCCTGGTACTCTCTTGTCGAAAATGAAGGTAAGGTTCTCTTGCTTTCAACCATTTCACAAACCTGAGGTGAGCGCACTGAATAGCTCCCATGGGTCAAGGCCGAGCAAAAGCCAAAGCCTTTTTGGAATTACATGAAGATATTGCAAAGAAGATAGAACAGAGCTTGCGTGATACGCTTTTTGAAGAGCCAGCGCTCGCAGACATGGAACAAGAAGGGACTGACGATAGCGAGAACGCTGCAGTGAAAGAGGAACAGGAAAGTGTGATCAGTTCTTAATGCAGTCAAAGTACAATTTCCATATACTATTGCTTCACTTTCCGGGATTTCAATGCTTTGACCTACGGCACAGCAGTCGACATGTCCTCTAGCATTTCCTCGTCGACCTTTTTGTGAGGCTGTGGTCTCGATTTGAGCACATTCTCATGCACAAGTGTCTCAAACGGTTCGGCTGCGTGAGCCTGCGGTTGGTCCAGTCGTACATGATTCGATACGAAAATTCGCAGGCAGGCTTCAGGAGCACTCTGTAGCTCGAAAATCACCGATTTAGAGCTACGAACTTCGAGTGACCCAATCCATTCTATAACGCTATTTTTCGTCGCATTCTTTCGTGCTGTCAGCACAAGGGATCCAAGAATACGTGATTTCCATTGCGTTTGAGCAATGTATGCGATCTACACACAACGATTACGTCTAAAGACAAAGGAAAACAGATGAAGAAAAAGTACGTGAATATGAGAAGCCGAGTCGATCAAGAGATCGGGAAGGATGTGCACACAAGCCTTACAGTCGTTGATCAGCGTCTGAGCAAACGAGAGCGATGATGTCGATTCTAAGGCTGTGGAAACAACAGAAAACGCACATCGATCGTCCGCGCTACAATTCAATTTTCATGAGCAAAGAAATCGAATCAACCGACAATGGACGCACCCTTGCCACATGACACGGAAGACTGATGCCGATGGCGCTGCCACTTCATCTTTCAGCCTTAAAAAAGCATCAAAGCCAACTATGAATGGATCACACGCAGCCAGCTTTATTCTTTCTACTACAGCGATACTCTCCTGATCGGTCGTTGAGTCTTCCTTGAACACAAGCTGGAATCCGAATGTGGGCCGACTGAATTGATGCACATGGAAGTTTCGTTCAATTCTGATGGTTCCATTCGGTAACAATGCTGCTCCATATGCGTGGGGTCGAATAGTAAGCACGAGATCATTGCATTTGGATTCATACGACACATTCGCGCTGTACCGAATGAAGAGCTCAACGTCACTCATCTCAAAATTGGTACAATTGCAAGCCGACACAATAAGCGTGATACGATTTCGCTGGCTTGGATCAGCATGTCGATAGGAGACTGCGATACTCAGAGGATCATTACTACCGCTAACAACCACTGAGTCTTGCTCCCATGCAAGTGCTCGATCTGAGCTGAAAGGATCGCATGCAAAGAGAGGAGCCAGATTGAAAATTGACGAGGAACCACAGTGAAGAAACCAATCGTGAAGGTACGGGCTTGTAGCATGCACTGATGGCTGCACCTGTGATTCGATTTGTGTGAGGAACCTATCAGACCGAATTCAGCCTAAGAGATCACTCGAGGTTTTCAACGCACATGTGCTCTTCACGCTTGCTGGCCATAATGGAAGCTATTTGTGTCGAGATCTTTGTGGTTTGCATACGCATAGATGGCTGAATCATTGTCAGAAGCTTTATGCACGTTACCATCGACGATACGATTTCGAGGTGATCTTCAGTGTCGAAGAACGGATTCTTTCTATTTGGCTTATTGAAAAAGTCAATAGCTGGCTCGTTCGCGTCAAAAGCAGTCTGAAGCAGGCCAAATTCATGCTCAAGATATGTGAGAAGCAAAGGAGCCGAAATTGTTTGAAATTGGGGGATCATTCGAATGGCGAGACTCACCAGTTGTAATCGAGCTTTTTGAGATGAAATATGCGGATACGCGTTTGCATCAAGCAGATTAGCCATCAATTGAAGCGATTCTTGGAATGGGCTTTGTGTACCCGATAAGATATGGCAAAAATGATCCATAAGAAGCGCCATGAAGCCATTTTGGAGGTGGTGGATGTCGAATGATTTTGACTCAGGGAATGGATACAACAGTCGAAAAAAGGACTCAAGCACTAGAATCTGAGAAGCTGGAATGTTTTCGAGAGCTTTGGAATCCTCAGCAAGGCCTCGCTTCCTCAGAGCGGCTGGGATCGTGATATGAGCCTGCAATAATTGGTCAAGTGCACATGTTGCCGACAGAGAAATAGCTTTTGTGGTATTCTCACTGCAAAATCTCTGAAATAGGTCCAATCCATACAGAAGCTTTAGCAGCACAAGTTCACTCTGACAGATCGCTCTCAAGACGATTCCATGGATCAAAAGCGGTACGAAATAAGACTCCTCTCTACAAGTAGCAGCACGATACTCACGATACAAGCCTTATTGATTGATGAGAGCGATCTGGTACCTTTCTCTATCAACAAGTAGTAAGGCGTCCAAAGTCTGTGGAAAAGCTTGTACGCAGTCGGAAGCTGAAAGCCATAGAAATGTGTGGAAGAGCATTTTTGCCATTTCTTCTTTCGCTTTGATGGTTTCTTGATGATGACATTGGGTAATGAGATGATTCAAAAGGGGACGAGCCATTTGGAATCGGGAGAATTCAAGCAGCGGGTGAAGCAAAAGGTGGAAACTGGCACGACAGATGACACTGGCTTGAAGCAATGACGCATATCTGAGGATCGAATAAAGCTTTACAGAGAGAAAATCGTGTGCGAATTGATCCATACGAAGACGCTGGGTCGATGGTTGAGCGAGTTCTTCCTCAGCGCCTTCCATCTGAGAGACCTCGACGTCATTATCGTAATCCACCGTGAGGTATGGAACGCTAATGCCGGGACAACGGGCCCCTGTGCGGTCCATGAGGAAGCCCAACACCATCGCAAGCCAATACATTCCGTCAGCTTTCCTCTCGTCAGGCAATGTATCTGCGCTTCTTACGAGACTGCAGATGGCAGGACACGCTTCTCTGAGAACCAGACACACCAAATCATTCAATGCCAGTGCCTCTGCACGATAGCTTGATGAGGATTTCGTCTCTTTTGGAAAAGATTGCTGAAAAAGAGCACTTTGAGAAAAGAGATTTGACATTGCCGTAAAAGCTTCCGATCGAACGGAATTATTCGAAGCGAAGAGATCTTGGAATATGAGCTTATGGATATCGATGAGGATCAGATTGATATCCTGCTGGCAGATAATTCGCGCTTCGTGAGATTCGAATGGGAAGCTTTGGAGGATCTCATCAGCAAGGCTGCACGCTATTCTGATCGATAATCGTGTCAATACAGCGATTGCGAGACAGTGAATATGTGGATCCGCGTGCAAAAGTACATTTCGGAATTTATTCATCGGTTCTTTCTCGCTCGCCATTACGAATTCAATCAGAGCGATTACGGGAAGGATATCGAAAAGGGGAATCGCGTGTTTTAGGACGGAGGTATCTTCGGAAGACGCAAGTTCGGTGATCAACGCCTCCATTACTATGTTCCAAGTAGCGCTGGTCGAACAGGTTGGGCTCTGATGCGCTAATTGGAAGCCGATAGCTTTAAGGTTTGCGGACGCCTCAGGTTGAAGGCATTCCTGCGATCAAAAGTGAGAAGAATATGGCAATTGAAAAGCGGTGGCGTACCGCTAAGACATTGCGATACTCTCTCAGTGTGAGTGAGTCGTTGCGAACGGAAGCGAGCAATAAGAGCTTTTGCGCTTTGGGAAGAATTTTTTTAGAGTTTGAAAGCACATCATTGTGTGCATTGCTGTCTTGCATCCTTCGTGTCTTTTCACAGTCGATTGCGCTTATTTAAGGATACATTCGACATCAACGCGGCTATAGAGAATCAAAGTCGGTATTGCGAGGTTTCAAATGAGTCGCGGAGGTCGGAAAGGCTCACATTACAGCCTGAAGCACTTTTCATGTCAATATATTTGTTGGGAGATTTGGAGTATATGAGTCGATCGAAGTATCATTCTTACGTCTCTATGAAGCGCGCTACTTGATCTCATTCCCGACTTGAAAATCGCTGCAAAAGCGTCAAAATCGAGCTAATCTTCACAATGACTTGACGCACACCAAGGCATTAGCTTATATACACGAAGAATGTCGAGTGAATGCGCTGTAAACGTAGTGTTATTTTGCGTAGAAATGCGATAGTTGACCGGTTTTACATCCAACTGGACAAAAATTGTTTGTAAAGCTGTTCTATTTGAACACATTAATGCCACGAAAATGAGCTGGTGGCGAACGCTTTGGCTAGCAGAACAACATTCGAGACCGTATACACGCTTTGAAGACTCGTCAGATAATGAAATGTCATCGGGTCTTCTCGCTGCAGAGAAAGAAACAGAGAAAAGCTTTCGTTTAACGCTTACACAGACGTCAGAATACGCTTCTTCCGAACTGTATCGCGATAATTTTGAGATTCAAAAGCGTATTTCACATACGTCTGAGCATAAAAGAGATGGGCTTTTGACTAAAAGGTGTGACAATAATTCGATACGTCCGAAAATTCGACTCGAAACACTTTCGTCGACTTTGGCCACAACGATCGTATGGATTGCGTACGTTGCATTCGCTTTTGCATTGCTATTACCATACCTACAGAGCGAGGGATACCTTTCAGAGGTGCGTTAGTGCTATGTAAGCGTGCAATCACTCCATTCATAGGCGTCTTATACTTTAGACGACAGCATTTTCAGGCGATCTCTGCAGCGAACCATTTGCGTGGAGGAGCGATCAGAATGGGATTCCATGCACTCGTATTGACACGAAACGAGATGTCGCGGTATGGTCAGCCAAATTGCACGACGTTCTCCGGTTTGGAGGTGGTATCAGTCTGAATATCCGAACAGATCAAGTCAAACTGCTGGCTTCAAGACCTACTCGATTGTCCCACACGGACTTTCTTCGATTGAAAAATGCTTTCGTTTTAGACTTTGAATGGAGTCTGTACGAGTTGTCCGATGAGAATGCGACCATAAAGAAGCAAATTGCATTCGAATCCAACCAAACCGCTTGGATCAGTTGCCTTCCGGAGAGCGGATGCGAAGAAGCAAAACTCATCGAACTTCCTCAGCACTCTGTAAGCACTTTTGCATAAACGGTACCACAGCTCACTCCTATTCGTATTGATAGTTTTCAGGTCTACAACAGTCTTATCTCATCCAAATACGCTTTTATGGAAGATATCCGAACCTCATTGGCAGCCGGGTCATCTACAAGCTTATTTACCCGTAGGAATGCCTCTATAGTGTCGCAATAATATCACTCTTGTCTCACATTCCTATCAACAGCAAAGCGTCATTCGAATTCAGCGAACTACTCATGCGCGCCATTCTTTTAGTATTTACCAGTATAGCACTTCCATGCTGGTTGATAAGCGTATTGCGATTCAGCGGCAGTTGGTGGGCACTATTATCAGCTCAGAAATGGACTCTTTTTCTCGGCGTTGTTCTCCTATTCTGGCAAAATCCAATCTCTCTCATCATCGACTCGGGCTACTCTACAAATCCTCGATTACGTCAATCAGTGGCATGCTGCCAAGCGTTTGCGGAGTCCTTTTTCTATGTTGGCTGGCTGCAGTTAGTCGATCTGCAATCACGAATGAGGGTACAAAAGTTCTCATTTGGTATATCACTCTTCATCATCACCTTATGTATGGCTCTATTTGGACTAAATTCCTCGACAACAGTACTCCAAGCTTGTGAAATTGTCTACAAGACTTTATTCGTCATGTTGGGTTTTATTCGTCTCACAATGCTCCTCTATTGGGTCTTTTGGGCTGTGCAATTGAGCTGGAAAACAGCGTCATATCTAAAATCAGTTCCCTACATGTCGACACGGTACCAGCAGCTTTCATATCGCTTTCTGATTCTGGAATCTATCCTGATTCTCTCGTATGTTCTTGTGATGACCACTTTTCGCTATTGGAGTCTTTTGCAAGTATGGTATCTTATCGGGTATGAGGCCTTTCTCCAAAACGCCATCGAGACCTTCCTGGAGCTTGACGTTGGTCAATCATCGTTGGGGCAATTTATCTTTCTCTCTATCTACGTGTATCTCCTCTTATACGTTCACCTTCCACCAAGCTGTCAAACAAACGGTACAAAGACTCGTACTGCATCCATCAAGATCCGAGAAGAATCTCAAGTTGGCTCTTCGTCTATGACAAGACCCGACTCATTTTGCATCGAGACGGCTTTGTGGCTGTTGGAGCTCGCTTGGCAAGCGTATTTCGATTCTCCTGGTCAACCATCAGAATCTGGGTATGGAGAAATCAATCTAGAGCCATACGGCTTCGAGTTGATCGCGCAACTTCGAAATGCGGTAATGGACACCCACGTCCTTATCGCTTATAATGCCACAAAGAATCGTTTGGTAGTGGCATTTCGTGGGACTTCCAGTCGACAGAATTGGAAAAGTAATTTGCGTTTTCATCAGACAGTCTTATGGATCAAATCACAGAGAGCGAATCGGAATGACGGCTGTAGAAGACGACTCAAACGAATACTTTCCAAAATCCCACTTTTCGATATGGCTCTACCTCGTGTTCACAGCGGTATGTGCTCGCAAGTCGTCCTACTGTTTTGGTTTTCTGAGGCGAGACGATAGGATTTTGGCAAGCATACATGACGGTACGCTCGGACCTCAAGCGTGTGGTTCGATTATTACTCGATGAGCATCCTGGAGTCTCTACTTATGTCACTGGACATAGCATGGGAGGCACATTAGCCATATTGGCCGCGTATGATTTCAGTGTAAGCTTTGACATCGCTGTTGAGATGTACAATTTCGGAGGACCACGAGTTGGCAATCCGAGCTTTGTGAGAAATTACAACAGACACGTACCCAACAGCTATCGTGTGGTTATGGACGGAGACATTGTGCCTGGAGTCCCGAAATTTGTAAGTTTGATTTCTTCCATCTGAACGTTGAGATTGCTTGAATGAGTAATTGACTGTAGTGGGGTTTGTATCAACATATTGGGACTGAAGTCGCATTGGACTTGGAAGGGAATCTGATTGTCGGTCCAAGCTTTATTGAGAAAAAGCTACAGGTGGGATCCAAGCACAAGCTCGCTACTCATCCATCACGTGTGTATCGGTCCGCATTGGCGCTTTGTTTCGACAAATTGGTCCCCGAGAATCCATGATACATGACGCCACAGACATTTTTTTCAGTAGACGAATGACAATCTCTAGAATACATCAGGCACACGTTTTGGTGTCTGCCTTGTAAGCGTTAGCTGTAGAAGCAGGTAGTGTGAAGAAGTTGGTGAGGACAGGTCAGTGAGAACATTGACCATCTACATGCTCCCAATTCAGCACGCGTCAAACTTTGTTTTCTCAAGTAATTGGTTTGCCAAATACACTAAAATAATACGAATCTGCTAGCGAGGATTGATTGGAATTCTCTGCGTCCGTCCATACCCGACATGTATCAAATGGAGGCGAGTATAAATGAAGTGTGATAGCAAGCTGATCGTGACGAGGGTTTCCTACTTTGTGGAGCCCCATTGAGTCATCAATGTAAGTCACACCACGATCCAGGATGATATTGGATACTTCGTACAGTTTATTCTGCTGGATCCGATACTGTACTTCGTTCATGGCTCCGCTAATTATCTTGACCCAGCATCCATCACACGGGTGATTGTGTATCGGACTGTAGCGATTACGATTCCATATGATCATTATTAAAGCGTAAGACTCGTTGTCTGTTGCAATGAGATTCCGCGTGTACGTTTTTGTCGGATCCACAAATGAGAATGGTAATAGTTCGCGCAGATCGCCGCTGTAATGTCTACTCACAGTAAAGCAATGACTCGGTGAAATGATCGGTTAGATGTACGCGATGAGACTTACTCTAACAAGTCGATAAATGACAATTTTTTGTCGTACAGGTTGTTGGATTGAAACTTCTTCTCAATCGCTTTGATTAGTTGTGGCAGAGATAAGTGATTCGGTCCCAACGGTGAGATCTTTTCAGTGTGTTTTTCATAGAACGAGAGACGATGCACAATTGGAGAGATCACTTTGATGCATAGTCGTACTTGATTTGTCAAATTCTCTTTCTCTGCATTCAATGTATCGGATGCATTCGGCCGTTTGGCTATGCAAACTGCTTCGCATTCGCTCATTTTAGAGACACTTCCATTTTTTCGTCGAAACAGAAAGATATCGATAAATACCGCATAAACCGGTTCGGGTGCTTCCCATAATACTTCTTGACAAGAAAATGGTGCGTTATCATGCGCGATGTGCCGTTGCTAAGGATGTTTTGTTAGTCCCTACTGCGTAAATTAAACCGTATTTCAACCAAGTCAATCTCGTCGAATGCACGGCAAATGTCTTCTGCTACAGAACATGAAGCGAAAGGTACACAAGCGCATTCATTTATACTCTCTCTAAAGTACTGAATTTGAATGCGCAGAGCAAGTGGCTCGATGGAAGCAAATATCAATGGGAATGATAGCATTCACCAGTGTGTTCACTGTCGTCACAGTCATTTCACATTTGGGCGAACATCACGAGCACGACGAAGAGAAACCCGAGTACGCGTACCTTAAACTGCGTAATAAGCCGTTCCCATGGAAATACTCCGATTGTGATTTTTTCGATTTGGAGTGCAAACGAAAAGCAAAAATGCTCTCTGAGAACTGATTTGTGGATACGCATAACAATAAAGCAGAAGGAATGCAGCACAAAGCAATTTCACTATCTTTTTTAGAGTTATTTTTCTTCTTACAACTCGTCCGACGAGTCGAAAGAACTCTCTAATTCCACACTGTCATGATGACAAGGATGGAGGATTGAAGAGCGCATTTGTTGTTGAAGAGTTTTAGCTCAATCTACCAACGTTGGAAACCACCTCCACGTCCACCTCCTCTTCCACCACGACCTCGGCCACCGCGACCGCCACCGCCACCACTACCGATCAGACTGCGTAATGCCGCAGGGACTTGTTGGTTGGCTTCTTCCAGGACTCGTATGAGAGGACTAGCAAGACGTCCGTTGTCTGATGTGAAAAATGATATGGCTGTTCCTTTGCTTCCAGCACGAGCTGTACGTCCGATTCGATGGATGTAGTCTTCGACATTCTTGGGCATGTCAAAATTGATCACATAGCGGATATCTTTGATATCCAAACCACGAGATGCAACGTCGGTTGCAACTAGAATCTGCGTCTTGCCTTGCTTGAATTCCTTTAAAACATAATCACGTTCTTCTTGTGACTTGTTTCCGTGAATGGCTTTGCATATGTAGCGGCTGTTTCGGAGGTTACGACTGAGTTCATCGGCACCTCGTTTTGTCTCACAAAATAAAATGATGCGACCTCCATCGTAAATCTCTCGAAGGTGGTTGACTAACGCGTTGTACTTTTGGTAATCGTCCATCACCTCGACAATTTGTTCGATCTTCTTGTTCGCGGTCAATTCCAGTGAGCCCACTGTTACTTGGATGTAATCGGTCAGGAAATCATGAGCGAGCGATACGATCTCTTTTGGCCACGTTGCAGACCACATGAGAGTTTGCCTGTCTGGTCTGATTTGAGATACAATTTTACGAAGTTGAGGCTCGAATCCCATATCAAGCATTCGGTCGGCTTCGTCCAGCACCAGATACGTAACTCGACGAAGATTCGTTTTTCCTTGACTGAGCAAGTCAATCATACGCCCAGGTGTACTAGAACAAACAAAGCATTGTGGGAACATCATCTGAGTAAAATATACGCAATTTTTCGTACCAGATACAGATTTCAACTCCTTGACGCAGCTCCATAATCTGATTGTATTTGGGAACACCTCCATAGACGCAAGTATTTTTGATTTTTGAACTTGCTCCAAATTTGTTTGCTTCTTGTTGTATTTGCACAGCCAATTCGCGAGTTGGTGCAATGATAAGCACAATTGGACCATCACCTGGTTGAAGGTGTGGCTAGATACAAATTGCCCAATATAACAGAGACACAAAACATCAGGTAACCATAAATTTGGACGATACATAAGTGACGTAAAGCTGCTGGACGAAATAATCACAGAGAGTAGCCGAGATTCCCTGGTCAACCAGTTACAAAGACGCCCGATACACTCTTTCAAAAGCTGAGTAGAGGTTCGATGGATACTATGCAACGAAGCTGGTGATGGATGAGCCAAGGTGTGTGTTCACGGAGCATCGCTGATACTTGATACATGTCAGGTACACTGGATGCCGTGAAGCTTGTGGATACCAGCATTTGCAGCGATTTGGACATTGCCGATACTCAATTCGTCTTATATTTATGAGAAATCAATTGCTTGATGCATCGCTCATATCCGTAAGATCGCACACCTCCCAAGCATCCCTTCCTTTAACCAAGAATCGTCATTCGGCAATTATACCCTCCATGATTATTTTAAGCCCCATGTTTTCACAAACTGGTGCCCATGCGACCAGCAGCAATTCGCTACAAAGTTCATACAAGTAGGAATGGACAACTATCCACAAACCTGTGCATTGATGTGTACTATAGCGGGAAGTAAAAACGCCAAGGTTTTCCGGATCCTGTGGCAGAGATACCGACCATATCGCGTCCAGATAAGGCCATAGGCCACCCCTGACATTGAATAGGTGTCGGCTTTTGGAATCCCAGCCTCATGACTTCTTCCAGCACATACGCTTATTACAAAGAGTCAATCACACACAGTGTCAGAAGCAATAAAAGGAAAGATATTCCTACCGGGAAAAGAGGCTTCTTCGAAGGTATACACGCATCTGGGAATATTCTTTCCGTTCGTTGTGATGTCATGCTCTTGTTTCCAGCGTTCCAATTCTTTTTCGGTTCGACGAGCGACGTCCGGATGCTCATAATAGAAGTTCTTTTCGAAAACAGGTAACTTCGCCATATTCCACTGAATATTGGAATCTAATTCAGCGCCTAAACTTCCCATTCCTCCACCGCCTCTCGAATCTCCGTATCCGTTAGAGCCATATCCCGAGCTAGCTCCTTGTCTACTCGAATTGTAGCCTCCACCACCACCTCCACCGTATCCTCCGCTGCCTCCTGAGCGACTTCCTGATGCGCTGTGGCCGCCTCCAGAGTTGGAGTAACGCGAAGATGAATTATCGTTTGATGGGTATGAACGACGCGATGATTGATCGCCGCGACGGTCCTGCCAACTCGATGAAGATCCTCCGTACATGGAGTCTTTACTCTTTAAATGCGGAAAAGTCGAGAATGTGTATTTGAGGTTTAATTGATGTTGTAGGTTTTAAATTAATGGTAGACATTAAACGAGATATGGCTGGATATAAATGATCGCATTTTCATCCAATGGCTGTTAGGTGAGAATTGTTCGTTCGTAGGAGGCAAGTTGCATATTGGCTTCCGAAATGCTAACTTCAATTTTCTTCACTCCGCGTTGCTGCGAGTAGAATAGATAAGTGTGATACGTCAGTTCAGGATAATGGATTTACTTGCCAATAATGCGACAAGTGTGAACGCATCAATTAGCTGATTGCTCTAGAAAAGATAGAATGAGATACAACGTCATGATGCTTGATGCCAAAGCACTTACGAAATAGATCGCCAATTCTTCTGCTGAGGAGTGGACTATAGGCAAAAGCGAGCAATCGGATTTTGGAAAGCTATATAGCACACCAAAAGAGAAATGTTGGTCCGTTTTCTACAAAAATCCCACAGAATGATGTCACCTAAATTTGGCATTGTCTTCTGTTAGAATGTGCACATTTGTTCCATCAAATGTAATCTACACAAACAATTGAGATATAGGTTTTTGTCCACGTGTACAAGACCTTTTGTACCTTCAAAACATCGCTGTTCATTGGTACCAAAAATGACTCATCCAAATCTTTGCTGATTACCCGCGAAATTTTCTTAATTTCGCCAAAGTCGACGACGTATCCATCAGGTCCCACAACTCCACTTAGTGTCACGGCAACACGATAGTTATGTCCATGTAGTTTTTCTCGGTATCCCTAATACAGGAGATGAATGCATTGAGTTGGGTCACCATGTTTCCATATCGACTCTTACTTTGTACGCGATGAAGTGAGCCGCATTAAACTTCATGTAATCTTTGGCAACATGAACTTTGAATACTTCATTATAGCTCGTCGTGATAGCATTTTGTAGATTTCCAAGATGATTGGTATTTGTGCTATGCTGAAGTGAAGCTTGTGGTACATTGGCAGCGCTAAGAGCAGCTGAAATGATATTCGCGTGTGCATTTACAACCGTTCGAAAAGGCTGAATTTGTACTTTCACATCTTCCGGTGTCTTACCGCATCCGCGTAAATGAGATGCCCATCGGTCAACGTTTTTAGATGTGATTTCTTTGTTGCAAAAATTACACTTAACGAATCCTTCGGATGTAGCTTCTCTGGAAACATGAAGTTTTACAATAGCTTTTTGATCGGGGCTGAGTTCTTTCGTCATTGTCGCAAATTTGCGCTTTTTTCTAGGTAGGTCGTCTGATAAGGACTGATTATGATGATGGTCGTCAATTTCAGTTGGAGTGACAGCGTCAGATACTTCGTTATTTTCTACTACGCTATTGGCATCTTCCGATAATGCCCGCAACATCTATTCCACACACTTATCACTTCATATTAGTGAAAGTGGATATTACAGCCAATCATGACAAATCATATGTACAGTGTCCTATACTGTATGGAGAATATGCTTACACTATTGTTATGTGGACTACTCTATCTCGAGCAACTATCGCCTATGTTGCCATTGCTTTTGGCACAATACTCAAGACAAAGTTGACGCCGACACCTGATAGCAGACCAATTTTCTGCTTTCGTGGGACAGATCTGTCCAAAAGCTAATGAGGAATGTTAGCAGTCTTAGCCACGCAGTCTGCTAAATAGTCACGTACCATCAATAGCATGAACACTCCGAGTAAAAGTCCCATCAAGAATCCCCACAAAAACTCTGTTCCTGTGCCTTCGTTATCCGCTGCCAAAATCGATCCTCCCAGACCGGTCATGTCAATTTGATGTTCCAACGCTATACGAGCCGATGGCATCACATTTAGTGCTACAAAAGATATCATTTAAATCCGTGTAAGAAGAAGGCTAATGAGGATGACCTCACCAAATTCGGACTGGGGCCCCTGTGTATTCATCCATTCCTCCTCTAGTCGATAAATTCGATCCTCACTATTTTCATTTTCCACAGTCTCAGCTTCCCGAATGAATGCAGAAATTTGAGGGTAGAAATATAATCGAAGAGCTTGCACTTCGTCTCGACTCATTCGATCGCGCAAACGATCAAAACCTCTACGATTCTGATCATCACGTTCTTCTTGCACGTTACCGGGGACAATGAGCTAATATATCAGCAATTTGTCAAATCGAAGTCATTACCGTGTCTCAGACACCATTTACCTGCTGTCCGACTGCTTTTGGCGGTATTGAACTGACAGCACAATGAATGAAATCTCCTGATTTGATCTTGTAAAACTGCAAAGACGACTTGTCATCGGCTAGAATTTTCCCCTACTCATCAAAAATCAGATAAAAACTTGCGCCACATTGCAACCGGCACAAACATGATGAATCAATCGGAGGAACTTGCCATCCCCATTCACTCGGACTTTGATGATTTGCTTTAGCTCTCCGACCATTGCTGTATGTAGTATTTCGACTTCTATTGGCTTTTCGCTCAGTGTTTTTATTTTCAATAATACTTTAGGCCCCAAGCACTCTTCCCTTTCGTCGATTTCATCATTTTCGAGCGTGTGATTGTCCTAAGTCAAGCAGATGTCGGAAACTGGCACATAACGTCATGTAGATGAGGACTTACATTCTCACATGCAATAGGGTCTATTTGTTCTTGTTTGACTCCGTCCATCACCTTCGCGTGCGCCCGAAAATAACGAAACTTGCAGAAACGAACGCTTGCGTAATGCGGGTGGTTATGACTGGGGAAATATGCTGTTTTCTACCCAAGCAGCACTGTATTTATTGATAGAAGAGCTTACTTTATTTTCAGCTAGCTGGAATGTGACTCATTCCTACCCATCTAATATAATAACCGCTATCATATGATATATACGCTTGGGGAAAGTATTCAGCTTCACTGAGTCAGATCTGATCCGACGTTATTTCCTTGTAACGTTCTCACCCAAAATAGCGTCGGATCTGATTAGGAACTCTAATCAAAGAAAATGGTCAGCCCCGAAGTCTATGGTGCTGCAAATGGAGACTCCGCAATTCCATCACAAAGTGATCAAAGCGTGCAATATAACGAATCACCGCGTCATAAATTCAAGAAGACGATTTCTGAATTACAAAGTGTGCATTCCCACAACTCTGGGGAGCCAACAGACTTAGAAGACAAGGTGTCCGTTTTGAACACCTCCATGCATTCGACCAATCCCGCTACCGGTTCCAATAAACGCAACATGACAGGTCTATCTAATCAAGGTGCAACTTGTTACATGAATAGTTTATTACAAACGCTATACATGACACCGGAATTCCGACAAGGATTATATCAATGGGAATATCCTAAGATCAGCCCACATGTTGCTGAAAATAGTGTAGCTCATCCAAATATTGAGCTCAGTCAGGATTCTGACGACGAAGTTGAAGATGAGAAGGAAAATATTCCACTTCAACTTCAAAAGCTCTTTGCGAAGCTTCAGACGACTTCCAAGACGTGCGTGGACACAAAATCACTCACGCGGAGTTTTGGGTGGACAGGAAATGACGTCTTTCAGCAGCACGACGTGCAAGAGCTATGTCGTGTGTTTTTAGACGCGCTCGAGCATTCATTCAAAGGAACTTGCAAAGAAGACTTTGTCAATGAATTATACCGTGGAACACTCAAAGATTACGTCAAATGCTGTACTTGTGGGTACGAAAGCAGTCGTATGGACCACTTTCTTGATCTCTCATTGGTAATTCGTCCATTTGGCATGGAAGATAATGCATTTACTGTGCGCAAAATTGAAAGTCTGGAAAAAGCACTCGAGTTTTTCCTCAAGCCGGAGGTATTGGACAAAGAAAATCAATGGAAATGCGATAAATGTGAAACGAAGAGGGATGCAATCAAAGGACTCAAATTTCATCGGCTTCCGTATTTGCTTTCCTTACAGTTGAAGCGATTTGATTTCGATTACAACACAATGGACCGTATCAAACTTCACGATCGCATCACATTCCCAAAGTATCTGGATATGAACTCGTTTCTGTCAAATGAGGAGATAAAAGGCGATGGTGCGAGTGGTGATGCTGAGCTGCAATCAACTCACAGCAGGAAGAAAGGGCAATTGGCACGAAGAATATCGCTGGAACGTCATGAATTAGAGGTGATGCAACGGCGGAAAGTCAATGGATGCTCAGGAACGCAAGATCATGATATTGAGCAAAAGCATAGAGAACAAGATAGATCGAATCTCTGGCCCGTGCAAGACGAGATTGACTGTGAAAAGACGGCACAAATCAGTAGCGAAGACCGTGTGGTAGATACTTGGGATCCAGACTTTGATGTGAACGGGTTATTCGAGGAAGGACCAAATGTGTATGAGCTGTACTCTGTACTTATGCACTCCGGTAGTGCACTCGGTGGACATTATTATGCGTATATCAAGAATTTTGAAAATGGAAAATGGTACAACTTTAATGATGCGCACGTTTCAGAAATCACAGAGCACGACGTCAGTGTAGCCTTTGGAGGTCAATCGACCAATGGGAACAAATATGGGTATCGCTCCAACTACACCACATGTGCTTACATGCTCATGTATCGACTTTTATCATCGGCTCGCAATGTAAATTCAGTCTCGAAGGAAGAAATTCCCGTCTACTTGAAAGCGAGAATCGAGCAGGAAGAGTCCAGATTTCGCCTTAGAGAACGTCAACAACTGGAACGTGCCAAACAAATCATGTTACAAGTGTTTGTACGCGGCTCTTATGGCCAGAAAGTGGACAAGCAGATTTTGATATACAAAGATACGACTATTAGCGAAGCGGTCAAAGTAGTGTTCGACACATTCAAGAACGATGCAGCATCACTTACTCAACAGGGCATCACTCTACCTGAATCTCTTGAGCTCGTCCGGCTGCGTCGCTATAACGACTACAACGGTATCGCGTTGCATACGTATGACGATCGCTTATTTAAAACATGTCAGGAGATTGGCATCTCAGAAGGACATCAACTACTTTTGGAATCAAAAGAAGCCGAAGAAGAGTGGGAAAAGTTTGATGAAGAGAAGTTGCAAGTGTTTGTGAAGCGCTACCTGCCGGCAACGGCCCAATGCAACGATTCGAGCATCAAGTCTCGCTGGATCCAATTACCACAAGACTCCACAGTTGGTGAACTATATGAAACGATCAGGAACAAGTTCAACTTCACTGCTGCAGAAAGCAACTTTCGGATGTTGAAACGAAGTTATGCAGCCTATTCACAGAATCCAATCACGATGTTGAACCCTGATAACTCACCTCAGACATTGGCTTTAAAGCTCGAAGATGATTTGTATGTTGCAAGTGGCACAGAAGTGATCGTTGAAGAGTGTCAGGATCCAGAAGCACCTTCAGAAGCTGCAAAATTCTACGCGAAAGAGGCGAATATGATCAATGTGAATATACGTTACTCCACATTACCAACATTAGCTATTCGCATCGACCGGCGAGAGACGGTTCGCGCTTTGAAGAACGAAATTGAGAAACGGATTTGTATCCCAGCTGACCAGTTCAAACTCTTACGTGGGGCTAATACTGCAGGTATCGAGCTTAAAGCTATTGACAGCACTCTTTACAAGCTTTCAATTGGAAACAACAATACGATTCATGTGGTGGAAGGCATACCGCTTGGAGTAGGAGAATACAATTGTCGTCTAATGCTGTACAATCGTACTGCGGAGGCGCCATCCATACTTGCTGCACCAGAAAGCTCAATTCTTCCATCGGAGCTGATACTTCGACTAACGGATCAAGATTCTACCCATTCGTTCGTGCAAAATATTGTCATTGGAGAACATATGCGAGTGGAAGACGTTCGACAGCAAGTGTGGAACATATTTGTGGAAAAAGGGTGCGTACAAGATTGTATGACCACCCAACATATTCGCTTGCGTGACAGTCGGCAAGGACACCTGACAGGCATTCTTGTGGACGGATGTATACTGGGCAAATTGATGAGTTTCTCATTGTACGAAGGTCGAAGTATAATTGCAGAAATACTCGAAAGTCCTGAATCCAAATCGTTGCCTCACCAAGTCGTCACGATCGCGTTGTTGGATCGATCGTCCTGGCGGTTTCTTCATGCGAAGAAGAAAGAACTCATCCACCAATATAAACCGGAAAATGAAGAATCATATAAATCAAACGACCTTATCGACTTTCTGGTTCGACAAAGTAGCAGCGCATTCTCAATCGCACCAAAATTTGTTCAATTCGCACGCATACCACAATTCCGGCAAAGTATCAACATGTTGGAAGCCTACACACTGGAATTCTCATGTGCGAGTGAATTGGCGGCTCAGATATCGACAAACAGCGATCCTGAATTTTTTCTCGTCATTGATTCGCGTGTGGAAGCAAATGTTTGGAGCGAAGACGATCGAAGAGCGATTCAAGCTTCTCTCAAGACAGTACATTCAAATAACTCGTCACTTCCTTTGCTTCTGAATGGTCCAATAGACACAATCAGTAACGAATCGTATCGAATCAAAACGAAAGAAGTCGCTTTAGTCATCCGCACCGCGAAAGCCAAGTCACATGCCGCCATAAGTAGCAGTGGAAGTGACTCATCGAACGCATAGCCACAATTCACATGTCACATGAATTACTCGCAGCGATCCGAAAATAGTAGCAGACGCGTCTTTTGGCTCGTACTTTGCAATGACAACGAATCGACCAGCGACTCCATGTTGTATGGTCTCTGCATCATCGACGTTGCGGCAAGGACGTAAGACTAGCGGTCAATGTCTACCGAGATGCAGCATGCATATCAATTATCAATGCTGCACGAAAAGAAGTCGCTTCTGTGTGTTTCATCTCGACAACTCACACAAAAGCATTTTGGATCGTTGGGTGTTCTTATCTCTACAAATTGGACTTTTCTTGGTTGGAGTCTTTCTTCTGCTCACTCAATTCGGCTTTCTTATAGTGAAACCATCCATTGATCTATCGGAAAGCTCATGTATGCCATCATCTTTCGTCTTCCGCGATTACAGCTCTGGACACGATCAAGGTCATGATTTTGATGCGCTTTCCAGCACTGCGAGTCGAGTGTTTGGTCCACCAAGATTACAAGGTTCTCATCGTCACTTATGCCTGGATGATTACATCGCTCGACAACGGAAAAATTGGCAAGCTTGTCTACCCATCACGGGAAGGATTGACGAGCCATACTGCGTGGTCCCCGATCGGCTAGATATCCTAGTACCCAAGACCTCAGCGACTCGATGCTTTGGAAGTGTGCTTCACATGCTGTTATTAGACGCTTATGAAGAGTTGAGAAAGATGGGAGGTCAACCAGTGCTTTTGTTTGGATCGCTCTTGGGCGCTTTCCGTAATCAGTCTATCATTCCGTTCACTGAAGACGCTGATCTTGGATATCAACACATCGGTGCATTCGACATGTCTACGTTTCAGCATGCAATGGCTCGGAAGGGATATCACGTGTTTTATCAGAGTATTTATCGCGTTTGCGTGGCTCCAGATCACCCGCTAGCAGGCAATTTGTATGATCCCAACACTCAGATGGATGTTCCGATTCGTGTGATTCCATATCTTGATATGTACGAGATGGAGAAAGAAGGTGATTCACATTGGCGCATCGATCAGATTAAGAATCAATCAAGGCTGTTGAAAAACGAGCAAGTCGAGCCATTTAAGCGAGTTGTGGTGAATGGTGTCGAGTACGATACCATTGCCGATCCTTTGGATTTTCTCATGAAGGAGTATGGAGATGATTTCATGACGCCAAAGCCGCGTCAATGAGCTCATAAAGTTCCATTTCTGTGGGAAGAATTCATGAAGTATTGTTCACATCGCGCAAATACATACCCTTGCTATATGCATACCCCAACACATTTAATGAAAAAAGGTTGCTGACAATGTTCATGCTCTTCCATCTTTTGCTACTCGCTCTTGAAATTTCCGAATGTTTTGGCGCATGTGCAATGACACAACGCTGCGTAAATCCTTATAATATCCCTGATTATAAACAATGCATTCCCGAAGCGTACGCAATTCCTGCCATCGCGAAACCTGTGAGTTTTTATCATTCCACGAATGAAAACCTCTCATTTTTTCAGCATTAGATGCGTGGCACCGGATGGGCTAATAGTTAGCGCGTTTTGTCGTATAAAAAGTGTAACTTGCTCACATTTTGTTCTTTATAGCTACCGGGGGTGGAATTTGCACTATTGCGTCCGATTGTCACGATCGCGGACAATGTATACGTGGTCATTGCGTTTGTGCGGACGACGGAATGACCGCCGGTCCGCATTGCGATCAATATTCGATTCAATGCCCCGAATACAAGGACGCAGCTTGCTGCTCATGGGAACAAAACCAAGGACTCGCAGAGAATTTCAAACTATTATCGAGTGTTTTCGGGAAGAATGCAGCTGGCGGATGTGATGCATGCGCTTCCAATCTCATGATGTTATGGTGTGGTCTTATTTGCTCTCCTCATCAGTCCAATTTTATGAAAATGCACTCACCGTATCCAAGCGTACATTATCGTCCAGATCCAATGACAGGCACGGATCACGTTAAAGTCCTGGAGGTTGAGTGGAATTTGAAGAAGTGAAGACACCTACTAATGCTCATATTGTACTGTAGATGGATATCTCGCTGCAAAAGGAATTGACCTGCTCGTTATTCGACTCGTGTAAGAGCACGGCGATTGTGTCGATGGCGGCAGCAATGAAATCCTCGCTAGGATTTTTGAATTATCAGGCTCAGACCGGGGCAATCGCGCACGGAGAGTACCTGTTTTTACATTTTAATGATACCGTACCTCATGCATTCGACCATAGCGTACTCAGCTGCTCCAACTACTCGATTGTGGAAAACGATACAGTTCGTCAAAGTTTACCACAACAGGCACAGCGACTCGATTCGATCAGTTCCAAAAATGCGATAAAACAATGTCCGTGCGGCTCATGTCAGGCGACTTGCAGTGCCCACAATTCCAATTCCTCTCGACCGATCATCACCACAGCAAAACCGATTTCGATTTGGGATGGATTCAATTTTCGGGTCGTAGGAGCTGTGTACGCACTGGTTTTGATTCTTGTTGTGATGCTGAAATGGAAAGATTATCAATACTAGAAAAAGGCTAACGATACTGAGTTTTTTACAAAATGTTACAAAAAAACAGAGGAATTGGGATGCAAAACCAACGCATATGCCTGCATTATTATCCGATGAGTAGAGCAGCGAAAAGAGGTGACAAGAGGTACCCGAGTGGCTGAGGTTGTGCTTCGAATAAAATGCGATTCTGCGCACCGCAAGAAACGCAAGTGAACGTTGCATTTTGCACTGCGTGATGTACAATGTGCACTTGCTTACACACTCCACATTGAAGCGGTAGATCGGACACTACATTTTGTCCTCTGATCGTTTCATGTGGTTGCAAATTTTGGCTTTGTGCCGATGTATTCGCATCATGAAGTTCTTTCTGTCGTCAATAGCGTGTAAATTATAGGTAGTCGTTGATAATCGATGCATTACAACACGTACCGCCATTTCTCCGATTTCTTCGTCAAAATTCTTTCGCGATGACCTTTAAGCCAATCAGAGGCAGTTAAAACGTCATATAAACCAATCATATAGCTCGATTCCAAATGGTTCATTCAAAAGCATGCGATCAGCGATCAGCGCTGATGGGCGAGCCAATTTGCATCGTATGTCTTCAATTGATTGTTGACAGAATTATCATTTCAGTGATTTTGTACTGTAGATATGTGGTCGATACGGTCAATATATTTGCGATTGGACTGAGAAAGACGTCTGCAGTTTGGAATGTCGGGATATCTGTCGGAATCGCTTCGCATCCGAACGCATGGACGCGAGCGCAAAGAACAAAGTACATGATATCCGATCGAATAATCGCATTTCAGTTAAAGGAGAAGACGTACCACCTCCCATCGCGTCATTTGATTCGCTTTCGACACAAATCGCTGAAAATCTCAACACGCTCAATTGTATCATTCCAACACCAGTGCAGATGCAAGCAATTCCAGCCATCATGACAGGAAAACATGTATGCTTTTACGCGTATTAGACATGAATAATCACAAAGTTGTCGTGCAGACTGTTTTTAGTGCAGCAACTGATGAAGGAAAAACGTTGGCGTATCTGCTCCCAATTGTCACGCAAATTCTCGATCATGTAGGCAAAAAGTAAAAGGTTTTTTTACTAAATTCCTCATTTCTTGTATTTCAGCGTGAAGCTTTTCCGGATGAAACAGGTCCTTTGTCAGTGATTATTGCACCGAGTCGGGAGCTTTGTATCCAAATTGAAAGCTGTGCAAAATCCATAATGAAAAACATCCCGCGGATGAAAACAGCGCTTTTAATGGGCGGGTTGCCACTTCCCTCACAATTGTATCGATTGGAATGTGGTGTAGAAATGATCATTGCGACTCCAGGACGCTTTCTGGAGATTTTTTCGGAGACAGAGAATGGGAATTGGGAGGCTCTACTTCATAATGTGCTTTCCATAGCTGTAGATGAGGTGGATAAAATGTTGGAAGCTTCATTCTGTGATCAAGTTGTGGAGATCGTGACACTCTTATCAAAAGGATCGAATCGTAGCGAATCCCTGCAATTCATTGCATGCACGGCGACCGTATCGCCTTTTTTGGAGCAAGCCATCGACGCGCTTTTGCACTCTTTTTTCGGCCATTCCGACAAGTTATGGATACACGTTGATGCAGCAACGGTAAATGATAAGTGTGTTCATTCTATTCGGCCTCGTGTAATGTGGACAAAAGTTCACGAGAAAAAGCACCTTCTATTTGAGTTCCTTGAAGCTCGACCCAAGGAATCGACGGTACGCTCCAAATGCATGACACTTTGATGTAGTATCTGATGGTGTGTAGCTCGTTTTTGTGGCGTCTCGAGCTGGAGCAGATATGCTGACGGATTCAATTACAAAAAAGTGCTCACAGATGGAAGCACGATCTGTGCACGGTGGTAAGACGCAGCTGGAAAGGCTCGCAATAATGGAAGCGTTCACAACGCGACAAGTTCAAGTCCTCGTCGCTACGTTGGTCCTTGCACGTGGAATCCACCTCAGTCGTTTGGATAACGTTTTACTATTCGATCTTCCACAAAATATCACGGATTACATTCATCAAATTGGACGTTTACGGAATCGAAATTGTGAAAAAAAGCGAAGCGCAATTATTTTTGTATGCAACGAAGACAAAAAGCTAATTCCAGAGCTGCTTTCACTATGGAATCAGCATAAAATCACATTTCCAAAGCATCTTGTTCGAAAGTACGGCAGTCGGCCCACAAAAGCACAAATAAAACGACTTTCATCTCGACCACCTGATAGAAATCGAAGCGCGTAACCTTTTGCGTCAATCTGATACACAAAAATTACATTTCAAAACCGCGATTTATTTTTCTATGATGGATGGAGGACGAAGTGGAGTATATGGAAGGCAAAGTTGATTCAGTAAAAGCGGGGGAAAATTCCTCGGTTAATGGAATATGTGCATCGGAATCTTCCATATCGTAATACCCGAATCGCTTCTTTCGATTGGAACCATTCCATCTCGTTCTCCCGATTCCAAGATGATCTCGCCTCCAGTAGCAATAAAGCGCTACCGTGCAAAATGCGTACAATCCAGCTGAGGTGGACAAGCGCGTCAAACTCACAATTACAAATCAGATATAGAGAAATACTCACACGCTCGGAAACATAAAGCAGATGCGTTATGTTTATTCGTGCAATTACGGATGAATTGAGGCTGTAGCCGGAATAATGCTCCCAAAATGGTCTGTTTTGATGCAATGTTATCAATGGGAGAAGCTGCGAAGACGCACATTTACAACGTACCAAGAACGCAAATCCCGAGAAAAAGAAGATGAGGAGCACAATATACTCTAAATACATATACAGAATGTGAGTATCGCGAAATTAATTGCGAGCCATGTGCAGAACAGCGGTACTTGTAGAGCATGCCATAATGATGTCACTGAATTTGGTGACCTAATTGAATCACTCGGATTGGCGAATATTCAGTCTTTTGTCGTGTTTTGAGTGGCTAATTGCGAGAATTGCGGAAAGAGTGCCAAGTCATTGTGTCGTTTCACCTTTGGCAATGGAAAATCATCCTGACACGCAAACAGAGCAAAAACGGGATGTGTATAGTCGTTTGTCTGATGTGCGATCCTATACGGGGGTACATAAGAAACGATTTGAGCCCGACACGCACGATTTGAGCGAACAGAATGTACACAATTTATCTGAGACAATTCGAAACTCGGCGACCAAAAGTAGCGACATTAAATCGCGACGATCGCAGTATGCATTTGCGCTTTCACACAATTCCGCTTCATATTTGGATGAATGAATAATTTAGAAAGTGCACGTCGCCACGTAGTGGTCTATCGTCAGAGCATTCGGTCGACAGCGCTCCAAATCAAATCGCGGTAAGTAGACGCACTGATCTGGTAAGCTATTGGGGAATGCTCAATGATGCTGCAGGTGGGAGAAAACGTTCCGTGTCCCAGTCCAACAAAGGAAGAGAAGAATGATTTTAATGACCCTCACACACTTTTGAAAGGCATTTTTCATTATTATTGTCGATTTGGACGAACGGCGGCCAAAGGAGTTGATGCAAAAACACTTGGTATGTTGTGATTTTATTCAGTTGTATAGAAACCACATTTCTTGAAATGCAGATAATGCAAACTTTAGCAAATTGTGTCGAGAATGTCCAGAGCTTGTCGATTCGAGACTCACGCGCACTGAAATTGATTTGATCTTTGTCAAGGTGAAAAAGAAGGGAGAGCGCCGCATCAATTATGCACGTTTCCTAGATGCTCTTGGATTGATTGCTGCTGAAAAATACCCCGATATGGTACGATTACTCGCACGTTACTCAAAATGTGATCTCACTCGATTTGAAGCCATTAGAGCAATCGGTACCGAAATTGTTAGGAACACATCTCGTCAAGTTGCCGTGCATTCATGATCTCACAAACGGAAAAACGGTAGGAAGCGCCCGCATTAAAACACTTTGTTGATGGCATTTTATGTCAGGTTCAAGCAGTATGGCTTCGTCGTTATTCAATAGACACGGCCTGTCCAGAACCTCCGCCAGCCCCCCCTATTGAGGACACAAATGCTCTGCCTCCCCCACCATCGTCAGTCAACTTGGAGGATGAAGTCCTAAGTACGAATAGTGCTACCTGATTTGGGGGACAATACACCAAAATGGTTTTGTTGACTCCGATGAATGTTGATGCATTTTAGATAAGTAGAGTGCTTGAGTCTGTTCATTATGATAAATTCATGTGGGTGTCTCCCGCGCCCATGGAAAGATAACCTTTCAAATGAGTCAAGTAAAAGCAATTAGCACTCCGATATTGGGTTCGATCTCGTACAGCTAACTTCTATGAGCCATTCGAACCCGAAAAGCGCGTTAGAAGCCCTTCATTCCATCAAAAGCACATTGTTGTGTGCTCTTAGGCTGTTCTCAAAATTCAATCATAAAGACCGTGCAGCTGCTGTAGTGGTGATGGTTTGCCATCAGCACGGCGTATACATGCCTTTCGTCATTTTCCGCTGCTAATTTATAAGCATACTATGATGAGGTGACCATGCTATGATCGCTACTATTGGAGCGAGAGCGACTTTGATAGACGGAAAAGAGAGCTTTTTTGTCAGCGCTACTATCTCCTGCACTAATCCAGCCCGCAAAAGGACCAAACGCGCAACTACGAGGTGGTCGCGGGAACGCCGCCCACTTTTGCTTTCATGTTTGTTATACTCAGCGTATATCGTAAGCCACAATCACAGCTGCTCTTATGGCTCGGTCGGGGGTTAGACAAGACCTACGCAAAGTGGTCAAACAGTACGCTTTGAGCGATGTGCTTCAAAAGTGGAAAAGCAGGACAGCGACTAAATGCTAGTGCGGCGCAAGATGTACTACGGCCAGGTGCATGTAGGCTACAATAAGATCGTGGTGATGAAAGGAGGGTTTCAAGGTGTTGTAGCGCAACCTGGGCGTCCGTTATGTGCGCATTATAACGCCTGCCGATTTCTTGTTAATAGGTACATAAATGGAATAATTGTGCTGTTGCATGAGAAGACTTAATTTGATCAATGTTAATTCGATGCCAGACTTCTAATATTACCGCTATCGTATCGCCATCTTTTACTACCAGATAAATAAGTAGCTTTAATAATCGATCTACAGCTGTAGCAGAACCGATTTCACACGCATTTCATTGAAGCCGCTACATTAGGTTGAGATTGCGCTCTTTTCTCTGCGTTGGAAGCGCTTTTCAACTTGAATTTGAAGTGTGCACCTTTTTCACCATATTGAATAACGTAAGGACGTTCGACCATTCAGAGCACCGTCCATATTGAGTCTTCTCGTTGACGCTACTTTATCAAACCAGCTTGATCTCGTCAGCGAATATATCTGATATGCTAACATGTTATGTCAGCTTCTCTTGTTAAAGAGCAAACATTAACTGATACGAGTAACTAGTACTTAATCACACATCTGTTTTCTTTCTGAACAAATCGAAACATTGAAAATGCGAGTCGGATTGCCTCTATTACCCGACGATTATCACAAAGAAATCGCGCATGAACTTATTGATTTTTTCCACAACTTTTACGGTTCAAGTATCCCATCAATAAATCGCTTTGACTTGGAGAATAGAGCGTACACAGACACGTTCCAATCGATTATTTTTTGTTGTATGGGCATTGGGACCATCGTTTTTTTGCTGCTTTGTATCCTCGTTATGCGTCGCTGCTTCCTGCACACGACCAAATACGGTACCGAATACCTCTATCGAGCTATACTTTTGTCTCATTCGTATAACATGTGTGTAGGCGTATACTCGCATCGATGGATGGAGAAAACTTACGCGATAGAGGTTTCTGTGGCTATACTACTTTCCTTTCTGGCGATATCTGCGCTAGGTGGACTTATGGGAGAAGCTCAAGTCGACTACAGTGCCGGAGTTGTGAAAGACACAATGATGAACATCAGCTATAGATTCGGTTCATTGCACAAGGATGTCGATTCGGCAGTCAACTCGAGTATTGATCTCCGTCAACATGCTGATCGTCTAATTACTTCGTTTAACGCGACTGATCTCCCTTCGGAAGCATTTCAGCTTTCTTTGGAAGCATTGAGGTAAATGACTTTTCACTGTATCATTTCGATTACCTCTACCTAATGTGCCATACGTAGACTGGTTTATGCTTCTAATGATGTGGTTGATGTGATGAATGATGTCCCAAAAAATATCTCTCGTATGGCTGAAACCTGGGAGAAAAGTTATTTCATGGTACAGGGCACCACCAACTTTGTGATTTTGAGCGTGGTCTTTGCCACACTCTTATCAGTTGCTTCTATCGGTTGGTCTATGCTATCTCCGCTTCGTCTTTCAGTGCTCTTGATGATGACTTTGGTTCCGATCTCACACACATTGATCGGTTTGTACTTCTCGTCCACCCTGCTCACAGCCGATTTCTGTGCGTATCCTGTGGAGAATTCTTTGGCGCTATTTCACAATACGACTGTTTCCGATTATTTTTTAATTTGCGAGAATTCCACACAACCGTTTGCAGAAACCACTTCCAATCTGGTTAAAAGTCTCGAGAATGTCGCGTCGATTGAGTCTTCCTTATCAGAATATGCGAAAAATCACAACAGAACTGGCTCAGTCATGCTGAAAGAATTTCTTTATCCAATAGAGAAAATGATTCATCAAGTGAAGGAAGGCATACACTCATTCACACAAAATCAAGAATGTCATACGATCGCATCCCAGCGAACTCACGCGGTCGCAGCGTTTTGTGACTATGGGATCACAGGCTTGTTTTCCATGTGGATCCATCAAATCATTCTGTGCGTATTCCTGTTCATCGGGGTCGCACTTACAGTGCTCATTTATGAACGCGTGCAATGGAGAGAGCTCTCGCTGCACCAAAATTACCAGCTTCTTTCGACGTACGAAGAAGACAACACGGAACACATCTATCTGAGCTCAGACTAAGTGTTTATATGAATCAAAAAATTGTTTGCTTGAGACTTAATATATTTTCATGTTTCTGTATCGCACTTATGACTTTTGTTATGAGCGGAAATGAGAACGACATTCGAGACATTTGGCGAGGTATAGTTCTCGTCCTCTCGCTTACTATTGTTTGATCAGAGCTGTAAGTAGCGCAGCAGGAGACATTGAAGCAATTGCTAGACACAACAGATACGTCTGAAAGGATATGCGCACAGGAAACGCAGCCTTGGCGCATTGGCGGCGTCGATATAAGTTTCTGCAAAAACTCCAAGGAGCAAGCGTGCGCTTCGCTTGTAATTGTCGAATTACCATCAATGCGAATGCTCTATGAGGCGTATCGCTACGTTTCCATAGCGTTTCCTTACATTCCAGGCTTTTTGGCATTCCGTGAGCTTCCCGCTTTTACAGAATTGCTGAACGAATTGATGTCGAGGAACCCAGGTACCATATAAATAAGCTTCTAGACACTTGTAATGCTCTGTAGAATTGCGTCCAGATGTGCTGCTTGTTGATGGGAACGGTGTCCTTCATCCGCGTGGCTTTGGAAGCGCTTGTCATCTCGGAATCGAGTTACAGATTCCGACTATCGGTGTTGCAAAATCGTTTTTCCATGTCGATGGACTCACAAAAGCGACAGTTGTTGAGAGGATGCGCAAGCAACGAAAAAATATTCTCTTTCTGAAGGGAGACTCTGGAAGGGTAAGACTTTGATTGTTTCGCTGATATGATTGGTGACACGGATTTGTAGATTTGGGGTGCTGCTTGCTGCTTCAAAAGTGCGACGAATCCAGTTTACGTCTCTGTCGGCCACCGCGTCTCGCTGGATACCAGCATTAAAGTCGTGGAAGCGTCTTCACTGTACCGTGTGCCTGAACCAATTCGACAGGCAGATCTTCGATCACGACGCGTGCTTCGAGATTGGGAAGCTGCTGGCTGCGTCAATACTTTGTTGGACCGTTACTTGACGTATACTGAATAATTGGGTCATATATGAACGATAGCAGAATCAAAGAAGAACACACCACCGCTGAAAAAAAGGCTGAGGCTCATCGCACAATCCGATCAAATTCATGCGAAAAAGCCCGGTCATATACTTATCACCAGACGGACGCCCTTCCAGCCGATATTTTGGAGGGAATAAATGCAGTAGGTCACGCATATCTTGATCCGAAAGGTATGGGTCCATGAGCCAGACTCGATTTCGAGGCTCTGATTTTTCGGTCGCGACTTTTGTCAATTCATAGTGTCCAAAGTTTAGACTATTGATCAAGAGATCCACTGAATCAGCAGCAAAAGTCTTTCCGGCACTCTCCAGGAAAACCGCATCGGATACTACAATCAGCCAAAGGTTTATAAAGTGTCGGTGATACACGTGAATTTCCTTACATCGCCATCCCACGACATTCGAGCTCTCCAAATTCCATTGTATCACTTGTTTCAGTCCCAATAGAAATGGATGAGATCCCAATGTGTCCATATATTGTCGAAGAAAGTTTGTGATTTTGCTCATTTTCTCATGATGGCTGTCGTACAGTCGAATAAATGCTTCCTTTTCCCGAACCAGTAGCACCTTATCATCAAGACAATAGTTTGTGCTCTGCCGTTGTAACAAAAGTTTGTGAAATTCCTCGTAGCGATGTGTCGCAAGATTTTGATGGTATTCTGAGCGAATCTGATTTTTGATAAACTCATAGCGCTCAATGCTAACAAAAACATTTTATATCATGCACTCACATAAAAACTCGTTGCTTACATTTGCTCCATCGCGTTTTTGTGCATCGGGTCAGAAGAGTTCTCCAGTCCGAGGGCTTTGCAGTTTTCTTGTACGATACTCAATTTCTCCATCGGCGTTTCCACAGAAATGCTACACATAAAAAAATTATCTTACAATTCTCATAGACGTTTGCTTATCAGGTACATACACAGTATCATCCGTCTTGCAAATCTCAAACTGTCGGAGTATTTGTTGCGCTAACGCGTCATTCTGAAAGTAAAACTGACGACAAATTTGCCGCCACAATTTCTCCCGTTCATCATTCATCTTGCCGTACACTAAAGACTGACGATTTTAAGCGTAAATGAGCCACGAGAACTCTGTGAAAGTATATAAATGTAAAAAAGGTATGATTTTACTTTCGATATTCGCACTTGTAAAGCTTCAAAATAACACACTTGTGTTGCGCAATAGCCAATCCGAACGTGTAATCAGACACAAGATACCTCATTATTGGTTGTAATTATCAGCTAGCACTGAACAGCTTTCTCTGCTCGATCACATCGGGATCGCTATTTTGCGTCTCAGCATCAAGCGCGCTGAATAACTCGTCAAATATTTCTATATGCATTTTCGCTTGCTCCATTTCGTCGTTCTTTTGCAGTACTATCGCATAATTTAGATGAAACAAGTGATTACTACAATAAGACACGCAATAGTGAAAGAAGCTGTCATCAAAACACTTTGCACGCACCGTTCCATTTCGATGGCTTTCTCAAACGCACTGCATGAGTTGTCAAAATCCTTTAAATTACTTAATGCGATGCCCAAGTACATGTACGAGCTTGGAAAATCCCCTTTCATGTTAATTGAAGCACTGAAGAAATGAAAAGCCGATGCGAACTGCTCTGTTTGAAGGTGAACCAGCCCAAGATTGTACAAAGTGATCCATTCAAACGGATCGAGATACAATGAGCGTTTCAAGCACGCAATTGCCGCTACAAATTGCTGCTTTCCATAAAAACACATTCCGATATTGTTCCATAAAGGAGCGGAATGCGGTGTCTGAACAGCAGCAACCCGATATTTCACAAGTGCGACGTCCATGTCTCCATTATCCTGTATAATGGAACCAGCAGCGAGAATCGTCTTTGGGTCAAGGGGATCATGGGTCAGTGAATTCCCCAGGTGATCAAATGCGGCAAAGCTCTCGCCATTACGGAGATACGCGAGCCCGAGACCCGAGAGAAGTTTTGGATTATCAGGTGAGAATTCAAGCGCTTCTTGGTAGGTTCTGATCGCGTTTTTGTAATCGTTTTGAATCATGTACACGTTCGCAAGCTGAAGAAACGTTGTATCATGTCGGCTGATTGCATTCGCTCGCTGGAAGCTCTGAATCGCATTATCAAATTGCTTTAAAAACGTAAAGCAAGTTCCGATATTGAGATGGACCCGCCAATCCTCCGCTTTCTCCTGTGTGAGCACCTCTTTGAAGATTTTGATTGCGTTTGCGTGCTTTCCCAGCAACAACAGCGATCGACCAATTTGTTTGATGTTTTCTTTATTTCCTGGATTCAAGCACGAAATTGCTTGAAATAGCTGAAGACTTTGCTCTACTTTTCCATAATGGCGAAGGATAAGTGCCTTGACGTAAATGGGATACTCGGACAGCCCTTGAGAGGATGTCATCACTTCCTCAATTAGCTCCATACACTCTTCATACTCTTGACGCAGATACAGACGATGAATCAGCCAGTTCTTCCCATCCTCCTCCGACTCCGATTGTCTCGATTGGCGAAAGTCTCGTGGCGATTGCATAACACAAAACGATTAGCGATTAGACATAAATAGAATCAGCGAGTAAGACCGACAAAAACGACATTTCATTACTTCTTATGATTCCCTGCTCACAGCTTGCGGCTTACACCTGAAAAATGCCATTTCGAATCATATTTCGACACGACCAAGGAGATAGACCTTCTTCGTCGCCGTATGTCCGCCACGACCAATACGCCCATCCACCTTCGACGATATTCTTCAGCACGTCCATTTGTTGCGCCGCAAATTTTCGCAGCCCTTCCACGTCAGTGAATTGACCCGTATTTGCAAATGAAAATTCGCCAATGTATAACTTTTTATCACTGAGCTCATTCCACTTTTCGGCGTCTTTACGAAATGCGTCAATGGCTTCGGTCAGTATTTTATTGGCAGAATCATCTCCGTAGCCCCAGATGAAATATCGGTGCCATTCGACCCAGACATTTGTGCTTCCAGGCAACAAATCAAGCAGATGCTTTGGACCCTGCTCCCATAGCAAAGGAGCAACAGTAAGGATACAGTCGTTCCCGCCGTTCACGCGAATCGCATCATATGCGGCCTGATAGTACTGATATAAAACTTGATTGGTCGTGCTGCCACTTGGTTCATTCAAAAGTCCAATTCCAAGAAACGCATCCTCGTCTTTATATCGTGCTGCCAGAAAGGTAACCGCGTCGAGTGTGGACTGTATGTTTTCAGGATATTGCCCAAAGAGAGCTTGACCATACATTTCAGGCGATGAATGTTCCGCACCACTTTGAGATCCTTTCGCGGCGTGCATACTGATCATCACCGACACATTATGTGTTTTAGCCCAGCTTTTGATCAGTGTGTCAAGATAAACCAACTCGTTGGACGGATATTTTTTCCATTGCCCGCTTCCGCTTTTGTCATGTTCATCGAATCCAACGATCCAATATCCGACAGGAACTCGAACAGTATTAAATCCTGCTTCGTGTATGTTTTTGATTTCTTTCTCTGTTATAAAGTTTTTATGATGCCAATCAAATTGCGTCAACGATTGATCATGCAAAGAACTAGAGTCATTCGTATCAGTGAAATTCGTCAGGGCTTGATACTCGCCATGGTCGACGGCGTTCGGGCTGACACCTTTCCATATATCCGCTTGAGAAGTCATCCAGTGCTCCGCCACAAGCCATCCACCGATATTGACGCCTTTGCTTTGAATCATGCCATCCCGGACAGCATATTTGACATGAGAGTAATCCGCTTCATAAGTCTCACTGCTGCCTTGGTTTGTATCGTCGTAAAAGCTACTTTGACTTTCGACTTCGCAATAGCAAAGTGACGGCTTTGATTCGATCAGTATGACAAAAACAATCAATGAAGCCCAAAAGCGATTTCCGTTAAATACCATTTTTCGTCCGTGTTGAAAAATAAGCTGTGACTTGTGTCATCGCAAAAGGAACTCGGTAACGGAATTCTTGAGCTGTTTCAGCTAAACCGAATTTTTTTGAGATTGGAAATAGCATTTCCTATGTCGCAACTGTCATTTTATAACCGCGAATTGCATGAGATGAGCGGTGGTTGCAGAAACAGTTCAACCGCTGTAAAGGATATTTTCACAAAATTGTGATTAATGTAGACACATTCGATCATGTCGCATTCCACTCGCTGAATGATGCAGCTTTGTTGAACGCGGTCGTATCTACCGATCTTCTATGAACGATTTGGAAGGAGCATGAAGATCCATGTCATTTGTCTACGATGCATTTTGCATAACATAGTGTACACACATAATATTAATCGCTCACTTACGTGGCAGAACACAATCCTCACACTTTCATAATCGATCAAAATGGCATCCGGAACCGCTACTGTAAAAGCCGTAACATCGGGCGACTCTCTTGTTCTTGTTGGATCCGCGAAGACCGGTCCTCCTCCTGAACTCACTCTCACCCTATCCTCCCTACAGGCTCCCAAATTAGCGCGTGGATCGGATCAAACGAACGAGGTACAGCTTCATGACTTGATGTGTCTCCGCTCTTACACAGTTTTCTGTAGCCGTATGCGTGGGCCAGCAGAGAATCTCTTCGCAAACTGTGTATCGGTAAAACTGTTCGCTTCAAAGTCGAATATCACGTGAATGTGATCAATCGCGACTTCGGATCCGTTTGGCTGCAAAATGCGGATGGAGAAGAGCATTTGAATACGCTCATGGTGCAGGGAGGATACGCAAAAGTGAAGCAGGAGGGCAATGAGGGGAGTCTCACGTACGATTTGGACAAATTGCGTCAATTGGAAGCGTTAGCAATCGCTGAAAAACGAGGAATTTATCAAGATCCAAATGACACGAAAGAAGCTGAATTTGGGCCGTATGCAGCTGTGAAATGGATGGTGAATATCTCTGTCGAGGATGCAGAATCGATTCTAGCGGAAAATAAGGACAAGTTGATTCCGGCATTGGTCGATAATGTCCGAGAAGGAGCGTTTATGCGCGTGTTACTGATACCAAGTATGCAAATGATCAATTTTGGACTTGCAGGTGTTCAGTGCCCACGGATGAACGCAACAACTCCTCCCGCCCTCAATAACGAAATCTCTGATAACGCGTCAAAAGACAAAGGAGCAGAAGGTACAACAGTCGTACAACCAGCTCCATTTGCCAGAGAAGCTAAACACTTTACCGAAATGCGTCTCTTACACCGTAATGTGGAAGTTAAATTGCAAGGAGTTGACAAATTTGGCAATTTCTATGGCAGTGTGGTGCATCCGTCGGGAAGAAATATCAGTGTGGAATTACTTCGCAATGGCTATGCGCGGATGGTGGATTGGAGCAGTCAATACACAAGCTACGCTGTCCGTGCCACCATGCGAAGCGCTGAAAAAGAGGCGAAATCGGCCAAATTGCGTGTATGGAGAGATTATCAGCCACCCGCACTTCAATGTGATCAAAATTTCAATGGAACGGTGATCGAAGTTGTCAGTGGAGATTGTATCGTGGTGTTTGTTGACGAGAAATCAGTCGAAAAGCGACTTTATCTGTCTTCCATTCGTGCTCCTCGACTCGGAAATGCCAAACGACAAGAAAGCAATGCTCCTTACGCAATCGAATCCAAAGAGTTTGTCCGACATTTTTGCATCGGGAGAAAAGTCAAAGTCGAAGTCGATTATGAGAAGAAGAATCCAATGCTTAATGACAATGCGCTCATGACATACGCGTCAGTGTTTCTAATGGATAGTAAGAAGAAAAACGTGGAGAATACGACCTCCAATCTGGCCAATGTGGCGTCTGAAGTCGTATCTGCTGGCTTCGCTGAAGTGGTTCGACACCGACCGGAAGATGAGAAATCCGCGTATTATGACGATCTGATCGCGGCGGAAGGCTCAGCACAAACGAAGAAAAAAGGAATTTACTCTGGAAAAGAAGTAGTCACTGGACAGCGATACACCGACTTATGCTTCGATTCTGTGAAAGCAAAGCAATATCTTCCATTTTTATCCCGAGAGAAAACACTCCGCGCTGTGGTCGAATATGTGTACAGCGGTACACGCGTCAAGCTGTTTGTCCCGAAAGAGAATTGTATGGTTAATTTTGTGATAGCGGGTATCAAATGCCCACAACCCACTCGATACGGCGGCCAGGGTGTCGTGACAGCTCAGGCAGAGCCTTTTGGAGAGCAAGCCAAATTGTACACAAAGCGAACCATTTTACAGCGGTCGGTGACTGTCGAGATTGAAGACATGGATCGTGGGGGAAATGCGTTTGGACCGCTTTACACTGATTCCAATAAGACGGAACGCAGTAATTTTGGGTGTATGCTTCTGAACGAAGGACTCGCTTGGATCGATGCGTTCTCTGTGGAGCGCACAGGCACGGCAGCTCAATTGAAACGTGCCGAAGATTCTGCTCAACAAAGCAAGAAAAACTACTGGAGCTCCGCTGATGCTGAAGTCTCGAAAAAGCTGGCCCTAATTCAAGTGACAAAAACAGCTGACGACACGCTTCCTCGCGTGAAGATCTCCGAAATTGCAAATGGGACTCACTTTTACATCCAGGATCTCTCTTCTCGAACCTGTGCCACAATCGAAGAAAAGTTGGGTGAATTCACCCGTTTGAATGGCGTCAGCGGGAAGACATTTGAAGTTCGAAAAAATACCATTTGCGCTGCGCTATTCACCGACGAAAGCGGTCAAGTTTGGAATCGGGCAAAAGTCGAATCTTCATTGCCGGATGGAAAGGTCCGAGTTCGCTACATTGATTACGGAAATGTCGATGTGTTGCCGGTGAATCGTCTTCGGCCTTTGGATTCCACTGTGATGCACTTTCCACCGCAAGCCAAAGAATGCGTGTTTGGGTTTGTCAAATCGATGCCAGTGACCGAAGAATTTGGTCATGAGGCCGCCACCATGCTTGCCGATACCGCATGGGGACACACTTTGTCGGCAAGCGTTCATGGACGAGACGAACAGGGTAGACTGCAAGTGTCTTTGTTCAAAAATGGCAAGAGTATCTCTGCTGTCCTGTTGCAAGCCGGAGTCATTCGAATCGATCGAAAGTCTGTGCGTGATGCTGCTTCCTACCAGCAAGCGGTATTGGACGATCTCACAGCCGCTCAAGCAGCAGCAAAGAAGAATCGGCTCTGTCTGTGGCGATATGGTGACGTGGAATCAGATGATGAAGGACACTGATTCATTCGCGAGTTACGTAAACATCGAGTTTGATGAGATCTGGCAATTCCCATTCATTCTAGAGCTGGCATATCCTTGAATACATCCTCCATGGCTCGCTTTGCTTCCTCTTCCTGCAGCTTCTTATTCTTCGCTACCATCCGATCGAATATCTGCTCCTTATACAATCTCTTTTCGTCTTCTTTGTATTTGGAAGCGTATCTTTGGAGTTGAGCCTATAATCGGAAATCAGTTGCCATCGATCACAAGGATTATATTTCCACCTTTTGACGTTCAAGCTCGAGCATTCCGCGAGCGATACCAGCATCTGCATTAGAGCAAAGCTCTGAAGCTTTTCTGAAGCTTTCTTGGGCCTCCTTTGCATACTTGACGCCTTTATCAATGACCCAAAACTGCCCATTCCGCTCTTTCTCGAATTCTTGTTTGAGTTTTTCGGTGTAAACCAATCCACGTCGAAAATGGGCTTTGCTAGCTGTAGCATCCAGAGAGATAGCCTTCCGTAGTGCACATAGCAACAAGCTCATTAGAATTCTGGAGCCAAATCAATGCTACAACGCAACTTGATCACAATCCCATAATGCGTCCTCGATCTTGTTCAATTTGAGCTTGCAGAGTCCGCGATTCAGATACAAAAGCAGCTAAAAGCTTGCGCTCGTCACACAATCAGACTTTGATTGAAGCGAAATAACGCACCTTTATCTGATTGATTTCGGCACGATCTTGTTCGGATAGCAGCTGATCCCATTCGTCCTTGGCGTAGAATATGTTTACAAAGCCCTGAAAACATCCATCGTGGTTCGCTTATACTCTGTATACTCTCATGCAAATGGTCTTACTGAATCGTAATGCTTTTGAGCGGCTTCATAATCCTTTTCGGCTATGCAAGAATTTCCTTTCTGCTTTTCTTCCGTGGCAAGCCGTACGCGCTCGTCTGGGTTCCTGGGCGTTAGTTGATGGTTTTTGCATATGTGATGGGATCATACCGACAGTTGGAGGAGGATTCTCCTCCAGCATTTTCTTGTTTTCTTCGTGCTGTTGCTTCCTGGTTTCAGCGAGCTCCGCAGGAGTTGGGAATCGAGGCAAGGGATCCTAGTAATTCAGCTATCAATAACGCGATTGGGTACAGCCACAATCAGAGTCACATACTCCAAATCGAACCAGTTCGATCTCAAAATCCAGAGTCTCATCCGGCTCGATCTATCCAAAGAAGGAAAAGGTATCTTCTACCAAATCAGTACCGCGCAATTTATACTTTTGGGGCACATCCTTGTGATCCATAAGCGTACTCGGGCTTGATGATGAATCGAGCCATCTCTCCAAGCTTCATGGAAATAACACCGATATCCCATCCTTTAATGACTTTGCCTGTAATAAATACTCAGCATCGAAACGCAGGACTGTACAACGCAAACCTCGTCCAATTTGGAATTCAAATTCATCATCAGTGCCTCCCACATGCTTTCCGTCCACAACATCACGTCTGATTCCATCAACACAACATAAGCATCGCAGTCAATCCCATCGCTTTATCGGATTACGTTGTATCAAATATTGAGCCATCCATCAAGCGTCCAATATATTGCACTGATAAGATCCTGTCAACCCTTGTGCTGGAGAAACAGAGCGTGTCGACTGACCAAAAGTGGGGCATCCTTCCTCGATCCATTTTGCGCTTCTGTCGCCTTCGCGGACAATCTACAGCCTTTGGTGTCATGTAACATTCTAAATATCTTCGCCTACAACCTTTTTTAGGATCTTTCCGTCAGCATCCGGAGATATATCATAAAAGCCTTGTTCGCTGCAAAACTTGCATTTTTCGGGGTCAAAAAATGCTTTTGTTTCTCTATAGTCAGTGCGTCAATGGATTTTATATGAAAAATACGCAAGTGTGCATCACCGAGCGCAATGTGTACAGATTTTCTCAACGTTACGAACCAAACCGAGCCCAAAACCTCCGCAAATGCGACAGCGCAAATGCTTTCCTTTCGATTGCATCGCTAGAATCAGAGACGGTAACTGGAATCAGATTACCGTATAGAACTGTATATTACACGTATAAGTATAAGGGAGAGGCTTGTGGAGAGAAGAAAACCCCAAAATCATATTACAAGACTGTCGACAGCATTCAGACATCGTGTTAGACTAGAAGGGAGAAGCATCTACAACGCATTTACATCAGTGTTAGCAGTGATCACGTCATCGTGTCCTTAATTTGACTGATAACTTATTCAATCATCGCATACAAAGTGGGTACTTCACGACACTTATTGTGTGGTCACATCACATTGATTTGGTGCGGGGTTGAAGATTGTCGTTTAGCTTCCACTCCAAAGGAAATTTCTTAGTTCAAATGGAAGGAAATTCCGCAGAAAGAGAGCGGGTTTCAGTCGATTCCGATGAAATGGATCAGCGTGACTCAACAGCAAATGTACTCAGTAATGCCAATGTACAAACGGAAGAAAATTCGCGCGCGTCCGAGCCACAGAGAGGAAACAGCGTTCGAGATCTGTTAAACGTCGTCGAAACAACTCCGTACAAAAAAAGGCGACAGGCCAAGTCTTCGAATCCCAATGGTATTAGGGCACTCGATCATGGACAAGCGAACTGGGAAGCATCAACATTTGTGCCTAATTCGACCGACACTTTATTGGTGGAGCTAGGAGGAACTCCACGTTCGAGAAGCATTAGCGACATACAAGGCCAGGAAAGGAGATATGGCAGCTCAAATGGCTCTACTGCCGGTGGGTACTTGGCCAAGTCATTCATAGATTCCTGACGATTTTGTTGTAGCTTTGGGTAAAAGGAAGCTTACAAGAAGTAAAGAGGACAGCTCGGAGACCTCCTATGTGGCGTACGCGCGTGAACACGTGCACAATCAAGAACCTGGTGAAGAAGGATTCTCCATTGATCCATCTGACCGAGCTGTGGAGCATCGTGCCAATAAATTGGTTCGACGTGAGATTTTAATCGCTTCACCAGCAGCACATGACGAAGACGATAGTGAGGCATTCTCAGAGTCAAGCCTGCAGCAATTCCCCGCTGGAGGAGTTTTGAAGAACAAGGAACATATCGACATGCAGCCGTCCGATATGATCCTTCATGTCTTTTCATTTCTGGTGTCCGCAGAGAATCTTCCCATTCTGGGTCAGGTTTCAAGAAAGTGGCGAACCATCACGAGCAGTCAATCGCTGTGTCGAGATCTTCCTAGTCTGAATAGTGACGGAAGTGTGAATTGGCTAAACTTTCAGAATCTCGGGATGAAAAACAAAGGAACGGAAGGAACTTGTTTCAAATGCTATCAGCGTTCGACAGGCAAAATATTAGCGATGAAGAAAGCTCGCGTATTTCCAAAGGTACTTAATCACAAACTTCTAATGCTCGTCTTTACTCAGCAAGTATGATGTATTAGGGAGAAGGCGTACCTTATTATATGCTACGAGAATTGGCTGTTCTCCGGGGCTTTCAGCATAGTAATATCGCATCTATTGAGATGATCAGTCTTGCAAAGGATGAACTTTATGTGTTCTTCCCGTACGTGGATCGAACGTTGCATGGTATTATCAATCCGACTGGAGATCCAAATGGTGGTCGTGTGCTCTCCGAGAAAGTGGTACGATCCATTACAGTCACATGCAAAAGTCATGCCCTATTCTTATGATGTATCACCGTAGATTCGTCGACTTTTGCATCAGATACTGGACGCAATAGCTTATTGTCACAGAAGGGGAGTACTGCATCGAAATCTCAAGCCAAAGCATCTTTTGATAGACACAACAGATCCGATCTCGCTAGGTATAACAACTAAAACAGAATGTATCTATGCAGCTCTAATGTGAATTTATAGACGATGCCGTGCTGCAAGTATCAGATTTTGCTCTTGTTCGTGCTACAGGCATACCCAAACGAGAGTACACAATGGAGGTTGTGACGCTTTGGTACAGGCCGCCAGAGATATTGATGGGTGTTAGAGGATACTCATCAGCTGTGGACATCTGGTCTGTTGGCTGCATATTCGCTGAGATGATTCTGGGCAAACCATTTTTCACGGGGATATCAGAGATTGATCAGCTTTTCCAGATATTTAGTAAGTTGTCGACTCCAAACTCTGGCACCTGGCCTGGATTCACGTCTTTGCCAAATTATCACTTCACATTTCCCAACTGGAAACGAAGACCGTTAAGACGATTATTTTCTGGAGTATCTGATCTTGGTCTCGACCTTTTGTCTAAGATGCTTATATACAACCCCGAGCAGCGTATAACTGCGGAGGACGCTCTTCGGCATCCGTACTTTGCCCAGCATGACGCGTTTCCGCAGTCTTTGATCCCTTCCATATCGCTAAGAGATATACAGTACTGCTTGACCGATGGAAAACCCGGAATACCTCCAGAGCATGTCATCTTATTCCATGCGTATCTAAGGCAAACAGAAACGGACATTTGGCGACGGTTTGACTATCTCAGGTGATTTAAGCTCTGCTCCGTATAAAACTTGATATTGACTAACTCGTTGGGATGTGCAGTCGTCAGAAAACTTTAAGACCGACACATCGATCAATGCTGGTGGACTGGCTGATCGAAGGTACGAGTGATAGTTTCGTGGATGGTATATCGTTGCTAAGTTCTATACCTTCAGTCGTTGATGTCTTTGAGATGTGTCTACGCACAGCCTTTCTGGCCGTCAATTATACTGATCGCTTTCTCAATATCGTCATGGTCAAGAAGACCCGATTCCAGCTCTTAGGCGCTACATGTCTTCACGTAGCATCAAAATGTGAAGATGTGTCATATATTGGAGTCGAGGATTTGGCCATGTGTGCAGATAATGTGTACACATCCACCGAGGTGTTGAAGATGGAGGAGAAATTGTTAAACGCACTCAATTTCACGCTGGCAGTACCAACTGGTACAGTTTGCCCAGCTTCGATTCCTTCTCGTTTACTAAGCTATTCTCTGTAGCACTGGACTTCCTCAATGTTTACGAGCGAATGATCCCTCCGGTGAGTATGAAAACGTCAATGTTGGCGCACTATTTGTTGGAATTAGCATTGCAGGAATATCAAATGCTCAAGTATTATCCTTCTGTGGTCGCAACTTGCTGCTTATCGCTGGCTTTGTACACAATTGAAGGATTCCCAATGGTATTTATTTGTCATTCGAAAAGTTACTAAATCTAACGTATTTTCCAAACAGACGAAAGAACTGGCTGATGCCACAATGTACAAGTGGTCAGATTTACGGGAATGTATGGCTGAATTGAAAGTGTTGTATTCTTCGTCACCATCCAATAATCTCACCGTGATCAAAAAGCGTTATTCAAAGTCGGAGAGGTGTCAAGTGGCCAATATCATTCCACCGACTACCTTTAGAATGGCATTTTGAGCTGTATCAAGCAGTGCGTATGCGCCAAACAAGCAATGACAATCAGTTCGACGCAGAAGTCAACATCAAGCGGTTCTTCGTTGGGAAACTAAGCATATTACGAAAGTCCCAATATCAGCTCATACGATTCCGCCGGTACAAAAAATGGCACCCATTCAAAAGGTCGGATCCGGTAGCGCAAACCGCGGACGAAACGAAGCAGTCAAGTCAGCACAGTTATATGCCTAGAATTCCAAAGAAAGCATGTTACTTGCTTTTCCTGTAAACACTGATGGCCCTATCTGCAATCATATCCCTTTCGAGCACCTCTACTCAAAGCGAGCTTGATGCTCGGCTAGCTCAAGTACTTAGACAGAGTCGATTCCATAGTATCAGCCTACCATGGCGTCAAGTGGTGATGATATCGCTTGAATTCGGAATGATGCAAAATGACAGCTTTAATAAAAGTCGTGGCTGTGGCGCAAATCTTGAGACATTGCCATATTTTGCGTTTGGAAACTCTGATCGTACGACAACGTTTCTTGTGATAGTCCAAATTTATCGCCCACTGACAACTGACTGAACGGTTGCGTTTGAGCGGCTTGAGTGAAGGGTCCATCCAACCCTGTGCCAAGAGGGTGCAGAGAAGTGTTATCTTGGGTCAAAGGACCAAATCCGCCACTGTTGGCATTCATATTCCCGCGAGGAACACGCTGGTGAGGTAGCTGATGATTAAGAGAGTGCGAGTTTGATGGGTGATGCTGTGCATATCCCATGGGACCTGGCGGCGGCATTCCATACTCAGGACCAAGTTCACCCATCATACCCATTCCATTAGACGGGATGGACATGTGATCGTATCGTGGATCAAACCGTGAGTCCAGAGGAGGTAATGGACCATTTCGGGGACGAGAGTATCGATTTCCATCATTGCCTGAGCGACTCTGCTTTGGTTTGGGAAATTGCATGAAAGAGGGCTGAAGATTGGATAACGGACCTTCAACAACCAGTTGATGATCACGGTAGTGATTCAGTAATCGATTCCACAGCTCTTGCTTTGCCAATACGCGCGGATTGCCCAGAATGATAACTCCATATTTCGCCCGAGTCAGCGCGACATTCAGCCGTCTTCGATCGCTCAAAAAACCGATACCTTGGTTCTCATTAGAGCGTACACAAGACAGAATGATCAAATCCTTCTCACGCCCTTGAAACGAGTCCACACTTGCGACTTCGACATCTTTGTATAGTTGAGCGCGCATGGAACCATTACGTTGCATGTAATTAACAACGTACGCCCGCTGTCCTTCATACGGAGTGATGACACCAATTTGAGCCGGTAGGACTCCGCATTTTAGGAATGCAGTCACGATTTTTTCCACATTGCTTGCTTCAGTGCGATTGAGATAACTTGTTCCTGACGAGCTGATTTCTTCCGCTCCCAAACAGATATAGAAGAAAGTTGGCTTGTTGGGATTTGGCCATGGAAAATCCAGATTTTTCAACTGCCGCTCAGTCGAAGAGACTCCATTTTGTAGCTCTCCTTCGTAAAATGTGTTTGAAGGGAATTCAGACAAGCAGGGATGCATACGATACTGTACGCGGAGTCGGAAAGGACGATGATCCAATTTCAACAGACGATCGAAAAGCGATTGATTTAGGCCGGCGCTGGCCGCTCGTTTATTCATGACCACGGGACCAAGTTGACAATGATCACCTACCATAACGACGTGCTTTGCACCTTGCACGATAGGAATCAAACATTCGGGTTCCGTGGCTTGGGTAGCTTCATCGATCAAAACTTGGCGAAATCTAAAGTTTGACAAGCGTGGATCGCCAGCACCCACACAAGTGGTGCATATTACATCTGCAGCCTGCAGAATTTCCCGCTCTGCTTGACGCTTGAGAGACTTGAACTTTTTCTCGTCTTGTGAAGACAGTTCGCCTTGATCGGTCTTAAGTTGCATCAACTTACGAAGCTCGGCTTTGTCAGGCGATGTAAGCAATTTGACCATTGTGTGAAGGGACAGATGTTCGACCGAGCAAGACACTGCCTCGCGGCTTTTGGCTGCCAATCGGACAACCTTCAGACCGATCGCACTAATCTTGGCGGTTAGATGATCAACCGCAATGTTACTAGGAGCAGTAACAAGGACTTGACCCATATTTTGCCGTGACATGTGATAAACGATTGATGCAGAAGTCACTGTTTTTCCAGTACCCGGAGGTCCCTGTATCAAGCTCAATGGCTGTGATAAGACCCCTCTGACGGCTTCCATTTGTGGCGGATTCAATTCCGGAAGACCCGGAGCCAATAGCTTTGTGTCAATTGATCGGGGAACTCGAAGAGCTTGTACATCGACATCGTGTCCCAATATCTTGTGATACAGGTAGCCAGTCAGTGAAGTATCGTCAACCGCAAATGTCTTCATAGCTGCTTGCATGCGATCAAATGAGGTCGCTTTCCACACGAAATCAACTAGAAATCCATCTGTTATCTCGACTGGGACAACATTGTTTCGCATCTCCATTGTCACTTCTGACTCTTCAATGCGAAGCACATGCCCTGAACCCTCCCATTCTCCACCATACAGCAGAATCGAGCTAGGTCCCAGACGCAAACGAATTTCGTCACCTGGAACCAGTCTGATTTCAGAATCTGGTCGATTACAGCTGAAAATCGCATTCCTCTTTTTGTTCAGTCCAAGATCCCAACGAACGTGTACGTTATCTTGCGTCTGCGCTTCTTTCATTTTTCGGTCATAGTCCGATTCCATTTTGACAAGCGGCGCAAAGATATTCTGATAGTGATATCCATCGTCGTATCGTTCAAGAACGGGCGCAACCTCGTCATCCACACCTGGACGATCCACATCTTCCAATGTAGCCAGAGGGTTTTCCCGCCACAATTCTTCCAATTTTGCAATCTGATTTGCACTTATCTGCCTTGCTCTCAATTGCTCATATTCCGACGGAATTTTGACCAGCCACGACAGAAAACTACGATCTTCAATAAGTGGGAGCCATTGTGACATATCCCAGCTCATATCTTTCAACGCGTTCATCTGCAAACACGGATCTCGACACAGTAGTACCACAACGGAATCTTGTTTGGCGGGAATAAAACCAAGCAGAAATACATTACGACATCCGCAATTGTAACATTCCAGTACTGTTTCACCTAACGGAGAATCCGGATGTAAAGCGACTTCTTTATTCTTCGACCGCACCAAATGTTGGATTATGTGCGAGCCAGAAGTATTTCCACGGGAATTACAAAACCATTTGTCGGTCGCAACACACTTGACAACCGACGCAGGATCATGAAGACCGCAGTACGCACACGCGTGGGCAGGGAGTTCTTTTGGAAGTACTGCATCATAATGGTTCTGACCATCATTTTCATCCTCTTCTTCAACTGCTTCTTCAAATTTGAGACTTTTCATCTGGTTGGGAAGCGAAGAATCGGCAACAGATTCAATAAATTCATACGACCGAGATGGGGTAGCGTACGGTTCGTCAAATTGAAGCGTTTGAGAAGGTTGCGTTTGTAAAAAAGACGTGTCGATGGCACTGTAGTCCTCGAAAGACGCCGTCGAAGGCGCGGAAGAAGTTGGGAATCGTGAGTGATGATCCATCAAAAGAAACTGGGAGTGGTCGTAGAAGATGTTTACTATTGTGTGGTACATGAAAGTAGGATAGATCAAGATTCGTTACAGTAGCCTTCTATAGTTTATATGATTGCAACAGTTTATTCTTGTGAAGATCGCTTCTTCTTGGGCTTTTTCTTTTTCTGCTTTGTGGAAGCTTGCGTATCCACAGCGTGTAATGTTGCTGCAATTTCACCTACTTCAGCAGCTGCAAGTACACTTGCTTGCTGATTTTTCTGAACACGTGATTGAAAATGCTCTTCGATAACACATTTCTCAGAACTTTCCCATAATGCCAAAGTACCACTTGCTCCACCACATCCTAGCAAAAAGGGAGTATCGATACAGAAGGACATTGCATATAGACCGCCCTGCAGCAGCGACACAATAAAATTTGGCAATTAATAACAATTGTGAAACACAGTCACGTACCACATTCATTTCTTTTGTTGCAATGCATTTTGGTTCTTTATCAAAATGTAGCAGATCCCAAATTTTCACGGTTTTATCAATTCCTGCAGTTGAAAACATTCCTGGTATCTGAGCGGCAAATGACACTGCCGACACTGTTCCAGCATGCGCTTGAAAGCGAGTCAGCGGCTCAGATGCATTCATTCGAACATCGTAACAAACCACAACACCATCTTCTGTAGCTGCGACCAGTTTGTTTGGCTGATACGGAGCCCAAGCTATAGATTCCACATCCGCGCTTAGCGGAAAAGATGAGAATGCATCTGGATGACGCCCATCAAGAACTAGCAGGCGATGGTCAAAGGAAGCCGTTGCAAGGACGGTTGTTTCGGATGGATTCCATCTCACGCACTGAACTTTGTTAGTGTGATGCTGCATAGTGTGCAGACAATTCTGTGTCATAATGTCCCAGACTTTGACAGTATGGTCAGCAGATCCACTAACTAGCATATTTCGGTGAGTATGATTCCAGTCCAAAGACATGACTGCATCTGTATGGCTACCATGTCGTAGTCGTATCTGCCGATCTTTCTTACTGCTTGCCTTTGGCATAACATTTTTACGCATACTTTCTTCTTCACCTCCAAGAATTGCTGAGGGCTCTAGTACGTCCAATATATCCAAATTCCAAATCTCAATTCCGGGTTTAAAAGTTCCAACTGCAACAAAACTACCGCTTTCCAATCCCTTGGTTGGATCTGCTGGCACCGGATTAAAATCCATCCACGACAAGCACAACGGGAAATCTGGAAGATTGATCTCATGATGAACATAAAGCGACCCATTTTCCTCATCATAAATTTGAACTTCCAAATTGCTAAAGTCGTCTTCTGTGTTGGCAACTAAGATGACGATATCATTAGGTCGAATCTCAAGATCTTCACGGTCAAGTTCCAAGTCTTTCTCATCTTCTTCGTCAAGCTTCAGTCGACTCACATCAATTTCCTCGTCATCCTGCATATCCTGATCGGTAATTTCTTCGTCTGATAGTTGTTTATCCTCCTCGAGAGAGGATCCAATACAACTTTTGATTGCAATATCATTCTCTTCCTCATCGTACGTCTCCATATGAAAAGATGCCGGCAGATCTGAAATTTCATCTTCAGGTATATCTTCTAAGACCTTGTTATCAGCCTCCTGTTCTTCGTTTTCCATCACCATCTCCTGCATCATAGTGAGTTCTTCATCTGTCATTTTGTGCTTTTCCGGCATTTGTCTCGACGCTCCTTTCGGAACCCATGTCAACGCCGAGATCATTTCGATTCGATGCTATCCAATCAAAGGCACGATTGTCCTAGTTTAGCGTGAATTAGCGAGTCATTAAGGTTTGCCAAGGAAATGCACCGTTACTCACAAAACGGTACCATCAAACTTTACCAGCGAATATCGCAGTGGTTGGTTGACCGCGGAGACGACATTGCGAGATTAATAATGTCAAAACTAGTCTCCATTGATGAGTATCTACGGAGTCTGCAATGGCTCCAAACAGCAATAAATCGGCTTTTGCAAGCTGAGTCGAGATTGACTCAACATCCGATGATAAAACAATGTCAAGAAAAATACAAGTGGGATGCGCAAAGCATTCACAGCTCCAAAGGACTGAGTCAAGTAGCAGCTGATGCCTATTTGCAATCATTTGCATCTTGTATTGTATATGAGCCGTTTCTGGTGCCCATAGTGCATCATTTGCGGCCATTTAAGCTCGATTTACTAGTTCATTTGGTCGAATCCTCGACACCCATTTATATTGGAAAAATTAAAAATGCGTCCGAGATCACATTTACCCGTTGCCGTGATCTCTCACATGCAAAACAGCTTATCATAGCTGCATTATCGAACGTCTTACGGCTCCTTCCCAATGAGCTGCCAATCGCTTTGCAATTTTGTAACAGCACTAGCGGATTTCTCGATCTTTTGAGCTTCACGCAAGCAGATAATGCATTAGAGAATGAGACTAGAGAACGCCAATTGTGTATTCTCCAGACCGTTTATCGTTTACTGAGCATGTATCCCTTGGATTTCCGAAGCACTTGGGATTACTCCATCCTCATGCGATTCTGCTTCCATTCGGATTGCCAATTACGGTGGTTTGCGGCACGTTCGGCAGCGATAGTATTGAATATGTCAAATCAAACTCGAACACATCTCTTAAAGTCATTAAAGCTAGACGCAGAGGGTCTTGCTGCTCAAGCTGCAAGGGCAATTGCCAAGGACAACTGCTTGGATCCTAATCATTCTGATCTTATCAGAGCTTCAATTGAAGAATTTGAGCGAGCTTCTCGATACGAAGAAGCTTCGGTAACTCTGCTTGAAAATGGCGCCTTGGATAAAATCTTCATCAAGCAGTTTTCGGAAAGCGATCAGATAGTTCCCATTCAACCTCATGAGTCTTTGCACAATATCTTTGGCGTCGTATTTCAAGACAGGTTGTCTCTTGCATTTCAGCATCTCAGGGACGAGGACGCTACACGAACTTATAAAAACATCATAATGACGCAATCTACGAAGAAGAACATTCAGTCCCTTGCAATAGCGATCCAATCTCGGCAACCTATTTTACTGACAGGACCAAGTGGAAGCGGCAAGACCGCTGTGATTCGAGAAGTTGCTCGTTTATCGGGGAATCGAAACAACTTATTAGAGATTCATTTGGATGATCAGACTGACACGAAAACGTTATTCGGATCGTATGTGTGCACCGATATACAAGGAGAATTTATATGGCAACCTGGCGCTATCACTACGGCTGCACGTCAAGGTAAATGGATTCTCATCGAAGACGTTGATCGTGCACCATTCGAACTGCTGGCTGCTTTGGATCCGCTTCTAGAGTCAGGGGAGATGGAAATCCCCGGGCGTGGTGGTGAGAACATCAAAGCACATGCAAATTTCCAGTTCATCGCAACAATTGCAGGACATCAGAATAGGAAGCGATGGCAATTTTCAGCGTGGGCAGTCATCGATATGGATATCTTATCGCAAAACGAGTACATTGAGATTTTAAAAGCGTCTTATGCCTCGATACCTTTGTTTTTAATGGATCGCATTATGAAGACATTTCGTGTCGTGACGTGTGAAAGCAATGAGGACAATACGATGCATTTGTGGAAAATGGCTCGACGTGATTACGGGCGGGCGTTCAGTCTTCGTGACCTTCTCAAATGGTGCAATCGAATCTGTACATTTTGCTATGCTGAAGCGATAGAAAACTCCAACGCGAGTCGAAACGGATATGTGACCGAAGAAGATCGATTTCGTATTTTGGTCGAAGCAATCGATGTGTTTTGTGCGGGTATCCGTGACGCCACAACCCGAATCCAAGCGGCGTGCATCATTGGAACTTTGTGGGACATTGAATGCTCACGAGTGCAGCATTACGTTTCGGAGCAAAAACCCGCAGTATCGAGCAATGAGTATGGCATCAAAATTGGCCGCGTTAGTCTACCGACGCAACCAGTACGCCCAGACAATATTGTGATGCCAACTTCTAGTACCCGGCTCGTAATGACCAAGCACACACTTCGTTTTCTGGAAAAAATATCGGCTGCGGTTGATATTCGAGAGCCTGTGCTCTTAATTGGTGAAACAGGTTGCGGGAAGACAGCTATGATCCAGCATTTAGCTGCTTCATTGAACCAGCCTTTGGCTGTGCAGAATCTCAACATTCAAAGTGAAAGTAGTGACTTGATCGGTGGATATAAGCCCGTAGAGCTCGCGCTGATCGCCAGGCCTTTGTACTTGCAATTTGTCGATTTATTTACGTCTACATTCTCTCAAAAGAGCAATACAGCGTATCTCAGCCTTGTTCATGACGCATGGAAACAAAAAGACTGGAAAAAATTCCTTCGAGGGCTTCGTAAAGCGGTCGTCATGGCACGTAAGTCTCTCACCAACAAACAAACTGCTTGGCAGTCGAACGACAGCCCAATTGTAAAGAGGCAGAAATGCATGGTATCCCATCCAAAGTCTTTGTTATCGGCTTGGGACACCTTCCATTTCGATCTCGATCGTTTTGAGCGTCAAAAAGAGCAAATTGAGAATCATTTCGCCTTCCAATTTGTCGAAGGTGTTTTAGTGCAAGCACTTCGCCATGGACACTGGATACTTCTGGATGAGATCAACTTGGCGTCAGCAGAGACATTAGAACGAATTAGCACATTATTGGAAAGCGATCAATCGGCTTTTTCGATTGTGGAACGCGGCGATGTCGAAAGTATCAAACCTCATCCAAATTTTCGTATTTTCGGATCAATGAATCCGTCAACGGACGTTGGCAAACGCGATCTTCCACCATCCTTACGCCATCGATTCACAGAGATATACGTCGATGAATGCCTCTCACCACAGGACTTGATGCAAGTTGTGGAACACACACTTGCGTTCCAAGCTACCGACGGGGATAACAAAAGTCTTTCGCAGACAATCGTGTCGTTCTACCTCGAGACAAAGCAGCTTGCTGACACCAGACTGAGTGATGGAGCGAACCAAAAGCCCCGATATTCTCTTCGAACGCTTTGTCGTGCGTTATACATTGCAAATATTTTGGTCCAGCGAGGGTATGGAATACCCCGTACTCTGTATGAAGCTTTTTCCAGCACATTTTGCACCTTACTCGATCATGATTCACGAACGTTTATCGAGCAAAAGATTCGTTCCACATTTGCAAAGCAACTCAAGCCGAAAGAATTGTCCCGAGCTCCTCCACGACCTGGAGGCCGTCAGAGCCAACACGAGTACGTCCTGGTTCAGTCTTACTGGATTCCAAAGACATCGTACTGCGAACCGAATGATTGGAGTGTAGCCGATCCACTGACAAATCAAAAGCAGTTCGTATTGACCAAAACAGTAGAAGCGAATCTGTGCCACATTGCGCGCGCAGCAATGATCGGGAAGTTCCCAGTCTTACTCCAAGGTCCTACATCTGCTGGAAAGACTTCACTGATTATGTATTTGGCTCAACGTATCGGTCAAAAGTGTATCCGTATCAACAACCACGAACACACCGATCTGCAAGAGTACTTGGGGGCATACGTATCGGATCCGAAGACTGGGAAGCTTGTTTTCCGTGAAGGCGGCCTGGTGCAAGCAGTTCGGAATGGATGGTGGATCATTCTGGATGAGCTCAATTTGGCGCCAACCGATGTCTTGGAAGCCCTTAATCGATTACTGGACGATCATCGTGAGTTGTTTATAACGGAGACACAAGAAGTCATACGGCCAAACGATCGATTTCTACTGTTTGCGACGCAGAATCCGCCGGGACTTTATGGTGGACGTAAAATCTTATCCAAAGCGTTTCGAAATCGATTCCTTGAAATACAAATGGAAGAGGTTCCATCAAAAGAATTAGAAGAGATTTTGTGTCAACGTTGTGCCATTCCACCTTCGTTCTGCAGTCTTTTGATAGAAATCATGAAAGTCTTACAATATCGACGACAACAATCACATTTATTCGCAGGCAAAAGCGGCTACATCACGACCCGTGATCTTCTCCGTTGGGCCGAACGTCGACCATTAACCAAACTCCAGCTGGCTGAACAGGGATACTGTCTTCTAGCGGAACGTCTGCGCAAGGACGAAGAGAAAACCGTAATTCGCCAAGTCCTTGAGGAGAAATGCAATGTGCAGCTCAACATTGACGCGCTTTACGATGGACAGCAATCTCGTGACGACTACGACCAAGGCGTTGTGAATGAAACTGGAGAGATTGAAAGGGAGGCGATTTGGGGCACAGCCGCTCACTTTCAATCGGTGCAGGAGATGATTCACAGTGGAGAGTATTCTGCTGCTGCTGGACTGGAACAAATCAGCGTCACCAAGTCACTACGACGACTATTTTCTCTGGTCGGTAGGTGTCTACAGCATGGAGAACCCGTGCTACTTGTCGGTGAGACTGGTTCGGGAAAGACAACAGTGTGCCAGCTATACGCGCTATTGCTCCAACAACCACTTTACCTTTTCAATTGCCATCAAAACACAGAAACGTCCGACATTGTTGGTTGCTTTCGTCCGAATCGCAAGAAAGAAGAACTGGCAATCGAGCTCAAGGCGTCTTTACGGCGTCTGGTGAGCTACTTGCAACGATCCACCATTGAGATAACGTGCATGACTCGAAGAGAGCTTGACCAACTCGAGACAAAGGCCGACGCAACGGTGGACAATGTGATTACTCTGTACCAAAGGCTGAAACCAGAGCTCTTACGGATAGCCGATGAAGAATTCCAGGCATTGGTCGTGTCGATTGATTGCTTGATACAACGTTATGGGTGTATTTTTGAATGGTATGATGGTCCCTTAGTTAAATCAATGAAAGAAGGTGGTATTCTGCTACTCGATGAAGTCAATTTGGCGCAAGATGCTGTCCTCGAACGTCTCAACTCTGTGCTCGAACCCACTCGTACACTCTTACTGAGTGAAAAAGGCGATTCTGTAGAGGAAGTCAAAGCCCATCCAAAATGGCGAATCTTGGCCACTATGAACCCTGGAGGTGACTTTGGTAAACGGGAGCTCTCTCCGGCACTCCGAAATCGATTTACTGAGATCTGGGTCCCATCGGCTGCCAATCTGAACGAATTCCAAGTCTTTGTTCACGACCGATTAGTACGATTCCCAAAAAGTCTTCATTTGGAGCCGTTGTGCGGTCCTATTTTAGACTTTATCGAGTATTTCAACCATTTCGGCCGCGTCGGTGGGCGTGGCGGTGTATCGATCACTTTGCGCGATGTATTGACGTGGATACACTTTATTCAAGAAGTAACTAAAGAGGGAAGTAACGAGCGTCCAAATGCTGACAAGTGGGTGGCATTCGTTCAAGGTGCGGCTTTGGCTGTCCTTGATGGTCTCGGCTTGGGTCTAGATCAGCCTCCACAAATTATTAGTCGTATCAGAGATGAAGCGTACAAGAAGCTGCTGGAAATGATTCCTCAGGCTCAATCTTCAGGAAGACAACAAGCACTACTCAGTCTCCAGATCATTCAAAACATGGCAGACAGCAATTTGATTTCAGCACTTTCAGCATCAAACGAAATGGTTTCAAATGACAAGCTTTTCGGTATCTCTCCATTCTTTATTCCTCGAAAGGAGCTTGGTCAAAAACCGATGATGTTTTCCATTCGATCACCAGCAACCTATTCCAATCTCTTTCGTGTGCTTCGTGGTCTGCAAGTCCGACGGCCCATCTTGCTGGAAGGCTCGCCTGGTGTTGGCAAATCAAGTTTGATCCAAGCCTTAGCGCAGGCCTCTGGACACCATTTAGTTCGCATAAATCTTTCCGAGCAGACAGACATTTCGGACTTGTTTGGCTCAGACCTTCCAGCTCCTACAAATACGACTGAAAACGACGAAATAAATCAAGATTTTTGTGGAGTCTTTGAGTGGTCCGATGGCGTCTTCCTACGAGCGCTAAAAGCTGGTGGCTGGATCCTTCTTGACGAACTGAACCTCGCCTCCCAGTCGGTTTTAGAAGGTCTCAACGCGTGTCTGGATCATCGTGGAACTGTCTACATTCCCGAACTAGACAAGTCATTTGCTTGTTCACCAGACTTTCGCATTTTTGGTGCACAAAATCCACTACGACAAGGAGGAGGGCGCAAAGGACTTCCGAAATCATTTCTGAATCGATTCACTCGGGTCGTTGTTGAATGTCTGGAAGAAAGTGATCTTCTTTTTATTTCAGAAAGCCTATATCCCGAGCTACAGGAGCTGATTGTAGACCAGAAAGATGGGTCGAAGATTGGGCTTTTAACGCTACTTGTTCAGTTCACAATGACGATACACAAGGATACGATGATTACCCATTCATATGGCCGACAGGGAGCTCCCTGGGAGTTCAATTTACGTGACATTCTAAGGCTGTGTGAACTCATCAAGGAGCATATCAATCGACTTCCGGATTTAGATACTTCAGACTCTGTCCAGAAATGTGCAATGTATTACGCGAATCTCGTCTATATCAATCGCTTTCGACTCCAATCGGATCGAGATCGAGCTAGAGAACGACTCACAATGCTTCTTCCTCAGCATGACTCAACGTGGCTGGAAGCGTATCCAGTCGCACTTGATCTTTCACCGAATGAACTTCGTGTTGGCCGTGCTGTTCTTGCTCGGAAAGGAGCCTTAAACCTTCACTCGGTACGCTCTATCCCACCTGTGTCACTACAGACATTATGGCGACCCATGGAAGCTCTTATCCATTGTGTGAATCGAGATTGGCCTGCGTTGTTGGTCGGCCCACCAGCTAGTGGGAAAAGCGGTAGTGTCAGATTATTGGCGTCTCTAACAGGTCACAAATTGCATGAGATCGTACTCAGCGCCGGTTTCGATGCATCGGAGCTACTTGGCTGCTTTGAACAAGTGGATTTGAACAGACTCGTGCTCTCTCTACACCAGAGAGTTGTTATGGTATCCGAGGTCATTCTACCGGGCATGATGGTTCATTTGACCGAGGAGCGATTTGCTGGACAAAGTGAGAGTCTCCGTACAACGATAGCAGACACGACGGCCTTGTGGTCTGCATTGATGAGAATCTATAAAGAGGACAGGGTCGAAATATCTGCAGCAAATGCTGAGCGTGCTTCCTCTTCTCAGACCATAAAAACTACCCAGCAAATGCACCGAATAGCAGAGTTGTTAAGCCTATTATCTCCATTCAGTGATCGACACAATTTGAAAGGTCTCAGAGCGGAATTTGATCACTTATCGAAAATGGTGAAAAATAGTGCTTGTACAAGTAACGCCGCTCAATTCGAATGGGTTGATGGCACTTTATTACAAGCGATGAAATGCGGTGACTGGGTTCTACTTGAAAACGTCAACTTTTGTCCGGCATCCGTGTTGGACCGTCTGAACGCCTTACTGGAACCGAATGGAGAACTTGTAGTGAACGAATGTGGACTCGTGAGAGGCCAATTGCGGATCATCAAGCCACATCCCGACTTTCGAATATTTCTGTCAATGGACGCACAACATGGCGAGATTTCCAGAGCGATGAGAAATCGTTGTGTGGAGATAGCGCTCATACCATTGCCTTATTCGCCATCCATTGGGAAGGAATGTGCTCGGATTATGGACTGTAAGCACATTGTGGCTGCCTGTGGCATTGTAAGTCGAGAGCTTGTGGAAAGAATGGTAGCTGTGCATTCTGAGATATTGGGAATCCAACACTCGTCCAAAACCCGACAGAGTTTTAAAATCTCTTCACTCGGTGTCAACTTGTCTGACATCAATGACCGAAATCTGGCAAATTGGGCACAGCTTCTTCAAAATGAGCGGGCAAGAATGGTTTCCATGCGCTTCGCTCTTCATCGGTCATTTGAAAGAGCATATGGAAGAGATCTTCTTCAGATCCCACAGATTGCATCCATTCTAGCATCGATACTAGCTGAAGCTAGCGAAACAGACGAAAGCGAAGATGGAATTAAACTCGTTCGAATGCCTTTCGAAGCACTGATAGCACCGACAGCATCTACTTCGACCGTATTTGCCGTTGGTCAAGATTGTGAGCAATGGGTACTGGAACGCCACTTTTGGCAATTAAACTTGCTGCTATCTTCTAAAGCTTCCGTCCACAGCAGCTACGAAGGAGAGATTATATGGCCAGACTGTCTAGCTGGGTCTGAATCAAGCACATCAACTCAGGTGCTATTACAGGCTCAGAAACATTTGTACCCAGCGCGGGTTTTCGATAGACTTTCAGATCGTCTTGCGCTTTCTCCGTTCTCCATTCTCCGCATTATCTCATCATTGCAATGCAATCTATACAAGCAGAAACCATCGATGTTGTCTAACCAGCTGACCTTCCTATATCACAAATTTCTTCAATACAAATGGAAGACCTCGGTCGATATCGCGTGGTACAAACTTTTCGGTCGTTTTCTACGCGAATGTCTGAGCAGCAAGTCGATCTATACACAGCTAATAAGCAAATTTGAAGCATTGACGTACCAGCCAAAGCAGGAGATGCTTGATCTCTTGCTCCGATTTGAATGGTACCGCTTTTGCCAAGTAGAGCAGTATAACGCTGTTGATGTGGCGATTCGAGCTGTACTTGACGCCTCGTTATCGCATGGTCAAAAGCATGAAGGTGATCAGCCGAGTAGCAAGCGTGTGAAAGTTGCAACACCAGAGCCGTCCTGGACGCTTCTCCAGCAGATCTATTTGCTTCATCATCCACAGGCACGTGAGGTTGCGAGCAATGGAGGCAATAACGTCAGGTACAGATCGTTGCAAGGACTGATAATGCGCCTTCGGGAAAATCCAGACGAATTCAGACTCTTTTCCACGCTCTACACATTACTTCGAGGAATGGAGCAATCCATCGTATCCTTAGCACTTGATCTACCTCACATCGAGCAGCTCGAAGAGCTCCTCTGGAAAAAATCCGTTTTCATCTCGATCCTGGACTCAATACCGGCAAATTGTAAAGCAAAAGTCTTCGATTGGACTCGCTTTTTGATCTTTTGGAGCTGGCTGTACAAAACCTGGCGACCAGTATTGCTCGAATGCTTGTCGTTACGTTCTCTTTTGGATCAATTTGAAGATGTTCAGTCAAGGTTGGATACCCTTTTGGGCTCCAAGTCGCGCAAAATGACGTTGTGGAAGTATGGAGGACATGCTTTATTACCCGCAAACGCCGAAGAATGGCTCGCGTGGAAGACATTAGAATATATAGCCACTGCTTATTTCTCTCTGGAACATCGATTGGAATCCCTTCAGTGCGGTCAAAATGCGGAACCGAATACACTTACTATTTGGACGCTGATCTATGACTTGGATACAGCGGCACATCAGCAGACACCGCAAGTACAAAAGTCATTGGTGAGAGTTCATCCGATCTTATTCACGGAGCAATCTGATCGCGAAGAATTGATGCATGCCTTCTGCGAGTGCAACTATCTACGGAATGGTGAAAATGGTCTATTGAAGCAGAATAAAGTGCTTGAATATCCAGCCTTACTACTCGAAAAACTCACACGACAACGTGACTTCGTGACAAAGTGGCTACATGATCGAGTGTTTTATCTCAACGAACGTCGGGGCTTCTCTGGAGACGCATATGGCGATACCGATGAGGATGTTGAAGCAGTTAGCCTTGTGTCACTCAAGGCTGATCAAGACCCCAGTGTGAGCAGTGTACCGCTCGGCAGGCCGATTCTGCTCTTTGACCATACGGAAAGTGATCCTATCGCAACACGAATGAAGCAAGCTATCGTCAATGTCCAACTGAGCGCTCTTTATGAATCAAGAGCTTTGCGCCTTGAATTACTCGTCATTGTCTCCGTACTTGGCATTGTGAATGCTTTCGATTTGGAAGATAGCTATCTTACTTTTGTCAAGGAAAGGATTGATTCGATGCTACAGACGCTAAGAGAATGTGTGAAAGCGCTTTTGCGTCTACAAACGCGATCCCCTGCAAGTATATTTATCTATCAAGATCTGATTTGGCAAGGCAAAGCTCTACAAGTATCTTGCTCACAAGAGCTAGTACGCCAATATGTGACGCGATTACGACAGTATTTGACAACGATCGTGGCGGATACGCATCGATTTCTGCGCATTAGCAGCTCACAAAATCCAGAGATATTGAGTTTGTTGGTGCATTCGAGCGGGAATGGAAAGAGGAGCGGAAATTCTTTTACGAGTACATTGACATCTTTACAATACAAAAAGATGAGAGGATTTCCGCAGATGTTTCGTAATGGAGATGGAGCTGAGCTTTTACGGCAATTGGAATGCTGTGTGAAGACCTCAACAAGCTCTTCATCATCCGGCTGTGCACTGATCGAATCGTACTATCAGGTGTCTCGTATGAAAGGCTTGAGAGACTACTTATTCGATCTCCAGACGTCTGACACGCAACATCTTACTTTCCAATATGGTAAAGAGCTTCTTATTTACACTCTTTTGGCGTTTTTTAAAGCAATACCATCCGACAAGATGGAGTTATATCGACAGATCCGTTCACAAATAAACCTCTTCCGAGAAGCACATTCAACATTTCAGCCACAGACGTTGACGGATCTGTTATTAAGATGGAATGACTCCTGTCTCAATACACACGTACGATCTCTCATCGTTCCGTTATTGTCCGAATGCAATCAGGCGAATGCATCCGAGCTCTCGATAGGGAGCATATTTGCTCATTTGGGCTTACTCAGAGTAAAATTGCTGAGTCCTAGTGTTCCGGTGGACCCGTTGGCAAAAGCTGTTTTGAAGAAGAAGGCTTTGCTCGAACGTCTCGCAGTGCACACTTTCCAACACGCTGCAGATCAAGTCGCTATTGATTCCGGTCTTGTTGATCATCACCTACTCTGTCCAAAAAGTGCACTTGCGGTCACACACAAAGCTGCCGAGAAGCTAAAGCTGGTCGCCATAGAGCGGTTCGAGGTGAAGGACAGTAGTGCTTGCTCGGTTCCAAGTACTCAGTTTACAGAGCTTTTTTGGGATATCCAGCAACTTCAAAAGACGATACTTTCGTCGGAACGAATCCGTGCGATTCTCACGGCGGCATCGAAGCTGCTTAAAGTGCCCAATACGTCACCTTTACCACTTTCAGAGTGTCAACAGCTGCTTGATGAAGTAGATGGCATTGACAAGACAGTGGAGTCAGTGTTACGGCAATGGCGATACAAGTATGGACCCAGCTTTTACGACATTCTTGATCCTATTCTTGGCGCTATCCATCTGATTAAAGAAGGAATTGCATTGACGGCATCTTCTCTTCTCGATAAAAAGCAAAATGAGCACTATCTGGGAACGACCAAGCATCAACTTGTACAAAGTCTCTCACAAACAAACATTCCAATCATCCCTCGTGATTATGAAAAGCCAAGAAGCTATATGTTAAAGATAATGTCGCTGGAACAGAGTCGATTGGATGATCTTTTTGGTGAGGAAGACGTCGATTTGATGCTTATGGAGCACAGCTTATATTGGCTTTTGCGATCGTATAAATGTGGGCAAAAAACGTGCTTGAAAGACGCGCGAGCTGTGTTTGATGCTTTTCTGAAGCTCTGGCAATTGAAAAAGGATGAAGTCGAAGCAAAGGAGAAGGAAGAAAACGCATTTATGAAATACAAATTACGCACGACCGAAATCCTGTCCGATGAAGCTATGGAAGAAGCCGAATTCCGGAAGGAATATCCGGATTACATCAGTCAGGATTTCGGTATAAATGACGACACCGCATGCAACGAAGATGTAGCCTCAGGGACGGCATCCAGCTGTATTATGGATCTAGCTACCATCGAGATTTTCAGCTTTTATCATGAGCAATTGTATGGTGAAACCAGACAGTCAGTCTCCTACCTTGACCGGGATACCGTGATGCGCGCATTCACAATGATGCACAAGGTGCGTCACGTTGTGGGCAACATGCCTCGCGATAAGAGTCTGGATACACAAATCGCTCATTTGACTTATCTCACTACGATTCTCAGTCAGTCGGAATTGAATCACAATTCTAATGTGAAGGCATTTCAGCGGGATTCCAATGTGAAAGAAATGATGCACATCGCCTCACCGCTCCTCCGATTGCTTACCAAATTACAGACTTTGCTCCGACAATGGCCGGAACATGCAATTCTCCAGCAACTCGTGACAACTGCCATCCAAATATTACATTTTGATATCGATTCGCCCTTGGGCCGAACCTCATCAGCAGTGCAATTGTTGCTTCGTAAAGCGCAAGAGTGGGAAGCATACGCTGCGAGTCAAGTCTCCATCAAGGAAGAGCTTCAACCACTGACACAAATTGTGGCTCGATGGCGACAAATAGAATTACATTCGTGGCCACAGCTTTTAGAACTTCGTGAGCAAAAGTTTCGGTCTGCGGCGAAACAGACATGGCCACATTTATATTCGATCCTTACTGGCAATAACAAATCGCAGGCAGAGTGTGATGTAGATGTTCAAACATATCGATCTGTGGACGTTCTTCCGTGGTGCGTTTGGGTTCTAGCTTCATCGTCAGCTGAGGAAACTACGGACGAATGGCTCTGCAATCTCTTTGATGCACTCGACGCGTATCTTCGTACATCTTCGCTCGGTCAGTTTCAACAACGTCTGACGCTGTTAGACTCCTTTTACAATCAGCTTGACGTCGAAATTAGTAGCATATCTATCGACCAACGTAAGCAAAGTAACTGGCTGCATGCATGGAAGGTAAAGAATATTTTGTATCATTTGCGTCGATACTATAGTCAGCATTGGCCCTTCATCAAGCACGAGTGGGATAGTATGAAAGCTCGGATTCAGAAAAAGCTTGTCGAATTCTGTAAACTCTGTCGTTGGGACGAACAAACGTATTACTCACTCCAGGAATCGGCAGATAAGTCTCATCGAAAGCTGTCAAAGCTATGTCGCGAATATGAGGACGACATACTGGCTCGTCCTATGCAAGCGTTCTTGGATCGAGCAATGGATGGTCAAGTGTCTCAAGCGGATGGCTTTACAGCCATTGATGTGACGTGGAAGGAGCTTCATGACGCTCATGATTTAGAGTTTCTCTCAGAGGCTGACGTGCCTATTATACATCTCTCACCAGTTACAATTCCAAGCGATCGGATGACTAACATTTCCAATAGTTATGTCTCTCAATGTCAATATTTATCTCAACTCCCAAAGCTGACCAGAAAGGTGATCAAGTACACACAACGCGACATTATGGATGCCGAACATGTTTTACAACGCCAGAATGTTCATTTTGTGTGTGAGATGCTTTGTGCTAGCATCTTTGAACGACTGAGAAAGTTCAAAGAGGCTGCTTCTGCTGTGGCAAATAAGGCTACAGGTGACGCTGAGGAGCATCGATCGTATAGACTACCAAAAGGAGCCAAGAAAAAAGCGTTATTGGACTTATTAGGTGAGCTTAAAGCTCACGGTTTTCGACATTTGATGGCACAGTTACCATCACAGCTGCAGTGTATGCTGCATCTATTTACACTGGAAGCTCCTAAAATCAAACATCTCGAGCTTGACTTGTCTGAAAGCAAAAGCATCAGTACACTTGCTTCCAAATTGGCTAAAGGCGAGGGTATCTACAAAGCTTTGAAATGGAGCTGGGATCGAGCTGAGCTATATTACTATCGCCTTGTTGAGCAAGTGACAGCTCTACGATTTCGAGTGTCGAAAGCGTACTCGTCCGATCTTTCATTGCATGAGGTGATACAATTGCGTGGATACTCGGAGAATATGCTTCATATCTGTCTCCAGCAGCGTCAAGTACTGCTCCAAACAACTCGACGGCATGTCAAGTTGGTGGAGTTTCTTGATCGATTTCGGGAATTAAAGACGTGGTGTGACATACATTTGGAAAAGGAAGGAGAGGATTTGTGTATGGTTACAAAATGGTTTGCTCGACAGAAAGAGACCATTTTGCATATTCAGCAACCTCTGCGGGAACTTGAAGCAACGATTAATGTCGCAATGGAGACATCGGAGTACGTTTGCGAGACCAAAGATTCCATAAAGTCGATTCTGCAGGAAGGCTTTGCATTAGTCAAAAGGCTGGAGGCAAATGTCAGCGCTCAATTCTCACCATCACGAGACATTTTGATTGAGAACGCAAAAGGTATCGACAGTTTGCTCAGCTGTTTGTGCAAGCTTCGAGAAACGACGACACGAGCACGAATCATTCCATCTTTTGGCTATGGTGAGCTTATCCCCTACGTAGAAGAGATGAGTGAACAAGAGTCGATATGGTTGGGAAAATCGGCATCAAAAGCCATTATGACGAAAGATGATGCAAGTGATGATACCGTTCAGCGTTTCGTAAGAGCGTCCGACTCGATATTAGAGACAATCTTGCTGGCTGTACAGGCTCTGAAAGAGAGTGAGTCTGTCACCCAGCCAGAAGGAATAATTCCTCAGATGCACAGACTTGAGCGTGACATCTCTCAGGCGCGCATTGGGGAAATTCTCGAGCATCTCAACACACTGGAAAGTATGCTAATGTCAATGTACAACAAAGTGACGCAGAACGACTCCAGTAATCACTTGAGAAATACTTTGAAGAGTAGTCTTTCAACGTTGCAAGCTCTGCTGCCTTCCATAGTGCAGGTCCAATTGATTAGCAGGCAATATTTGGTGAATTATATCCTGACTCATAAGGCAGTGGTCAAGTTTAATTACATCATCATTCGCGTGTTCCGGAACTTACTAGAGCATGGATTTTGCCGAGGACAAGAGGAAGATGGAGAGGACGAAAATGAACAAGACGGTGAGACGCAGGCTGGAAAGGAGTTTGATGGCACGGGTATGGGTCAAGGAGAAGGGAAGAAGGATGTGAGTGATCAGATTGAGGATGAAGAGCAGTTACTCGGACTTCGAGATGATCCAGTGACGAATGAGACAGAATCTGCAGAAAAACAGCCTCCAGATGACACCGGGTTGGAAATGGAAAATGATTTTGAAGGGTCCATGCAGGATGCTCCAGATCAAGACAACGAAGAGGAAGACGAGCAAGATGACGGAGAGGAGCTGGATAGAGAAATGGGTGACGTGGATCAGGAGGATGAGAATCTGGTCGACAATAAGCTGTGGGGAGAAGATTCTGACGATGACAATGAAGACGTTGATCCTGAGAAGGAGAAGTTTGATGAAAATGCACGCTCTGATGGCGCCCAGGCTATGGAAGATGAGATCCGTGGTAAAAATGAGGATCAAGAAAACAACGGCACGGAAGCTAAGGATGAAGCTTGTGAAGCACAGAACCAAGAAGCGGAATCGAAGAATGAGGAGACAGAACCCGTTGACGAATTGACCGAAGATGATGCTGTCAATGCAGATTGGGAAGATGATTACGAGAAGGAACATGGGGAATTTGAAGAAAGTGAAATGCATAATGCAGAAGAGATAGAGACCGACAACGTCGATGAAGAACTACCTGAAGACATGGAATTGGATGGTGGCGAACCTGAGAACTGCGAGGAAGATACACAAGAAGGTAATGATGTCAATTCCGATATCGATCAAGACGCAACAAGCGAAGTTGATCAGGAAGCGGAAAAACCAATCTTACCTGACGAGCAAGATCTGACAAGTGAAGATATGGCAAAAGCAGCTGGCTCAGGAGATATGGATACCCAACAAGAAGAGGATGCGGAGGATATCGGTGAAAATGATAATTCCGACTCAACGGCAGCTGAAGCGGCTGGGCAATGTGGAGGGCAATCCGTAGAGAAGGATGACACGATGCTGCCGGAGACAATGGATAAAGAAAAAGCAGAGCAGGATGCCTCCGATAAAGCCCAAAATCCCGTGCCAAATACCGGAAATAATGATATTGGAAGCAACGATCAGTGGACCTCAGATGCCTTCTCTAGCTCCAATGGACCGCAACAACCTCAGCCCAAGGATCTATCGAAGGAAGAAAGCAATGGTCCAAATCCCTACCAAAATCGAGAGCTTGCTCGTGAACACTGGAAACGTCGAGTGGATTGCATCGAAAGGGAGATTACCAATGAAGATCTTGACGCATTTCAACCCCAGACGACAGATTTCAAGCAAGCTGAGCTGGATGCTGACCAGGAAACAATTGAACGCGAAGGTGATCAATTTGCTCTTGCACCCACAAACGACAATGAGCTGCAAATGGATGATGCGGGCTCTGCACAGGAAGAAACAATGAATGAAAAAGAAGAGAACGGCTCGGGCACTGGAGGTCATGCAACATCAAAGGAGGAAAAAACGGACACACCGCATCTTGAAGAAGACAAATCAGACGTTGAGGCTGTCATGGCTAATGACACGACCACGCCGATGGATTGGGACACAAATGAAGATAAGGTGAATCAAGACCTGAGGAATTTCGAATCAACGCGCACGGATATCAGCGAAAATGAGCAAAGTATAGAGGAAGAACGACACGACTCGTATCATCAGAGCATCGACCCTGCGGCACAAGATGCAGAACTGACCCCAGAAGATGAGATGGACTCTACCGAGATAGAGATTCAGACCCTTCGCGAGGAACTTGATGAATCGATATCGACTTGGTCTCAATCTGATTCTATGGAACTATCTCGAGGTGTAGAGCTATGGTGCAAGTATAAAGCTATCACCTCGCCATCTTCACAGCGTTTGTGTGAGCAACTTCGGCTGATACTGGAGCCAATGCTACGGGCGAAACTGGAAGGAGATTATCGCACTGGAAAGCGAATCAATATGCGGAAAGTCATTCCGTATATCGCTTCTCATTTTCGAAAGGATAAGATTTGGATGCGTCGTACAAAACCATCAAAACGAGCTTATCAAATTATGATCGCAATCGATGATTCCGAGTCTATGGCGGATAACCAGGCAGGTCGACTTGCTTTAGAAGCTATGACGACATTATGCAGAGCACTATCGCAGTTGGAAGTCGGTCAGCTTTCAGTGGTCAAGTTTGGACATACCTTCCAGCTGTTGCATGCATTTGATGTGCCATTCACCGATGATGCTGGTGGGTATATCATTTCTCAATTTGGATTCCAACAAAAGAGAACGAATATGATTCAGACAATCGATACAATTCTTCATGTGCTTCAAGCAGCAAAGGAACAAGCATGTAATACCTCGTCAACCGCTTCTGCCCCGGACTTTACGCAAATCGTTTTCATGATATCGGATGGTCGATTTGACACGGATGGACGGCTTTCGGTGAAGAAACTGATCGAAAAAGCCACAGAACAGAACCAGCTGATTGTTTTGTTGATTGTTGATGATCATCCATCAAGCCAAGTCGGAAAGGCAGCTGGTAATAGCATTTTGGAAACAAAGCGCGTGCAGTTTTCAAATGGCAACATTCAAATGATTCCGTACCTCGAAAAGTACCCGTTCCCGTATTACGTTCTGCTTCCCAGTTCCCAGCATTTGCCAGAAATTCTGTCCGACTCGTTACGCAATGGTTTGAGCTTTTGTCAAGTCGACATTGACGTTGAGATAATTCAGTAAATAGAATTGTATTTCCTACACACGACAATCACGCTTCTACTCGATATTAAATTCTGTCCATTGCAGCTGCAGTAACATTGCAATGGCGCTTTTCAGCTCTGCTTTGGACTGGTACACTGGAAGGTCAATTCGATTGAAGCAGGTATGCACTTTGGGGAAACCACGAGATTGATCCGCTATTGGACGAATATTAAACGGACACAGCCTGCCATCAAAGCTGGTCAATGCTCGAAAGCCTTGTACAGGAACGCGGGAGGATCCGGTAGAAAACTGTAGAAATCGTGCACGCTCTTCCTGATTTAGATCATGTAAGACTTCCCAAAACCACCGCACGACGTCAGAATTGGCAAAGTTGGGAGGATGAATTACTGAGTGGGTCTTCCAGTCATCGACATGTATCTGTGGTAATCCACACATTACAAGCTCTAGTTCTTGGTAATCGAAAATCATAAGTTTCTCTTGAGGAATTACTTCGAGAAACCCTTCAGAGAACGCTTGTAGTTGGCTTGCATACCGATCTAGGGTCAAGTATCGGAGTCGGCAATGCAGGTATTCCATCTTATTTGCATCTGTGACTGCAATATCGCGTCCCCGAGGCTTGAGATCAATCACCACTGGCGAACCATATCGGATTTCAGTGACCGAGAAAGTCAATTCTAAGCTCTCAATCCCATTGTTGTCACGGATCCATTTCATGCTGGAGTACACTTCTGGATCCACATACTGCAGGTCGGAGAATGTGATGGGAACGCCGAGAAGATGTTTGAGAATTGGTAGAGCAAACTTGGCAGGCATCGTGTAACCATCAAGCAGAGATCGTCCAATTAAGCGACCAACGCCTCGAAAGTATAATAAATGGTCGGGTGAATGCTCCTCCGAATTCGGATTTAAACAGAGCGATTGATTTTCTCGATGACAGACAATAAATAGCCCAACTTGTTCGTCCAAAATCTTCGAAAACAGCAAAGCGTACCATTCCCGCTGAAGACCGCCCGCGTCAATACCCACCTCATCGATAAACTCGATCCGTAATGGGAAGTGCAAATCAGTTGGCAGAATGGAAAGTAGTTGTTCCATTGATTCAACTAGAATATTCTCTCGATGGAGTCGCATTTTGAGCCGGCCTTGTTCCCAGCTTTTTATGAGACTCTGCATTTGCTCCAAGAACCATTCGAGCTTTTTGCCAAAAGGCACGTATGGACCCTGCTCAAGATTCACAAGTTCCGCTTCCTGTAGCTTATATCTTCCTAGCGTGGTGGTCGATGCATCTACATCTTTAGCGTTTTGAAATGTCAGACGTGCCGCACCACTCGAGGATGATCGTACAAGTCGAGTGATATATCCGTGCGAGCCACGTTCCATCGATATTGTTGAAAGAGCAAAAGAAGATGTGAGCGCACTCGAAGGTCCCACTGGGACAGATGTAAGCGATGGAAGTAAAGTAGCTCGGCTAGGTTGTGTTTCATCTGAACCTGTTCTTGTTTTTGAGGTTCTACTCTCTTCTTTTTTTACGGGTAAGAAATCTCGCCGTTTCCAAGCTGCCGTCCCATCATTACTAATCTGTCGAACCCATTCATTTCTTTTCCTTCAAAACGAAAATGAGAGAGGTCACGAGTGATCAAGTATTCCTTATGTACCGTGCGTATTCTTGTCGGCTATTCAGTGGAAGGAGCTTCTCTGCTTTTTGCTCCAGCGATATCCGATCCGAGCTAGAAAATATCACTGATGCTTTGGCGGTGTTTTTCATTGTCGAGAATTCGGTGCTTGTACCAGCTTTACAACTGGGCATAAGAATACTATATTCGGCTCCTTGACCACGTTTCGTAGCACAAAGGAGACAATAGTCTGTTTCTTTGTTATTGGAAAACTCGCAAATCTGACATTTCCACCGAATTTCGCTTTTCTCGCTACGACAAAACGTCAGTCCCTACACGTCAATGTACAACATGGTCTAAAGACACCTACTTTCTCTCAAGATCTAATCGAGTTGTGTTTTCCGCAGCTTCAGTCTGAAATATTCTATTGATGAAAATGCGCATGAACTGAGAATCTCGCTCAGAGGTTTGCTGATGTGCACGTGATCGCAACAGTGATAAGAGAGCGACCGAAATCGATAGTAGAAATATGATGAGAAGCACCAGTGCTAGATCCGACAGAGATTCGGATGTAACCATTATGCCTTTTGCTGATAGAATAGTGTATATCGCCGTACTAAAATGATAATGTCTCCGTTTATAACGCGTATAATGTAGTCGTAGGAATCGATAGAGTGATAGTGTGTGTCATTGCGTTGACTCAGATGGAGGGTAAATTACCTACTGCTTCTCGACTCATCCTGTAGGGTCCTTGTACTATCTCCAGAGCGGTAGCAGCAATGCTACGAGATTGTGAGATGGTATAGCCGCTCTATGCAGTACATCCTCCTATCTAAGGCCGGCAGGACTCAACAGTGAACGATGAGTTTCTTCATCCGAGAAAGTTGGCTTAATTTACCGTTATAAACTTTGAATGCGACTATTGACAGGCGAAATGAGCAACTCAATAGGAAGGATCACATAGTAAAATGCACATTCAATGGATAAGCATGCTTGGTATGCTGGACGATAAGTCTACTCAGAAACGCATATTTTTACTGTTACCATTACAAGCACGACATAGTTCCATTACTTCTACCAAGAACACTGTAGAATAGTGTGGTGTACCTGATACAGTTCGTAATTCTTTGGCAGTGTACACGTATTCCTCAATCAATCGCAATATTATCAGATGGAGTTCATGTATCAGTACGTCGGTAGCGGTAAGCATTCTGCCCCGCTTTGCGTGTATGCGAGCCCGTCTGAAAACAAGTTTGAGAAATGTGGTGAGCTTCGACGTGGAGCTTACTTTGCGTCTTCGAAAACTCTGTATTTATCTTCTCAAATATGGCTTCAGATTCGACAAGGCACGTTTTCCAATCATAAAAAGAATGGCTATATACCAGTTTCACTCGCGCATGATTTCGACCCTTCTAATACAACTCCTCCAATCATTTGTTTCCGAAATTTACTCAAAATGCCAAGTTTTCCAGTGTTTTTGCATACTTTGCAGCCTCTACGTATCTCTCGCATCCCGATGTTTGTTACTGGTCAAAGTCCGGAACCTCATACAAGAGTACCACATCGAGTATTACAGCCGCATACTGTTATAGAAGCCACACAATGTCAATGGAACGATAATCACACACAAATAGCGCTACAAATTAAAAGTTTTCATGGCACAACAGGATGGACAGTCATTCCCTTTGGAACTTTGTTTGAAGAGGCCTTTGCGATCATTGGCTCACCAGTTCATTACTCCTGTCGTACGAACGTGGTTGGATCTCGATATGTGCAGAATATAGCGTCACGATCTGGAAGAAACTGGAAGGGAGGCTTACCGTATCGAGCCGTTCCAATGTTACAAGCACCACGTGTAGGTGTGTTGGGCCCGTTTCAAGTTGTCAAGCTGTTAGAGAGGAAGATTGTTAAGGATCAAGTGTGGCTAGAAGTAGAGATACAGTGTGAAGCAGACCAAATTCAAAACACAAGCGATGAACCAGTCAAACAGGAGAATTTGAGCATAATCCCCCTAGAGGATCAAAATGAAAATTCCGGGAGCACGAAAGCAGTTTGGATCGTGGAAAGAAACGTCAACACCGGGGAGCAAGTAGTAATTCCTTGGGGTGTTGGCGGTGGGTTCACAGAGCTTTTATCACAAGACACTAGTCGAGATCTAGATGCTATTGAACGTTACTATCGGAATGTATACGCGGAGAAAAGTCTGTCTATAAATTCAGAAGCGCGAATAGATGGCGAAGTTATCGGGCAGCTGGAACCTGGGACTGTCTTTGCTTCAAATTATCGCGTTCTTAATCGAGATGGTCAAATTTGGATTCGACTCGCTATGACTATCACTGGTGATACACAAAATGAAGAGTACGGATTCGTCATTCAATCAGATCCGACAGACAATAATTGTCTCTTGCAAGAGATTCGACGTCCTGGAAAGATAGAGCCCAAAGAATCTCTTCAGATTTGTTGCAAGCCAGAAACCAGTGCAGACGCAAAAAAGCTCATATCAGATGAAAAATCACTAGGAGTGACGGTATATAGCGAGGCTTCTACAGCTTCTAAGGAACTGTGCAAAGTCAAAAATGGAGCTATTTTTCCGGCCATCGGCTCGATTTATAATCAAAAAAGTCGATCGATTTGGTATCAAGTTCTTGTCGAAGATATCATCAAAGAGACTATTTCGATTGACGGAGTTGGAGGAGGGTCGACCTCAGAACTCGCGCGACAGCTTAAACAACTTGATCAGCTTGTCGTCTACCTACCGGCCTGTGAATTGGAGTATCAAACACCGTGGCGTACAGATGTCTATCTCCTGGGCCCCTCGATACAGATCGAACAGGTTGATCAGAATATGGAACTGTCGTACATGACCGGGTCAAAGTGGAAAGAGTCCGCATCTAGAGCTCGCATCGTTTTCTCTGCACGAGCGTCAAAACTGTTTGGGCTACATCCTGCTTCTCTCCCAACTGCAAACAAAGAAAGTGATGGCACTTCACTTTCATCGACGGATGGAGCTTCCTTCAACAATTCCGGAACAAGTTCCGAAGGGCATAAAATGATACGAATGGAAAGTACCCAAAGCATTTGTGCCTCATTGCAAAATTACATCATCAACTGGAAGCACTGGTTACAGCCAGTGACGAATTGTTTTGGTCATTCCGGTCAGCGTGATGATGGAAAATACCGGTCCATCGATGCGGCTACAAATGACAGTGAGGATGAGGAACGCGAAGCGCAAGGGATGTATGCATGTTCGGCATAATTCATGCGATAAGATACTTTGAGCATTACGATTAGAGCTTGAATCAACCTTTGAGCATCAGACGAAACCTTATAGCCACTTTTACTCAGCTTGTAGCTCACAATCGTGGATGCATGACACTAACATACATATTCCATGTATTTCGTAAATAGAATGCGTTGAGCACACGTCGCTTATTGATATGAAAATCTCTCAAGTGTGACCGATCGAGAGACACGAGACACTCGGTGACCTTTGATTATGATCGATCACCGCTTTATCGACTGCGGAATTCCGACGCAAAAGGATGGTACTTTGTTATCTGAGTGAGAAACACATTCCGTGATAATGCCGATCCGATGTAGATACATTACGACAGCTTGGAAATGCTGCTTTTAGCAGGAAGGATTACATGACAGCGTGTTTCCACTATAATCAAGCGATCATACAGGAACCTCATAATCCTGTAAGTCGGTCAGCTAAAATTGTGAATGTTATCGATATGTGTGCGTTAGCTCATTTATAGCAATCGAGCAGCGGCGCGCATGTATCTTAATCAGCTCACAGAAGCGCTTCAGGACGCCGACATTGCTGTATCCTTAGCACCCGAATGGCCAAAGGTTCAATTTACATGTGTAATAGCGCATTTTTCTGACTTAATGAGATTTAGGGACACTATCGCAAAAGTCAAATTTTGGAAAAACTGGATCGTCATGAGGAAGCAAAAGTCTCCCACAAACGCTTTCGTCAGCTGCACAACGATGACCACAAAACTGCCAAAAATTTTGGCTCAAACAGAAGAGGTGAGGCCGTGTCAAGAGGATTTCTGAACGGAGTTGGCGCTAGCAAAGGACAAGGCATCTACTCGGAGAAAGATGCTGTATCAATGACGAAAGAGAAAGACTCTGAGCTCAAATGGACCAGAATGTTGCGCCGACTCAAGGAAGCATGTAATGCAAGCGGGCGGAACGAAAAGGGGCAATCTGTCGTACTGAATCATGGTTTATTTGGAAAGCTATTACAGAAAGATGAATTTCAAAAGTTCATTTACCCTGGGATCTCGAAAAAGGAGCTTGTTCATGCCCCAAAAACGCTGCAAGAAGTACTTTTAGATCCAATGTACGAGGCGGAACTGATGGAAGTGATGCCCAAAATAGTTCAAAAAGGAGAGAATGTGCTAAACAATGTCAAACAAAAAGGAGCAGCTCAAGGAGAATTTATGGATGTAGATACAGAGAAGATCTTATGGCCACAAGTGCTTCAGGAAGCGTTTGCGCGAGAACTGGTCTCGATTATCCAGCGCATTAATTCAAAGAAGCATTTACTACTTGCAAATGATACGAGGCTAATCGCTCATACAGACGACACCCAAGGAGAGTATTACGATACGATTTCAACAGCTTGCTTGCAATTGCTAAGTGATTCTGGGATTGCGATTATCGATGGGTACATGGGAAACGAGTGGAAGCAGCTTCTGCACAATGATGTGAAAAGAATGGTTACCAATGCCATGTTCCTCGAAAATTGTTCCGTAGAAGGAGATCAGCACTTGACTCGGAAATTCACTTGCGAGAAAACGCAACCAAAGCGACCACAAATCTGCTTTGTGGAGAGAAAATCGTGTGACAACGACTACCCTGCTATAGGCGAGTTACTTTGTCAGATGTATAAAATTCCCTTTGAGATCAATCGCAAGCGCCACGAATCGTCGAATCTGGGGTTGCGGTCTATCAGCACGCTTTGTGCACCATTTCCGCATTCGACCTTGCTTCAGCGGTACCGTCAGGGGCAAACACAACCACTACGACGTGATTGTGGTAACCCGCCGAATGATAATGGAATCAAGCTCACATGCATATATTGTATCGCTTCCCCCGAAATCTCCAATGCTGTATTACACCTTCGACCCGACTCACGTGCTCAAAACCAATTAGAAAAGGAATATACAATTATTCCTGATCGCCTCGTCATATTTGATAGCGCCAAGTTTCTGAATGAAATTTCGCCATTCGAATCGAGCGAAGAAGACTTATTCTTATTAACATTTTGGATTCATGGTTGCAATCCAGCATCACAACCATGATCTTTTCATTTTCATTATCACATGCTCACGCACAAGACGATACAGAGCAAATCCCGTGGTACATTTGGTCATATTTACAAAAATTTTATAGTCACTTCGAAAGAGACTCCCTCTTTTTTCGACCATTTTTCGGCATCAAATTACGGCAAGCGTTCAGCTTCTTTTAATGTAGCCACTTCTGCCTTTTTCAATAAGACAATAGATTCCCTTGAGAGGAGTCAATTTTGATGGATAGATGACACGAATTATTTCCAGCTAGCTATATATATCCCGGCAAACCTCTCACCGAAAGGACGAACAAGCTTTCTTCATGCACACCATTACAACCACACGGCCGTACACATGTTCCACGCGCACATCACCATCGAAGAGGTCGATTCAAGGAAGTCCATTACGATATCCCGAGATGCATTGGAGGTTTACAAAGCTTCATTCCAAAGCAGAGTGCATTGGTAAACCAAGACGAGCTATCGATAACGAGACGCGAGAAACAAGCAATTCAGAAGTAGTATTGAAAGAAGTCGATCTTTATCCATTCTCCACATCGAATCTATCCGATACAGTGCAGCATGACCAGAGATCAGAAGCATTACAAGAACTTCAATTTTTCGCGAGGAGCTTTCCTGAATCAAATGAGCCAGAAAATATACAAAATCACAGAAATACCGTATTGCAACATCATCGACCATCCGCCAATCCCATCGGTGAGCACGGCTTGGATTGTGTACGGACAGCATTCAAGAGAATGGGGCACAAACTAGTTGAAAATCAGGTTCCATTTCAACAACCTATGCGGACCACTCCAATCGACTTATCCGATTTGATCGCGCCTCAGGATCCTGAATCGACTAAAAGCAATATTGAAAATGTTTTTACTTCTCCAACCCTTCCTTCGAAACGAACATGGGGTGATTGCGGGGTGCTCATAGTCGATTCTTCCATTCATTCTATAAAGGTTACTTGCAAAAAACTACCGTCTCCTGCACGGAAACTGAGCAGCGGGCACACTCAGCGAGGTCTTTCACGACCGAATACAAGTACACATCACAATTTAGTGCAAAGCAACACACAAATCATTCCCGCGCGGCGTTCGCGGTATGGTCCATGGTATGTGCCCCAAGGTGAGTGGTGGCAGCTTTATTCAGCTCAGGGAAGTAATACGGTACACGCACTTCCCATCCTTCCAGTATCCGAGTGTCATCAGCAAAATCAGAGAAACCTTGCACGATTAAAAGCAGAGGTTCCAGCGACTTATATAGGTCGAGAATATCGCAATTACATTGTGGGCAAAGGACTATCACTGCCCACATACCTTCGCTCGTAGCATTACTTTTTTACGGGAACAATGCATTATATCTCTTATTGAATTATAGATATTCAATTCCGTGTAATCTGAATAATTTAAGTCATTGTCATCCGCCATATACGCTTTGCGGGCAAATACATCCAGCAGAAACGCAAGGTTCGTCACATGTGCTCGCGGTGACACTCCATACATAGAAATAACACGTCCGACTTCTTTCCGAATTCACAGGGCGCACTGATTCTTCGACTTGAAAGCCATTGTGTCACCAGATAACGCTTGAATTTTTTGGATATATAACAGAAAAATTCCATCAGGTTTTCCAAAACATTGGAATTTCTGATCAGATTGACTGTGGGGTTCCAATTAGATCGCAATGATTCTATAAACTCTTTCAAAAAACCAGCAAACTCGTCAATAGTTGCTTCCCAAATATCTTCATCGCAAATGAATTCCATGATATGTAGCACAAAACGCTGCCCAAAATGAACGGGAAGATGAAGTCGACTAATTACCACAAATTGTATTGCCTCCGCTCTATTCGGCACCGATTGCATCGTAATCCCAACCTGAGCAAAACTCATTGTCGATATATTCTGAGAGGATTCTAGTAATTCTTGTACATACTCCAAAACGAGCATGCAAACATTCGTGGCCGTCATGTGATATATCGCTTCGTTATCAGACAAATTCCTTCTATCTATCATATGGTCCCGCAATGCACTGTCACAGACACGAGTAGAGCCTGAAAAAAAGGCATGTAGACTCGCACAACTTTCAATGAAAGTTGAAGTAGCTGATAAAGCGGAAGTAGACACGGCTGATTTATGAGTGTGATCAACCCCTCCTTGAAGCGAAGTTGAGAGTATCTGTGGTGTTTCTGTAAATGTCTTGACACTATCGCCTCCTGTCTGAGGTGATTGGGTCTCATCCCACTCTGAGCAACTACTGTCCACGTAATCGTCGGCAAAGAAGTTTTCATTCATCATTCCTCGATTTGGTTCCTCCGTATCCGATAGAACATCATCATATTCTTCTAGGCAATAATAACGTGGTGCACGAGATAATAGCACGGGCGTAGTATTATATACCATTACATTATTGGAAATGTGCTTGTTTGCATTGACGTCATCTGCTGCTGCTACCTTGCGCTTGAGTGCCAAAGCGTCATTACAAGGTGAGGGAGGTCCAAAGTGACATTTTGATATGGTCCTTTTGAGCGAATATTTGATAGGAGACGACGGTAGCTTCCTTGACGTCGACTCCATTTAGGTTTTTGATGTTGCTTGCAGCTCTCGATGTGAAAGTGATCCCGCAGGAGGTAACGTATGGATGGTTCAGGACTACTACTTATGTATACGTGCGTGATCGACCAACTGCCTAAACGTACTATGTTAAAATTCGAATGGCATCAATCAATAGAAGTCTACAATTTATTGTGCGTTAAGGTGTGCGTCACGAAAGGAAATCGCGTTCGAGGAGGAAATATTCAAGGCGCAGTGCCAAATATTTCTCGATGCGAATGATATTTCGGCTTGCGTCTCAGTTTCCTTAATTTGATAATAGAATGCACAGAATTGCGACTGGAGAAAAAAAAAAGATACAACACGAAATAAAAAAATAAAATTTACGTAGTTTTTGGAAACTTCTGGACCGTTTAGAAAGTATAAGGATGCGACCCGGTAACATGACGAATGTTGTTCATTATATATGCGGTAGAGAAACTGCGGTAGTATAGCAGTTGCTTAATGTGTCGCAACTCAATCGCCATTAGTTTGACTATATCGCATACCTGTATCACATACTTTTGCATGTCGCTTCTACTAGCGGGCAAATCCGTTCTACCAAATGTATGCAATCCAATAGCTCTTTCTACAAGCTGACTCAGTTCCGAAACTCATACGAGCGAAATTTTCTGCGTATCGATGTACCACGTTACTTGTCGTGAATACGTGCTCGTTATCTGCTTTTATATACTACTGACGTTGCTAAGCACATCCCCAGTATGATATTTTGGTTTCGCTACTCTATCACGCATCTCTGCAGCTCAAACTGGCCTCTTCATCTCAATCTTGCATGCAATAGCTGACTGAAGAGTAGCAGCTTTTTCTTGCCGATGCTGAACCCCTTCAAAGTGCTAACATAGTCCAGTCAAGCTCGAGCAATGAAGCCCTAGATTTCAATGCTTAAAATCTCGTTCAAGTTTCACCAACGTCATCTAATTCCTCAGATAACAAAAAAATACTGGAATCATTCAGTATCGTATTGCGTTGACCAAATACACTGAGCAGGACGGGTAAGACCACAACACCATAAAATGCACCAAATAGGACGATACCCAAATACATGCGGAAAAAGTACACACGAAATAGCAGAGAGGGCGCAAATGCGAGCACACCAATGCCAACGGTCTTTGTCAATGTAATACCCGAAATAATTGGTGCTCCTCGGGCAGCCAAAGCGTTCGCGACGTGATCATGTGCTGAAAGTGTTGCCTGATGACGTTGTGAAAGTGCAAAGTGATACGTCAAGTGGACACAAAATTCAACACCAAGCCCGACAGCCGCAAGTAAGTTGACGACAGAGACCGCATTCACAGAGGTTTTCGCAAAAGTTGATTGATTGATAAGGAAGATAAATCCAAGTTGGCTGATCACGATGCCGAAAACGCCAACCACTACCAGCAGGCTGAGACGGATATTACGATCAATCAGAAGGAATACAGATATGAACACAACTCCGAGTGCCAGAAGGATGCTTTGCAAGCCCACACCTTGAATATATGTGTATTGCTCGTAAAAGACGAAATACAAGGAGTAGATAAAAATTGGAATACTCCGACTCCAAGTTTTTGCCATTTTTTGTAGATAGTAATACGAATTGATAAACATTGTCTGGTTCCCCAATGCGTTCACTTGAAAGCGAAATCGAGAACCTGTTATTCCCACAACTTTTGAGCTATTGCTGTGATTACGATTATTCGATATCTCAAAGATGATGTCTTTTTGGTACTGTGCTCCACATATTCCATAGTTTTGACAACATTGCGAATCGATCGGAATTTCTGTGAAGTTCTTTGCTAATGGATAAAAATCCGCATCAGGTGTCAAATCTGACAACGACAATATTGGCGAGTGATCCCGTTCGTATGCAAAAGGAAGAAGGGGTTGTGAGGGACAGTCGCATAGCTTCTGTGCTATCTTTCCATGCAAAAAATATCGCATTTGGCGCCACTGATTGAATGTGTTCAGCCATGAGTACACGGGTAATTGTATGTATTCGTGCAGACTTGACAATTGATCGAGAATTCCGAGTAATTTTTCTTGTATTTGGCTGTCTGTGTACTCAATCTTCTCAGATATTGTGACATAGGCCGGTGGTCCGGCGGCACCAAGTTCCGTCTGCACTCGAAAGTATTCGTGCAAGTAGTGATCAGTCGGGACGGCGAGCTCTTGTTCCAGCCCGAGCGGTATTTGCGGAAGAACGCATAAACTGAGTAGGATCATGAATCCAGATAGAAGCAAAACTGCTGTTTTTGTCCTCTTTTTCATTAAAAATGGAGTGTAGCGTTGCTGAATATATGCTTGTAGTGTTGATGTTTTTGCCTTGTTGTATTTTTCTCCATGGCTTTTTGCTTTTGAAGGTGTACATTTCTTGATCCACGGGAGTAAGTCGTAGCGTCTGGCACGAACCCGATGAGCATCCATCACGATTGCGGACATGAACCATGTCAACTGCAAAACCAGATCCACTAATACAGCTACCGCGGCCACCACACAGAAGGTTTCTAATGCTGGGATTTTTGTCAGCGTACCAACGAAATATGCAAGACATTCTGAGACAGCCGCTACGACTATAGATGGTCCAACATTAGCCATAGTCTGACATGTAATCTCTTGTAGAAGCAAATCATCTTCTGAACAGCTTCGTGATCTTCTGCTACCTGCATGTGAGCTTGTTGTCCTCTGCGAGAAATCGGAAGGAGTATTTCCATTTCTTGAATCAAATTCATAATCAACATACCCGTGTAAACGTTTCTGACGATCGAATTCGTCGGTGAGAATAAACATATTATCAACTCCAATTGCGAGTATAAGAAATGGGACCACCTCTAATGTAATCATCGTCACTTCGATATGAAATATAGTCGCACAAATGCTCAAAGAGACCGCGATGGACATGATGACGATCATAATGCCGGTGAGACCAAGTCCGAAACGAGAAGAGATGGGATTGCGCCAAGGACCCAGCGTCATTGACACATATAGAAACATGATAAAGTAGCTAGCCACGACCACCACTACATTTTGTGAGGTTTCTGACTTCAGTGCATCGGACACCGAACGCTGTGCCATATAGGCAAGCCTTATTTTCGTACGATTGCTTGGCTTTGATAGCATGAGTTCTTCTTGGAAGCTTCTAGCAGTGTCTAAAAACACTTGTTCCTCCCATTGTTCAGCCATTTTCGTGTACGTGACATTGTCCAGCTTGTTTTCGAGTAAGAATGTAACCACTAGTGCACTTGCTTTGGGTGTGCTTTGACCACAAGGATCAGGATTTACATGACACGTGTCCCTGCTGATGCCCCCAAAAACGACATTTTGCATCACTGGAACCCCAATAGCATCCATACAAGGAGCACGCTCTTTTAAAACTTGATCGGTTGTTTGGCAAGCAGTAGTAAGCTTGATATCAGGATCTCCGTCCAAGATACTTATGTTATTGAGCCAATACTGAAAAGGACTCATCACTAGACATCCTTTTCCTGCAATTGGTTGGTAACAAAAGTCTTGTAGACCTATTTCCTTGGCAGACAATCGACTATCATTGATCCTCGTCAGCTCAATTTTATTTTGTATTTTCGCAATAAGTTGCAAATATTCACGCTCAATCAAATCGTCCTGCAGATTATCTCTGTCTGCGTACAATATAAACTGCTCTATACGAAAAAAAGCACCGAAAAGATGATTAAATCGAGCCTGTTGCATGGCTGTAGCACTGGTAGAAGGAACCCATAGCTTCTCCGGATCATTTTGAATTGTTACATAAAATGATCCAAGCGACAAAATGAGGCTCGTGAGAAAGCATGTAATCCACACTCTGCAAGGGAACTGAGAGCAATACAAGCTTAGTGAGAAGAACATTTTTGCTGAACTCTCTTTATTTGTTTTCGAGTGCAGCGAGAACGGTGCGATCATTTCGTACGTAAGCGAGTAAGTACACCTGTACCAAGACACTGGAACACATCCAAAGGGGGGATCTTATTAGCAAAGAAGCGGTAAAGTGATATCATGTCCACTAAAGACGATCACGATAACGATGAAATTCGGGAGCAAGACCGCTTTCTACCGACAGCAAATATATCACGAATCATGAAGGTCTCCCTTCCATCCACAGCGAAAATTGCAAAGGATGGAAAGGAAACTGTGCAAGAATGTGTGAGTGAGTTCATCTCGTTCATCACAAGTGAAGCCAGCGATAAATGCCAGCAAGAGAAACGTAAAACGATTAACGGCGATGACATCATCTGGGCTATGAGCACTTTGGGATTTGATAGTTATGTGGAACCACTGAAATTATATTTACAAAAGTATCGAGAATCCATCAAAACAGAAAAGAATGACAAAAAAGATAATGTTGGGTCATTTGGTGCATCTTCGTGATTGCAGGAGCTGAGTACCTTTTCTCCTGCAGCTCTGCATCTTGTAAAAATTGGAGAAAAAGAAGCACTTCTGATAGAATTGACTAGTTTTTAGCAATGATAAACCACGACACGTGCATAATATGAACAGCATGCGGCTAAATATTTTGGCCTTGTATTTGAGAAACTCAGTTCCCGCCTGATTTAGCCAAAGCATTGAGAGTATTTGTAGTTGGTTTAAGCGTATGGACGCACGTACAGTGATTGAAGGCTTTCATCAGTTTTCAAAACCACTTTGACCATGACGATCTAGGAGATGACCCAAGTCACCCAAGTTCCTTCGAATGCGTAACAAATCTTTCTCCGTCTCAATTTTAGCAGCTTTGGCAGCAGCCACTTCTTCTTCGTATGTTGTGAGCAGCATACTCCGATTTTCTGCCAGACGTGTCAACATCACGCATCTTTTCTCCAATTCTTGTAGTTTCTTTTCTTTAGCAGCAGCAACGCCCAACGCCTGATCGAGTTGTCGCTTAGCGCGGTCTAGTTGAGATCGCCATGAGCCCACAGGAACATCATTTGATGCATTTGTAGCCTCAATTCGGGTACGAGCCCCTTCCAAGTCGGCCTGCATCTTGAAGAATGACCTTTTCACGTTGTCGATCGGTGTAATTAATGGATCACTTGTTGAATTAAATGCCTTCAGCTTTGGCCCATGTGCTGAAGGAATATATCCGGCTCTTACAATCTTATCAAAATGAATGTGGAGCCTCTGATTAGACTCTGTGGCTTCCATCAGCAAACGTTCGAATACTTGTTTGGCGGCATTATACTTCTGGTCCCGAGCATTGAGTTTGTAAAGACTTTCTTCAAGCATTCTCTTATTTTTGACAAACTCAAATTCCAGTTGTGAAAAGCGGTCTTGAAGATCGTCATTTTCTTGCTTGAACTGCGCGACCAGGATCTCTAATTTGTTCTTAAATGCTGCTAATTGCATTACATCTTCACTGCGTAGTCGTTTCTCGAGCATCAGGTCTTGCTTTGTCAGACGTAATGTTGCTTCTACTTTTTCAAGCTTCTCATTTTGCATGCTTAAATCCCTCTTCAGAATCAGTTTCTCCGTTTCCAAAGTTGCAATCTTTTTCAATAAAGCGTATTGATCTCTTGCGAGCTCTCTACGGTCTCGCGTACTTCCAGACTCTCCATCTCTTTTGATGATATACTGTGTCGGTCCTTGTATATCTGATTTCGGTAGAGGATCCTTGAAAGAGGAATCAGTTGTAGAAGGCTGGGGTACGTTGCTTACGATATTGTCCTCTGAAGTCACCAAAGATGTGTTCAAGCATGTTGGATTTTGTGAGAATTGGTTTGGATCAATATTTTGTGATCTCAACGCCAATGGATCCGACTCATGCTTGACATCGTTGTATTTTGCCAATGCTTCTTGACTAATATGGTATAGTTGACTTTCTAGCAGTGATATTTTTTTCTCTGGAGAGGCATTCGTTTGTTTAAGCCGACTCTGAGCGTCCTCGAATTCCTTTTTCCAAGCAATCAATGCTGACTGCTTTGATTTTAATTGGTCTTGGAGCACTATATTCCTATTGTTGGTCTGTGTCAATTCAGCAAGCAAAACATTATCTTTCGATCTCAACTCGCTGACAATTTGTGAAGCGGAGTCGAGGTTCGACTGGGCCTCTACTTTCTCCTTGTGCAAATGATCAATTACATTGTCGAGTGAGTGTCGATGATTCGATAGCAGTTGTAATTGTACTTTGAGCCACTGATTCATAATCATTAACTTCTCGTGAGAATCACCGGCCTCTACTTGTAGTCTTTGATTGTGGTCGGATACCAGTCGTTCTCGATCCTTCTCCAGTATCAGTTCCTGCATCCGTTGCTTCTCAGTCAGTAATTGATTGCGCAGGTCATTCGAGGTGGTGCATTCCCGCTCGAACATGAACATAGCTTCACTGTATTGCCGTTCAGTATCCTGATACCGTACGCTCCAGGCTGTCTCACGTTGCTTACTCCTCAGCAAATCATTTGCTACAGATGCTGCTTTCTGTTCGAGAGAGATCTGGACTTGAATTGCAGCACTTAATTTTGCTTCGTATTCTTGGGCTTGTATTTTCAATAAATACTGCACTTCTTCTTCGCTCGCTTTGTCTGAAGGTATACTCTCAAGGACGTTTTCTTTGTGTCTACTCAACTGCCGCTCGAGAAAATGTTTATCATAAAGAACATGTGCAAATTGCTTTGAAAGCGCACGGTAGCAATCATCGAAACCCGAAAGCTCGGTAAATGTCATCCCGCTATCAGCTGATTCAGCACGCTTCTCATACGATGCGTTTAGCCTTGCATACGCTTCCTCCATTTTCTCGAATTTCAAACGCCACTCTATTGCGTCAATGGAGGGCTCATAAGTCATCTCTCGATCAATGAGGTCCTGGATTGACTTTGATTCTTCACACTGCTGGTGTGATAGCTTATCACTTGCAAATTTCAAAAGTAATTTCGAGTGCTGGAGTTTCTTTTTCAAACATTCACATATGGAGCTGAGTTGTTGCTCCTTCTCCAAACTTTTTTGCAATCCAGACTTGTATTTAACGCTCTCCTCCGCAATTATTGCTAACGTACACTCCAGTTCTTTCAAGCGGATGTCTTTCGAGAAATTATCAAACAAACCCGTGCAAGCTGGTGCATTAGTGTCATCATCTTCGTCGAAGGCCTTGTCATCAAGCTGTAGAACTCTGTCGATTGGAGTTGGGATTCGGCTTGCATTACATTGTCCTTGCATGGATAGCTGCAAACGCAAACGTTGGACTTCTTGCTGCAAATTTATCACGTCACCACTGGTGTCTTCATTGATAAACGCTTGGTTCCGAATTAATTTCGCTCGTTGTGCAAATTTGAGGGTTGAAAGCGTCTCGTTAGCGGAATCTTCCGTCGGAGAAATTGTTGCGATCATAAATGTCTTGGAATTTCCACCGAGCGAGTCTTTGAGCAGAAAGGTAAGCTTCGAGTCCCGAAAGTGGACATGACAAGCTTTCCCAGCTGATTTATTGACGAGACCCATAATAACATTTCCTAATGCTGAAAGAGACTTATTTATGCTTCCGGCTTCTTTCAATCGATCACCGAATGACTCGGCGTTTTTTTGACGTTCTGACCCCGCGAGATCAACTAAGCTGAATTTTGATGATCTCGTACGTTTCAGACCTGTACTGACATTCTCAGTTGACTCAATATTTAGAATGAATACACTATGAGATCGTGAGCTTTCACGATTCATTGCAGTCTGGCCAACGCGACGATTTTGAGCACCGAGTTTCATTAGTTCAGCTGCTTTTCGCGCGCTATCTACTTCGCTAACAGTGAGGCCCTCTACAAAAACTCCTTTTTTGTTATTTTCTCGTACAGGTAATCCAATGGAAGCTGTAGTTGACATGGTGGAATTCCCTTTTGATTCTAAGAGATCGTAGACTCGCTCATTGTAAATCTCCAGGAACGAGCATGTGAATCGATGATGCGTTACGTCGGCATTACCATCCTTAATATCGTGTGTTTCTTGGTTGTCTTGATTTCGTCCTGCAGCTTCAGTATTGTAGAGATAGTCAAATACTCGTGGCACTAAACCTCGCATGTCATCTTCAGACTTTACGTTGCTCAGAATGGCATCATCTGGTCCTTGCATAGTAAACGTCTTCCCGGATCCCGTTTGTCCATATGCAAAAATGGTGCCATTGTACCCTTGCAAACACGCTCTTGTGATCGGCATCCCAACCACCTGAAACACATCTTCCTGCGTAGAATCCTCGTCAAAGATGCGATCATAGGTAAAGGGTTTATTAAAAGGCGGGTTCTGATTTTGTGCGTTTTTCAAGTGTAAAACGATTGTTTTCTTGTTGGGATCACTTGCAGGTACAGAGATACATTTATTGACTCCAGCAAAAGAGGAAGTAGGAGTCGCAGATAGACGTTTTTCGCGTTCATTAGGAGGTCGGACACGGCAAAATACCTTAACATTTACATTATCCTCCGACATTACAACAGAGAGCTTGATATGTAATAAGATGCAGTACACGCCTCTTGTTTTGCCTCAAGGCGTTCGAGTATCTGACATCTTTTTTTGATTGGATGATTTGACAGTCAGCTTGACGTTATGAGGTAGACTCAACATCAAATTAGTACCAGTCAGAAATGTAATGTATTTTACCTCAATGAGAATGAATCGTATCAAACGCGTTTGAAACACTGCGTTTTTTTTGATTGGCTCTAGAAGCTCACTTACAATTGTACTAGGTGCATCATGGAACATATCGATCAGGTAGAGTCCTACTGGAAATATTAGACTCTTGCAGCATGATGCATGCATACATGTTTACAGCTTGTCAAAGCGCATTGACCTGTCACAATCTTGTGTGAAAACCTCTGGTAATTAACGCAGAAAATAATGACAGGACGCTAGTTGGTGAGGTGATGGCTCACCAAGGCTGTGATCTGTCAAAGGCGGTCTCAATGCAAGCTGATGTCTGTGTGCTTGCGCGATCCCATCATCGATAATTATGAGAGAAGCTTTCAATGGAGTACTAATAGAGTTTTTTTTTGTAGACGGAGAAAGCATTTCAAAAACAAGAAGGAGTTTTTCTTGCAAGCAAAAAATATGCGAACAAGAAGAAAGGACCTCGCAAGTACAAAGACATTGGGCTTGGTTTTAAAACACCAAAAGCAGCGATTGAGGGACAATATATCGACAAAAAGTGTCCATTCACCTCCAACGTTTCGATTCGAGGCCGAATTCTGAAAGGTGTCGTGCTATCCACGAAAATGAAGCGAACAATCATCGTTCGTCGGGATTACTTGCACTACGTAAAGAAGTACAAGCGTTTTGAGAAACGTCACAAGAATGTTGCGGCACACGTATCACCTTGCTTCCGTGTCAAGGAGGGAGATGTGGTCACCATCGGCCAATGTCGTCCACTTGCCAAAACGGTGCGTTTCAACGTACTGGAAGTTTTTCCAGCCTCGGAAACCAAGCCCATCAATGTGAGGAAGCAGTTTCGCCAATTTTAGAAATCGGAGCAGGATATTGTTCCATGTCTGATTCGAGGTCCCATTAAATGAACAATGAAAAGCACACATTATTCAAAACGGTTGCTCTGTTGTATAACTTGTTTCGCTCCGGCCGATCCCTTCTACGGTCTGACGAAACTACTCCTTTTGCACTTCTTTCAGAGCGCGCTCAGCAAACGCGGGTAAAATGAAGGCTCCGTGGTGCACCGAGGGTGAGTAATAGCGTAGAGTATTTTCCGTCTCCAATGTTGGCCTACGTTTGGGCTCTCGCACATCTAATGTGATACAAAATCAAACAAAATTCCGAGTAGAGTGTGGAAAAGTAAACGTGAACGCACCGGTTTTCTCGTTGGAGCAAACGATGAACCCAATTTGGCCTGATGGGTACGTAGGTATAGTGGTGTAGGCATAACGCACAGTCGGAAAAAGTAAATTGCATTCGCTCATCACGGTCTTGATCAAGTCTAGATGTAGCCATACACATTCTCCTTGGGTGCAAATGATACCGTCGGCAGCCAGTGCATCACGCATATGTTGATAGAATTCAGTTTGGAACAAGACTTGGGCTGGACCGATCGGATCAGATGAGTCAACGATAACCACATCAAATTTCTCAGTGTTTTCATCTTTCAAATACTTTGCTGCATCAGCATGTACCAAGTGTAATCTTGTATCGTTGAAAGCAACAGCAAGCGATGTTGCAAAGAATTTTTTTGATACTTCACAGACTTTTGGATCGATTTCACACATTACGATCCGCTCCACGCAATTGTGTTTGGCCACTTCACGTAAAACTCCACCATCACCTCCACCCACAATTAAAACATTCTTTGGCTTTGCATGTGCAAACATTGGAAGATGTGTGATCATTTCCTGATACGCAAACTCGTCTCGTTCAGTAGCCTGGATGACCCCATCCAATACCAAAACGTTACCGTATGTGCTAGACTTGAACACCATGATGTCTTGGAAGTCAGATTTCCCTTGATACAGCACTTCTTCTATTTTCAAGGAGAATTGTTGTCCTGGCCATAGTGCCTCGGTCTCTGTAAACCATTCTTTATTGTCTGAAATATTCATCATCAGTGTGTGGATTAGATGCACGCCAGAAGGGAGTAGAAGATTTGAAGTTTACGGTAGTGCCTGTCGTGGAGCATTATGCCGCGATATTATTGCGATTATTGTGATACGTATCTGACGCATGATTCGGTGCAGTCATTTTTCAGGATTTATGAACATGTCGTAGATACATAATGTATGTTGGATGTCATATGTAGCAAGCTGGTAGGAAGCAACACAATCGGGGATGGAAACATCGTGAGAATGTCAAATTGTATTACGAACAGGTGCTTTTGTGTGCTTGATTCAAAATTGTTCTCATGTCTTTATACAAATACTAGTTGTTAGCGAATCAAACAATACTGAATACTGGTGGCAGTGTGGCAATGCTCATGGCACGTAAGTTGACACTCTGGCGAGAAAGATAGCATGTTACATCGTTTAATAGTGTGATGTCAATAGCTGGCGCTTGGTTACGTGGTCCTTCACTTGGAATACCAACTCCGCTCCGTCCTGGAATGATTCCAGGACGCGGACCGCCACCGCGAGGGATGATGCCACCACCCGGTGGTCCACCCAGTTTGATGCGTCCACCACCACCAATGCAAAGTTTGTTATCACTATTTCTTCATTCGTTGTATATTTTCTCACATTAGCTTTTCTAGGTTATCCACGAGGACTACCTCCACGAAATTTGCTTCCACCTCGTCCTTCCATCTACGGTCCTCAGTCTTGATACAGCGTACGCTTTAGCCTTACAGGTACTCGTAGACAAGAAAGATCGTTCATAAAAAATCGCTTATTTTTTGATAAACATGTTATATACAACCGTCAAGATACCAAGCAGCAAGATTAAACAAATCATATCCATCATGCATTTATCGGGACTTCGAGCTAAGGTTTCCAACGTTTTCTTCATTTTTTGGTTGACCGATTCCACTACTCATAGAAGCATGAAATATTGCTGAGAATCCTTTGTATTGAGAAAGACAGCTACTATGTACCGTGAGCCTGCGTGGTATCAATTCTCTCATCTAATCCATCGATCATGATGCTTTGCTGCTGCAACTCTTCATTTAATCCTCTGGCTAGCTGACCAAGTTCTTGCACACCAGTACCTATCTGGTCGATTATTTGATCCTATAGACATCACAATGATGACTATGAAATGAACAGAAGCGCACATTATCGCTTACGAATCGCTGGTCGTTGTTCTTAATCTGCTGAAGTGTTGCTTCTTGTTCACCAGTGACTTCCTCTGCTCGTCGTGTGACTCCGGCCACTTCCTTCCCATCTCCTCCACCGCTCAAGACGTATTCCGCTGCGGTCTGATGCTTGGCAAAAAAAGCTCCATTTTCAAAAGTACCTATTGCTGAAGGTATGCCATCTTCTCCGTACCCAACAGCCATTGCATTACTCCGTGCGTACGTTTGCGCTGCCATATCTCTGATAGTGACTAATTCTGCAGTGTATTGTTCGATGTACTCCTTTCGCATGGATAACTCCAATGGTGTGAATTTAGACTACATAGTTCGCTCAGCATGAGTTCATATGTCAGAAGCAATGAAAAACCTTTTTCTTCTTAGCTTCTTGGTCATGACTCATTTTCAGCTCATGTATATCTTCCGTCACAGTACGGATATCTTCACGAATTTCTTGTTGACGTCTGATGACTTCCCTCGGATGCTTATTACGCCTTATCTGTGGTTCCGATTCTTGTAGATTCTATTGCAAAAACACGGTTGCTAGATGACAAATGGATGTGTAAGCATTGCGCTGTGATGACCTACAGCCTTGAGACGATGCAGCCTTTCCCCTATTTTCGTTTTCAGCTCCTCAAATCGATCCGAGGTACCCTTTCCTTTTTTTTTCTTGCTCTCATCGCCTCCCATCTCAGCGTTGATTTTTGTGAGCTTCTCCAATAAACCATCGATATCTCGCGCCGCCATAATCAACAGGTAAGATGTAATATAAGGCCTTACAAGTGAATGCCAGCCTCCAACTGTATGTGCGTGCTATCAATCCTTGCCAGCACGAAGGTCGCGCAGGGTAGACGAAACGGAAAGCAACGTACCCTTTCAGGATCATCGCTTACTACGTCTGCTCTTAAAAGTACGAAACATTATAGGCGTTGTACAGTATCAATATTAATTTTCTGATTCTAAAATTCTGCTGAATTCTTCCTCGGTGAACGATAACATTTTCGCGGCCTGTGAGGAGTACCTGTCAAACAAGCTGACATTATTGCTCATAAACCTTTTTTACCTCCATGTGAATTCGCTGCCGTTTTAGTAGGTCAATTAATTTCATTTGCTTCTTGAATACGACAAGAAGCTCCGACTATGAGTGAAATAAAGGATGAGGAAAGACCTGTGCGGACGAAACACTTCACACCTTTTACACCTTTTGCTTGTCCAAAATTCTGCACTCTTTTATCAATTTATCGTATTCGCTTTTTGGAACAGTAGCTTCGCTGGGGACTTGACGCTCCTGCTGCAATTGTGATTTGACTTTCTCTAGTTCCTCGAGTGCTCGATTCAGACGAACTTCCTTAGACCTCGATTGAGAAGCGGATTGCTTCTGTGCAGTCTCCATCTCTTCAATCTTAGCTTTACTAGCCTGCAATTGCGCCTCTAATATGCTTTGTTGCTTTTCTAGCGCGGACCTGGAGCAAGGAATCAGCACCTAACTGCTACCAGGTGAAGGCGTTTGAAATACGTAAGTTCTTTTTGTTTGGTAAGAAGCTGTAGGGTGTGCTGATGCTTCTTATTTGTCACAGCGTTCTCGTTGCTGAGTTCTTCCATCTTGGACTTCTGTGTATCATTTGTTGTACGCTAATCAGATGATGTAGTATTGATCAGACTGGTAAGGAGTTAACAAGCAGCCTTACGAGTTCCTCAACTTGGGCATTAGTCGCATCGAGATCGTCTTTCAACACACGTAGTCGAGCTTTTTGATAACGGACAGTGGCTTCGAATCCCAATCCTTTCGGTGAAGCAAGCTCAAGCGTACTCTCGATATCAGAATTGTTGCCTATCGACCCGGGCTGTTCAGCCTTTACCCTTACTTTCGCTGAACGCGACTCTGAGCGACGATCAATGTGTTTTGTGTTCACTTTCCGCTCTAAATTCGGTTTATATTGATCTTTCACACTCAATCTGGACATATCATAGCTTTCGGCTGTTTCTTCTTGAGATTGATACTGATTAGAGTCCTCTTCCTCGCATTCTTCAAAAAAGGTCGACAGTGTCTCAGTAGGAAATGTTGCTGAATGCTGTGATTGTCGATTCTCAAGCTCAGTCACTTTCTTATCAACAGCTTCATTTTGACGTAAAAGATCTTCCTGACGGGTCAGATATGCTTCCTTCATTTATATCAAGCTATCTCGCTAGATGACTAAGTAGTGAATAAAATACCTCGATGGCGGTTTTCTATATCAAAAAGGGTTTTCTTAAATTGTAATTTGGGTTCCAAATGCGCAAAAAGCGCTCTGACAGCTTCCGCCTGTTTTCGAGAGCCAATTTCCATGCAAAGTGTTCGCTTATACGAAGTTGTGGTTTCCTTTGAATTATGTGATATGCCAAGCAAGCGTAATGCAACACACTGAAGGCTTTCATATAGTTTCAAACCAAGATCATGATGAACGTCATCCGAGGATGGAAATAGCGCCAAATGAGGCTCGTGCATCAAAACCTCTTCATCGACCATGCAACGTTCAGATTGCGGGATGTACGGAGGATTGAACAGAATAACATCGAACGGAGCCAGCGGAAAAAACTCATGGAATCCCACTGGAGTCAATGCTTGGATACCTCGTAAATCAAACTTTACGAAATCACAACGGTTCGTAAGAGAATGATGTTTGGCATTCTCACGTGCGATGTCAATTGCCTTGCTGCAAATGTCAATTCCTAGGCCACTTGCACGGGGATATTCGGACAGAGCGGACAACAGTAAGCAAGCAGAGCCTGTTCCAATATCTAAAAACCGGAGTTTCGCGTCTTTCGGGTATTCTTCCTGTCGAAAACATGCTCGCGTAAGATCAGTGTGTGCAAGGCGCTGTCAGCGATGAACATCCTCGTACCGCAATTGCTTCGACCAATACTTCGCTGTCTGCACGAGGGATGAGAGTATTAGAATTAACTCGGAATTCCATCGACCAAAATTCTTTTGTCCCGGTTATATAAGCGATCGGTTCGCCTTTGCAGCGGCGTCGGATACTTGATCTGAATGTCGTATACTCATCATCGGTCACCTTTTCAACATTTTGCTCATATCAGCATGTCAATAATATTCTACGTCAGAAATGTGCTCTCAACTACCTCGCGGTCCAATTGAAGAAACAGACTGTTGCTGGGTGTTACAGCTGGACGTAGAGCACTAGCCAGCAGAATTTTCGCGTCATTTGTATTTCTTCCTTCTTTTTGTAAAATCAGCTTTGAATCACTCAACACACTCGAAACAACTCGCGAATGAAAACAGATGCGGTTGGTAGATGCTTTTAGTCTACAAGACCGGCTGCAGTGTGTCAGCATCTAGAATTGATTGGTCGTAATGTTCCCGGACTGACTTTGACCCGGATGCATCCGCCTACAGTAGTAGGAAAAGGGGATATTTATAGGTAACCAGACGCCCACAAAATCAGAACGTCCGATTATGATAGCCCATTATGACCACCTTCCATGCTTTGAAATAATTCAATGTCAGTGCGATTGTGCTTTTTGATTTAACTTCTTTTTCTAGCCAACAGTAAAACGGACAAAATGGCGCACAGCATAATCAAAATCAGATCTTTCGACTAAATTTGTTTATTGGAGAAAACTAACCTTGTTTTGAAAAGCGAAACGGCCTGACGCATGAGTTTCGTGTCAATGGATCGTACTTGAGGGTCAGTTTCTTTTTCAGTGTCTGAGGCATTAGGATGAACGCTTTGAGTCCCAAAATGGACAACATGAGCTTATCTTTCGCAAAAACATTTTCCAAGTGTACATATCATCCTACGCATAGCGACGAAAATAATAATGTGCAGCCAAATGCCCTTGAATCAAAGAAAGAATTTATTGCTACAACGTCGCGGAAGATCATTTCAATATCGACTTCTTCGATTCGCTTGGACAAATTGCTTACTGTTCAGCCTTCACAGCCATTTCGGGGTGAGCAGTCCAAAGAGAACCTACATCGTGAGGCCGACGCCCCAGAGTCTTCCAACAGATCCTGTTATACAACTTTGCGAACACCCGTCAAGGCTTTGAAGTCAAATAATTTCAAGTACAGCGACACGGTTACGACTGAGACTCACGTATCAGTCATCCGGAATAGTTTGGGATTAGACATACACAACCTATCACAATTGAAGGAATGGCTGTCCCATGAAACCGTAGATACACCTCAATGTGAGATTTCGGAGCGTTCACCCGCATTTAGGGATATAATGTACAATTCTAGCAATCGTTCTGTCAGCTCACTTGAAGCTGCGTTTAATCTTGAAGGCTTGATGGTATCGAGGAGCCCGCATGGTCATCGCTACTTTCGGAACACTCTGTGCAGCCAGATTCCTCGTGAGTCAATGGCAGTGCTGTTGGATGCTGTCCGTGGCTCCACGCTCGAGCATGATCACAAACTAAGATTTTTATTTGACGCATTGGATGTCAATAATGACAACGTTTTGTCACGAGAAGGAATTGAAGCTTTCCTAGATGCTAATATGGTTTCTCATGGTGTCCAATACCTTGGTCAATTAGAGATAAGACAAATAGCTGACAAATTTTTCACGACGACTATACTACCAAATGCAATGACATTCAAAGAATTCAAAGCGGCTTTTGGTTCTTGGGTAGAAAAAGGCGTGCACAACGAAACGACTTTCAGCAGACTCATGGAAGCAAATCCGCATGATCGAGACCACATGCAGAATTTCCAGCAACAAGCAATAAATCAGTCTCATTCCGTTCCCGAACAGGAGCAACAAAGTCGATTTGGATTGCGAACTCGATCTAGCTGTGATGGTGTACGATCACAAAGAGGTCAACTACTTGATGCCAAGCATCCCGGAAATTCAAGTGCAAAACCAGAAGGAAAGTCTGACGACCACGAAGGCGAGCGAGGCGAGCGATCTACAATAAGCGGCTTGAAGAAAAAAACAGTGCATTATCGTGTGCGAAAATGGTTTCGAAAGTACGGCCCGGAAATGCGATTTCTGACTTTTTATACTGGCATCATGCTTCTTGCATTCTTTATCAAATTCAAAATGATCCCAGCCGACCCTGTTGTCAATCACATGGCCCGGGTGGCAAAAGGTTTTGCTCAAATAGTAATGGTTAACACGATGTTTGTACTCTTTCCAATCTGCCGTAATCTTATCACACTCATCCGTCAGCTCAGATGGGTCAGACGATGTATTCCGGTTGATCAACACATATCCTTCCACAAACTTGCTGGCTCTGTTCTACTTTTTGCTGCCGCCGGCCATTCCGTAGCTTGGTTTATTATCATTTATCAGCTTCGAACATGCTCAGATCAGATGTGGCGTATATCTCGCTATTCTCATTTAGATTATTTGCGAAATGAACCGTTGGAGGATTTAGCTATGCGCCTTCCTGTGTGGACTGGACTATTAATGATTTTACTGGCAATGATTGCGATACCCATGACTCATCGGCGTGTTAGACAAGGAAAATTTTTCAATGCGTTCTGGTTCACACATTTGCTGCTCATACCCTTTATACTACTGGTCTTGATTCATAATCTTGCCCGTTGGATTGCCCCACCACAAGCATTTGCATGGATCTGCTTTCCCTGTGCTCTCTACTTCATTGAAAAGCGATATCGCATCGCTAACGTATTCGGAGGCCGGACGACCATCTTAAATGTCAATATTTATCGAGACACGGTTGCGCTGTACATTCAAAAACCGCGGTCCTTCAGAAAGTCACGTGGGTTCGAGCCAGGTATGTACCTCTACCTCAATATCCCTACAATTTCTCGGTTTGAGTGGCATCCTTTCACCATCTCATCTGCTCCGGATGACGAAACACTTAGTCTGCATATACACAAAGTTGGTGACTGGACGGGTGCATTATATGAAATGATGCAAAATCTTAAGTCGCAATCACAAAAACACCCATCAACACCATCGGGAACGAAATATGACCAAGACACGCACCGAATGGAAATTAATAGTGACAGTTTATCTCCGTACCCGTCCGTTTACATCGATGGCCCGGTCGGCGCTCCCACTCAAGCATACTATCAGTACAATGAACTTGTATTTATTGGAGCAGGGATTGGAGTGACCCCATTTGCCTCTATTCTACGCACGATTGTCTATCAATGGGAAGGTTATCGCTGTCCAAATTGCAACCACGTTCACTTCCCTAAAACATTCAATATCCGAAAAATCTACTTTTATTGGATGACTCGAGAACAGGAGAGTCTTTCGTGGTTTCGAGAAACAATGAATCAACTTAGCGCCTTGGACACAGAGAATAGGCTCGAGATTCACAATTACTTCTCTCCCATCAAACGCGAGTCTGTGATTGCTCCTTTGCGATTTGTGCAAACTTTTATACACGAAACGGAAGGCGAAGACATCATATCAGGTCTTGAAACGAAGCAAATGACGCATTTTGGACGACCAAATTGGCCGCAGGAGCTTTCAAGGATCGCGAAGCAGCATCACGCGAGCAAACTGAATAGTGTAGGAAGCAATGACTCGGAAGGGACACATGAAGCTGATATCGGAGTATTTTTCTGTGGTCCTCGTAAGCTGAATGGATTATTGCGGGATGAATGTCTGCATTACAATCAATTGCATTCCAAGAAAACCAAAGTGAATTTTGAGTACCATTCTGAGATTTTTTAGACCTTGATGTTCGCTAAATTCATACAGATGAAATTGTGAGCCGTTGCTTCTTATCTGCCTTGTGTTTTTCGCGTGTCGATGGTGACATAATCCTACGTGTCGGCACAGCATTTATCATTATAGTAGGACAACATCACGTCGGGCAAGTGCAAACTTACATCAACAGGATGCAGGGCGGACCGGTATTGATCCTACATGATACAAGCAAACTTAGGTGGTGAGTGGAAACACTTGATCCATTCACAAACATACATCAATGTGCTTTTTGAATTTGAGTTTGGACGCCATCCAAGAAAAATCAAGACCGGTGGAACTGGCACCTGTTTCACTCGTCTCTGTTTCTTCTTTGTCTGAATCTTGCTCGAGGAGTTGACCATGATATCCTTCTTCCTCGTTCTTCGTTGTGTCTGAGATCGTTTCAGCTGGATGGGCTTCCTTTATTATTTGCTTTTCTTTCAATTTTGCTTCAGCCCGTGCTTTAGCAAGAGTTCTTCGGAATTCTTGTAATCGCTGGAGTGTTTTCGCCTGACGACTAGCCATCCTTGACTTTCGACGTTGGAAAAGCTTTTTTCGATTTTGTTGTGACGGTGCAAGTACTTCTTGACTCTCTTCCTGCTCTTTCAGTTGCTGCGCTTTGTCTCCAACTATGACCGGTATAGCTGGATTTGACTTGCGTAGCTCTTGTCGTAATTGGGTGTATTCATCTAAAGCGGACAAGTCGTCCGACTTTTTCCTCTTTCTACTGGACTTGGTGGTTTTCTTGCTTTCTTCCGATATGGCTGTTGATTCGTCGTCGCTGCTTTCATGACTCGAATCCTTTGTTATCGCTTTTGAACATTCATCGGACATAGCATCAGTTACCAGCACTTTTGTTTGTGCACTTGCCTTCGCTTTGAGTTTTTCTAGTGCAAGCTTGGACTTCTCCACCTTTCTCTTGGCTTTATCGATCGCTGCTTGAATATCAGGATCTACATCTTGCTTCAAATGTTTGTCTTCTAGAACATCATGTGAGCTTCTCATGACTTTGGCGGGTTTTTTCTCAAACTCGCAATCAACTTTTTTCAAAACCGTGGCAGAACTTGCAGATTCTTCGTCCCCGAATGATAATAAATTTGAATTATTTATTCCTTTTCTAACTGTCTGACTTGCCGATTGCTTTGTCGTTTTGGTTGTAGATGCGATCTCTCTATGTATCGATCAGTAGTACACATGAGATGGATGAGAAAAGAAAAGAAAAAAAGTCTACTGTACCTTGGTATGATATCATCAAATGGATTCCATAATACTTCTGTTTTGAGCAGCCGTGGAGCATTTACAGGTCGATCATTTGTAGCATCCGTTTCCAAATTACTGACGCTCAAAAGGTTAAAAATGGTATTACCCGTGATTTTGCCGAAAATTGTATGCTTCTTTTGTAAAAAATCACACGCATCCAGGGTGAAAAAAAACTGAGAGTGATTGGAATTTGGGCAATTTTCATTTGCCATCGCCAGAAGACCGCGATGTGTAAAACGAAGTCGACTGTGAAACTCATCATTGAATGCCTCACCGTAGATTGATTCACCACCCTTTCCTGTTCCAGTGGGGTCTCCGCCTTGAATCATAAAGTTGGGAATCAGTCGATGGAAAATCGTGTTGTCATAATACCCTTCCAAGCAAAGCTGAACAAAGTTTCGACATGCTTTGGGAGCCTGCATCGGCCATAATTCGATGTCCAGATCGCCAAAGGACGTATGGAAGAGAATCTTCCCTTCTGTTGCTGGTTCTGTATTGTAAATATTTGACATGGTTTATGCCACAGAACAAGTGCTAATTGTGCACGCCAAAATATGGGTACTAATGTAATTTTCAACAAGTTTATTACATCTCTTTTTTTTCCTCATCCTTCTCACTATTCTCACTTTGTTGGGAGTGTTGTTGAATGAAAGCCTGGATACGAGGATCATTGCGATCAACGCCGGGTAGACCTGAAATGAGGGAATTGACAAAAGTAGCGTCCATAAAAGGTGAGTTCAACGCAGGAGGTGGAGCCGTAACTTCCCTCGCGGCATTGTCTGTAGAATCGGTTGCTAGTTTCGTTGAAGACGAATCAGCGGCGGCTTCATTGACAGTACTTGACGTGGTTGCTACAAGATTTACAGGATTATTTCTTTCATTCTGATTCTCTTTGCTGGCGTTGGGCGGTGGCGCTTGTGCAGCATTCTGATTTGCGCTTTCTTCGGCCGCTTTTTGTTGTGCTGCCTCCTGACGTGCCCGTTCTTCTTCCATCGATACCCGCAAAGCCTTATTAAAATTATGCTTAGGATGAGAAGATCCGTGTCAAAACTACTGCTTACAAGTGCCAACTCTGGGTCCATTGAAGGATCCACTCCACCATACTCAGCGAATGTCTCGCCGGCAGCACCCCCAACTACATTGGTCGCAGCATCCTCGCCACGAATAACTGGTGAAGAAACTAGTACATCTGATGGCATCATTCCAATTGGTATGTGCACGAGATGGCTAAAATGTTTTTGGTAGTGACAGACTTCTCCTAAAACTCAGAGCGAAATCGTACCTGTTATTATTGCTGTTGGCAGCATCCACGAAAGCCTGCAACTTTTCATCATTACCGGGAATATCTCCCATTGTCACAACATGCACTGCGATCTATCGAAAGAACTGTTACACGACGCATACTATGATGATGTGCCTGCTTTACATTATTTTTCTTCAATAGCTTTCCAATCTTAATCAACACTTTATCGTCTTCAGCCACCGGAGATCCTACAAACACGACAATTCGCTGTGCTCCTATTTATCACGATCGCAATTAAATCAAACCGCCAACTACCTGGCACTTCATTAGTATATACCTTTCTTATTGCAGCGATGCTTCAAGGATAGTTGCGCAACTTGGATGGAGTTGGAGAAATTAACAGTTCCGTTGATAGTGACACTGTGTATCGCATTCAATAAACTTCCCATGCTATCTGTTGGAGACGCTAGCAATTGTACACTAGTACATAAACCGATTAGTTTTTGGTCTTCAGTTAGTGAATCAAAGAAGACCTTTTCCCCGCCATTGCGATAACTCCAACAGTACTTTCAGGATGGGATTGTATTTTAGCCCCACATAACATGCTTGCAGCATCGTGTTGCGCCACAAGACGAGATGGTGCATAGTCCCCGTTGCGCATCCATTCTGAGTTATCCAAACTAGCGCGAATTCAGTCGAATATCTCATAGAAATAAGTGGCAACAAATGTACCATAAAACCGTCGACTCGAGCGGCATTCTCGTCACGAACTTATGAGATGAACAGCAAGTAGCTTGATTTCGTACTTGTGCTACGTCCGGATATCTTCCGTTTGAGATTCGTTTTATGTGCGAAATCCGATTACCAATAAGTTCGCACCGCCGATCACCCGCTAAGCAAAAAGCTTATAATTGACGGACTTTTATTGCAATCTGACTCCTCTCCTGAAAACATTGTCTGAGCGGACAATGACCTAAATACACCTTGCGATATTGCGAAATGTGAAGTGAAGTATTGAATCAAAATATACTAAACTGTGAGAGCGGGACGAAGGGCTGAGCACCGATGGCGTAATTGTAAATATACTACCGCGTGTATCCAACAGAGATCTTATGGTAGTATTGTATTCATGAATCGTTCGGTCCAATAAACTCGGACCGAAGGTCTCAACAGTACTCGACCTGGGCACAAAAATCGTGATATACAGCAACTTACTTCACTAGAAAATCGGTCAATTACATGCAAATCGTACCGACCGTGGTATCCAAAGTCCGTAGCTTTTTGATGAATGCTCTCTTTCATAGTGTCAAGATGGAGCAGGCCGCACTGTGAGGCAAACGGCACAAAAGTTCCGACTGTCACAAACTTTACTCAGCGCGATGAAAACCATCATAGTGTCGGTTGTCACAATTTATCAGTTGATAAGAGAAGCATCACGGCCAGAGAAAGAAAAAAGGAGCTAGCAGACCGATTGAAAAATTGATAAGATCATGCACCGGATATACGTAATGGTAACTTTACACGAAATATTGTGCCTTTAGTACAAGGATCTCATGGTCATATTCGAACTGTTGATACAGAAATTGGAATAGATATATTTATATTCTAAACCCAAATCAGCTACTTTTGCTTGCTAAGGGTAGTATGCATTGTACACAATAAATATGCCAAGCACTTTATCTGTCGCTAAATTCCTCATTAGATGCACGTACGCATCGATCTGGCATCAAAACCTATCTTCATTGAATGCTGTATTTTTTGAGACTGTGGAAAAGCTTTGTATGTATTCATCATCGAATTCTACAGGACTATTATGTCCCAATCTGTCGGAATTTTGCTGCTCAGCATTTGATTCGGTCGGTGACGATACTCACTCGTCTCCAGCTACCACGAGAGATCGTGCGTGATATCTGCTTACGTAGCTATCGCATATTGTCGTACGACTTTTTCTTCGAGATCTACGTACATAAGTCTTACTTTTTGGACTTCTTTGTTAAGAACTTCATTTCCTTTTCTTAAAGATCATTGATTTTTTTCTTCGTGGCCGGGCTTTGTCGGGTGGAGCTTTCTTAGGTGCTCTATACTGGGTGTATCTCTATGAATGTGGAATGGCTGCTTCGGAATGCTTCGTCGTCCGTTATTAATTGCTTTGAAGTATTTGAGTTAAACACGCGCGACCGGACCATCGACGGAAGACTAAAAGAGAAAACAGTGGAAGAAAACAACGTGATAATACTCTTATCGCTCGATTTCATGAAATACTTTATTTTTCTTGCAATCCATGCTAACCTCTATCGAGGTGGATACGGCATCGTATGCCATCAAAATGACATCCCAAAGTCTCTAATAGAAATCTGAAGGTGAAAGTATTACTCTCAGTAAAGCTATATGGCCGGAATAGAGCACTCACTGCATCGCTCCTGCGTCTGATGTGATAGCGATTAAAAATCGCTTCAATTATCCATGACACGTACTTGTGTCGACATCAGATTTATGCTTCAATCAGTGGGTTCAACCAGGAGTTTGTACCTGCATGAATTTGCTTCAATCGAGGCTCGCTCAGACCAAAATTGGCTTTCTTGTTTTGTGCGCGATATCCACTCATTGAAGAATTCCAAGCACGTCAAGTCGTTCAGGACTTCAGATCCGCCTCCTCCAAATTGTCAGCATGCCACACGGTGTGGCAAGAGCATGCCCGATCACGATGAGCTTTTTTTCTGATCAAATCTAAACCTGCTAAAGTATCTTCGAATCAAGTGGGGAACAATAATTGCAAAAGTAGTTATATGGCTCAGACACTGCGCATCACGAGTTGAAATGCAATCATTAATACAAAAAGCGCAAGCATTGTAGATCTCATCGAGCATCAAAATGTAGTTGTTGCCTTCCGCCCGCAGCTGCATTTGTACGAGTCCCTCATTCTACTTCAACAACAAGTCGTACGTTGGCAATGTAAAAGGTTAGAATTATCTGCATCTACTAAACAAACGAAATGGAAGCTTCCGTACGACCGAGAAAACCTGCGCTTTTATTTGCAGCAAGTGCCCGAACGGATGGCAAATCAAACGAATACATTGCTGATCAAACGTATGTTGATTGCAAGATGGAAGCGGATGCTGCTTTTAATGATTGCTTGGTTAACACTGACGCTCGAGCATGACGCAATTTGGGGAATGTTGGGTATCACATATTCAAAAGCTGACCAGGATAGATTCTATCTAAAAGCAAGTACAAGGTAACATTCTCATGCTTCAGTAAGTTTGGCTCATTCTTCTCAATTCTGACAATCGATGTGTGCGGGAGAAAGCGCCTTCGTTATTACTTGGTGCAAAATTAGAATTCTACTATGCACATGCAACTTGTAGATCAAGAGTGCTATTATTGAGACCAGAAAAATGTTACAGTTATTCGTCAGGTTCAATTCGGTGACTATCAAATGAAGTTCTTGCTATCCGTGAGTTCTCGTTACTAGTGTTTAGGCTCGTGATTTCACAAGCGAGTAAGGAAAACACTTTTAGACAGCCTGCTAGTAGACAGAGTCTGCTTCGCTTTTCTCAAAAAAGTGAAGCTCCGAGAGGAATATACGGCTCATCATGAAAAAGTAGCCCCCGATAGTAGCGTCCAATTCGAAATCGTAAGCCCAATGATATCCCTCCGCACTTTCTTAACTCAGCATGCCAGCTTCGTTCCAAAATGCTTGACGCTTATCCGGCCACTTCGTTCATCTATTTTATTGAAGGAACAAAAGTGCAATTGGCAACATAAGGGATTCTATCGGGATAAAAGCCAAGATGCGTCCGCCGTGTCTTCTTACCACTCAGCAGCGACTATCGGCTTCATGAGTGGGTGAGAAGTACATGATAAGAAGATGCTTCACAGGGCGACCTCGCCAGATCATTCATCGCTGCGACCTTTGCGAAAATGTTCAATGAGCATGGAAGCATGAATTTAGATACAAGCATAAGCAAACATTCAAAACCCACGTCGTGGGAAGGATTGCGAATATGTTAAACGTTGGAGACTGCCTTGACGTTTATCGCTACAACATTTTAGTAGAAGCATTATTGAGTTTGGTTGACCCGAGTCGGGGCTCCTGATTTGAAGGAAGATGCTACATCACTAATTAGAAAGAGGCTAAAGAAGCCATCAAAAAATGTTTGCGTGCATACCAATGAACGTGGGAGGAAGTTCCATTATCTAGTACGCTTGGACTGAGAAGTTCATGTGCTCGGAGCTCCAAATAGATTTTTTTTTGTCTAGCACGAGACATGGTAGCCTGTAAGAAGCGTATAACGTGTGAGAGGCTCTGAGAAATAGAAGTGGATTATACTTAAGCATAATATTGTGATTGTGAGTAGCGCGCCGAAACCTCTGAGACACCTATGCAGAGCCTCAAGGATGCTTGTATGCTGATAATCTAGAAAAAACTGGACTATATTTCACATTGCTATCTCAATCATTGTGCAGAGAGTTCGTGACTGATCGAGGGGTACTCCTACGACTGCTATGTGAATGAGAGCTACCAGGGCGACGATTGTCCTCACAGCTCTTCACCCTGTCCAAAGTTGAATACCTGCTATTTTCTTGTTGACATTGTCCATGTACCGCGGTTTCAGCCACTCGGAAGAGAAAATAGAGCAAGCTTAATGATGAGAAGTATCCACTTTGTTCCGGATCAACTTCTCTCATGACCAATTCAAGTTCTTGTAGGGTCAAATCCAGCCCGAGACGATAGCAGATATTGCGCAGATTTGGAAGAGTACAGATACTCTCATAGTCTCCATATGGGAGACTGATAACACCTTGCGATGTGGCCGCTACAGCCTTAAACTGGTGACGTAGCAGGATAGCTGCACTCTGCTTTTGCTCATATGTCAACCCATTGGTTGTGTACCGACTCGGAAAAAGAAGGTCTCGAAGCTGGCACTTGTTTGAGCCAAGTTTATTCAGTATCGAGCCATAAAGTGCTGATCTTTTGTAATCATTCTGTCGGTTTAAAGGCTGATTCGGCAATTCAAAGTCATTTTCTTGGCCGCGCGACTTGTAAAGAAGGGCTCCTTGCTCTTTTGTCAACCTGGAATAAAGACCACTTATAAGTCGTAGTAAGTCCAGAAATTCGATTGTTTTGCGATTCTCGTGTTGCTGACTATCGCCTTCTTCCGGTGAGAACAAAAGTCGTAAAAAGTCGTGCACGGAGATTCCACTTGTCGAGGTGGTTGAAAAATTCAAACCCAGTCTTGAAGACAAAAAGATTTCTGCCAAATCTTCCACTGGTATGTCGCCATTCACACCCGTGTTGCGATGATAGTTCAGAATAGACTTCAGCTCTGCTCGTCGTTCGAGAATATCTTGAATGATTGATATTATTGCAAGAAGACTCGTCCGCTGCCGACAATAGCCTGACATTGGCGTTTCGAGATGACGTGACGTATCGATCGTGTTCTGATTGCCATCTCTTGCATCAAGGTCATGTTCCGTTAATTCAATCGTAGATCGAGTGGCAGGATGCGACTGGTTCATTCGCCGTCTTGTGTGGTAAACGCTTTCACCAAGCCGGTTCGTACTTTGTATTTGTGAGCCAGTTTGATACGCAGGATCACTAGAGCTATTTTGCCATCTTTGATCTTCCATAGGTGCCAATAATACTGAAGTCGTAGAGCAATGATTACGTCGGTTCCGCGGGGATAAGAGATCACTAGTTAGCAGATTTAATCTCGATTCGAAGTGTTGTATATCAATTCCATCTTCTGTCTGTCCTGGATAATCACAATCCATAATCGCAGATACAGCAGCTTCTAGGTCGGATGGTGCTCCAAGTACTCCAAGATCGTATATGATGCGGAGAAGCATGTTCCTTGTGACTCGGACTGAGCCCTTGTTGCCGTCTGAGTTATGTGACTCATAGCAGCGTTGTAGCACGTCGGAATAGTTCTGCACAAGTACTTCCAGCACCTTCTGAACTGCCCGATCAATCTGTCGGCCTTCTGGAACAAGAGAAGTATTTATCAACAGATGTGGTGCACTATCATGAGATGACGTCGAATTGGTACAGTTTGTTTGCAATTGTTCATTTTCCTTCGATCGATGTTGATTTCCTCCAAACCGGGATTGCTTCGCGGAAGCAATATCACGCAAGTGATTATGTAAGTCATGATTCACGATAAAACCATGTCCTTGTGGATCCAGACACCAAAATAGAGCTTCAAGTTCAGCATGTCGAGCTAAAACATTAATTTGTACTAGATTCTCTCGTAGTTGTCCACTTGTAATTCTTCCGTAGCGATCCCCTGGAAATGTGGTCTCAATAGAGCAATTTAAAAAACTTTTTTGTTTCTGTAGCTGATCTAATCGTCCCAAGATCCTTTTCTCCAAACTATATTGTACTCGGTCACCGTCGACGGTATCGTTTCGCTGTTGTGTTCCTGTAGAGTCGTAACCTACCATTGATTGCTGCACGTTATCCTTCCAGCGGTTTTCATCGCACACTTTGACAAGGGTCCGAGTAGCCGCAGCGTTACGTTCCTCATTTGTTTTTCCAGCTGCAATAGGATTTGCTGAACACGGTGAAGCCGACTTGAATATAGTCTTCTTTCCTGTGCGTAAAGGGGCTATTCCGCGGATCCCAGTGGCGATTACCTCGGCATCCTCATAATTTCCTTGATTTTTTAATGCCTGCAGAATTTTCTGCATAATAATGCAATCATCTGCATCTGTGAAAGGCATAAGCAAGACCCGAAGACCAGCATAATCGGAGTTGCTCAACGAGACCCCACTACGAAGCAAGCAATCACGAAATGTATCCGCCGAGATACTGCGGTGATGGGTCCGAATGTAACGCATCAGAATCGGTTCCAGCCTTTCAATAGACTTTTGAAGCACATCCCACAGTCTTGTGGTGGTCTTCAATGCCATATTTGAATGTAGAGGACGAGTTGTATCAGGTGTGGTTGGTCTTGAAGGTGCCGTGCCATTAGTAGTAGAAGTTTGATGGGAAGTATTCAGTATTATGGATAGCAGAGCTGCGTATCGAATCCCAAATGTTTGAGCTGATTGATTCTCATTTATGGAAGAGAAGTGGGATGAGAAATCTTTAAATTTGGGTGAAAGAGCTGCATAAAATTTGCTTAAATCCTGTGTGGCAAGATGAACTCCAATGTGGGTGAGTGCAAGTTCAAACTCGTCAAGACTGATGCTACCACTACATGTGACATCCATTCTGAAGAAAAGCTGGCTCAATTTGTCAAGATTTTGAACAAGTGTCCCTCGAATTCGCTTCCATAATGTTGTCGCGTCGCTCATTGTATCGATAGAATTCTTTTCATTAAACAGCTCTCCGAATGAATCCGGAAAAGTTTGGTTCGGGGTTTCGACAGCGTATGGTGTGAAAACAGGAGTTCTTGCGGTATTTTTTGGTGACAAAGGTTTCGTGATCATCGACGAGTCTTTCTTTTGACGCAATTGCATCAACTTTAGGTACCATTCTTTCATGATCCGACAAAAAAAGTCTATATCTAAGCACAGCAATCTCAAAATCGTCTCTTTAAGAACATCGCAGGCAGTAGTAGCTCACCTAGTTTACGTGAGCTTGTCGGGCAAAAAAGCAAAAACATTTCTCTTCCACGAACAGAAGCTGGAATGGTTCCCATATCACGCTCAACATCGACAATTATCTCCAGACGTTTCATCGCCAATATGAATTCTCTCATATCCAGCTGGCCATCCCCATTTAGACTGAACCTTCGTAACAAGGTACCCGGAGAGAACGAAGATTGATGGAATCGAGAAATTTCATCTTCGAAATACGATAGAGCCTGAAGGTTATTCAGTAAGCTATAAAATTTCTGAGAATCTAGGGATCGAAAAGAACATGGCAGTCATAGTAGCAGTGCAATCGGAATTAGTATGCATACCCGGAGCATTCATGCGATCAAGATCAGGATTTTGCCGTGATACTGCGCCACTTGCCATAATGATGTTGACTTGCCTTCTAATATTACGCCTGCTATGCTGTAAGTTTCATAAGCCATTTTTCATAATTGTAACGCATATGCAACTGATGACGCTTCCGAGGCTAGCCTGATTGTGTGTGTGTAAGTTAATCTAGGAAAATTACGCAATGAGTAAAGCAGCTCGAAAATGGCAGGTAGAATTGTGCGATGGACAGGAGTTCGATAGCACAACGGATCTCGAACCAATCGGGTATACAAAAGGAATCAAATCTGAGAAGGTTATCTACAGTGCCGAATGAGTCATGATCATGGTCTTATATCGTGACAATAGGTGACCGCGACCACAATCGCCAAGGCTGCGGATAGTATGTGCGAGCTCAAAAAGAAAGTAGGAAACTAAACATCACATCATTCCCGAATATTTGTACTTAGTTTGTGCGTCAGCGTGCCAGCGAAATAGGAATGGCACCGTTCAAAAGCCTCCTACAAACGGCTTTCATGATGTGGATGAGCGGGTCCTCTATCAACATCTTTAGTATTATGGTTACTGGAATGGTTGTCATGAACACTTTAAAGTCACTATTCGATGTTAACAACGGTACGAATTACGACCCCTTGTTGCAACTCGACTTAATGCAATTTTTCCCTGTATATCCAGCGTTTGATACAGTTAATGATGGTCGTGTCGATTTGACACAGCCTAAACTTTTGTACTTTCTTGGTAACTGCATAAGTATTGCACTAGCAGTTTACAAATGTGGCAGTCTGGGCTTATTACCAACAACCAGTGCGGATTGGACGTGGCTGCTTCCCATCAAGCAGTCAACAGAATACTCTGTGTTTGTGGGCTCTTCGCTAGGTTGATACAAGTATCGATAATACAGTGCTTACTATCAAACGCTAGGTTTATCCCTGCTCGACACATTGTTCTCTGATCACCCCTTGTGCGCGAATGTATCCAGTGCGTGGTTGTACCCTGTATTGTTGATTTGCCAGCTCAGCCGAGATGGAGGCAAAAACTTTGTTTTCATTGGTCGATGCGTCGGTCTAATAGTGCTGATTGGTTGAAATTTTGCTGTGCGGCATTGAAACCGAATATATGTCATAAGAACAGAGCACGAGGAGCTCAATTGCGAATAAACGGCATACTATTCAGCAGCGATTCTGAATCCACATATTGATAAGAATTACATCGAGAGAGATACTTCTCGTACCAGAATATGAACAATGCGCATGCGCCAAACAAGCGTCCTATTCGAGAACGCCCCACCCAACGCAGATCTCAAGCGAGCAGATCTAGCAGCCAAAGCCAATCATTATCAGTCTCTCACTCTTCGACACGTGATGACTCTGAACGTCAAGGTACGCGTAATCGAACTCTGATTAACGATTCGGTCCGAAATCACAAGAGTGCTGGCTGTAAGCGATCACGCATCCAGTTCTCACCTCAGCAGGACGCCAAAACTTTATCCAATTTAGGTGTCAAGTCCGGATATTTGAAACAGCAAGTCCCGGGGACAAAGACCTGGAACTGGTATTACTTTGTCATTCGACCGGCTACCTATCTATATTACTACCAGACAGCAGATGATGATGTTCCGAGTGGTGTCATTGATTTAGAATATTTGGATCAAGTTGATTACAAATCACAGGTCGGGGACACGTTTGGGAAAAAGCAATTCCAAGGGAGTAGTAAGTATAGTTTTCGGCTCTGTTCATCTTCCGAAAAGAAAAATGGTATAGAAGATAATGAGGTACCAGTGGAGCCCTTTGAGCTTTATTTGGATCCGACGTTGCCTAAAGAGGGTAGTGAATGGATTGAAGCCTTGCAAGTGGCAGGACGTCTGCGTGGTGAGGTTGATGATCAATCTATACAAGTGCTAGAAGGGGAACTAGAAAAAGCAAACGAAATGATCGCTGACTTGCGAGATCAAGTGGCACAAAGTAAACAAATTGTGGACGAAAAAGAAGAGGAACGTGCACAAGAAGAGGCCGATTATTTCCGTCAAATGCTGGATGACTTTTCACAGCAGACTGAGATAACCTTGAAGCAATGCCGCACGATAAGAAATTCCCTGATGACCACAGGGTTGGAAGAAGGTAAAACTCCAAAGGCACGTAGTTCTTCTCGAGGCTCGGGTACATCCAGAAGGGCCTCTCAAACCGACAAAAGAAATCCACTACAAAACCTCGAGCAGTTGATGGCATTGTTTGAAGATATAGCAAGTATATATCAAAATCAAGAAGCAAAACTGGCAGAAATGAAAGAAAGTGGAAGCGAATATCAAGCAACATTAGCGGAGAAAGATCAGGTGATACGATCATTGAAGCGAAGTGAGGCTAAAATGAGCGATTTACAGCGGCGCTTAGAAGAGCATAAGCAAGCGATCAAAGAGTTAGAAGAAAAGGATGCGCACATCGCCAGTTTGACTAATGAATTAGAACAGTCTAGGGATTTCGTTGGGAAAAGTAAACAGTTGGAGCAGGAAGTGTCAAGTTACCTACAGAAACTGAAAGAACAAGAATATCTATTGGACGAGTTGGAAAAAGATGCTCAGTATCAGCGTAGAATGCGCGACTCGGCGGAGCAACGAGCTGAAGAAGCACTTGCGTGGAGGAAAAAAATTGACACTATCAGCTTATCACCTTCGAAGGGAGAGGTGCGGCTTCTCGGTCGCGATGGTGCCGACAGTGAAAGTGACGAAGTGCTGAGTCGTCTACAAAACCAGATCTATCAACGCATGGGCAAGTTCAAACAAATTACAAAGCAAAATTCGAAACGAGTTGATCTTGTTCCGCATTCATCTGATATAAAAAATCGATCTATAGCTGGTAGAAAAGAAGGTAATACTGATCAAAGCAAGCGTAAAATGAGATTTTTTAAGTCTCATATAGAGGAAGAACCCATGGAGCAACAAGTAGACTTTGCAGAGACTTCTTCGGACTCTACAACCGAGAGCAATGAAGAACTACCAGAAGGTTGGACACGTGTGGAGAGTCGTCATTATCCAGGCGATTTCTATTACTATAATGCCCAAAGCGGGGAAAACTCGTGGGATTTTCCATTGGCTCCGTCTAAAACAAAAGCTTCTGTCCGCAGGATCAGAGAAGAAAAACCGGCAGCAGGTGTGTCCCAGCGTATTCAGGAAAAACTAACGCGTATGTCAACAAATCCATCAGCAACAAATTATAAACGCGAGCGTCATTACAAATCAATTGTCAATCTTGATCAGTCTTCACTTATTCGGACCGGCACGCTCCGTAGCAAAGATGTCAAGAAAGCAGGAAAAGTTGAGGGAAAAGCCGAATTTAATCGAGAATCCCGGCGTACGTATGAAAGTGATGATAGCGAAGATAGTGACGATCAGGAGGGTTCGAATCCACAGGAAGAAGCGCACAATGACATGAAAAGTCGAGTAGTACAAGCAAAAGCAATCATGCAGAATTACAGCTGGAACAACACGATGTTTACAAAAAAGGCAAAATCAATGATGAATCAAAAAAGCCGTTTCGCAGCCTGGAATGCTCCAAAAAATGATATGAAATAATACAGACAAGTTCGAATAATCTAGTATACAATTGTGATAACCCGTAAGCTAAAAAAATCGTGTGCCTGAGCGAGAAGCTATGCTCTACAAGCGGAGCAGAAACGTATGATGTGGAAGCCTTTCAACCACTCGCGGAAGTTTTTCTTGGTCTTCAACCGATGATCCGATCGCGTGCACCCAATTGACAAATTACAAAACAATGAAAAGCCGACGATAAACCATTACGAAGTAGCCGCCCGTTACGATGGTGGGCGTACGCTCCGTCCGGATCACTCTACTAGGAATGAAACTGAAAGTTTGGAGTAGGAAGTCCAAAGACAAATACGAAGCAAAATTCGCACAAGAATGTGCGATTCATGAAGATTTAAAAAACGCGGACTTAGAGTCAGACAGCTGAGACATGGTAGCTGCAGAGTAAAATATCATCCACGATGAATCCTTACAGCTAGAGACAAGTAGCGAAAACTTGAAGATGCAATATATCAATTTCAACTGGTAGTGAGTGCGACTTAGAAGGTGCTCGATGATTGTCGCGACCGATGCACATAGTTCCGAGTAACGAAATTCTGATAGCTGAAAATCCGTACATTATTGGAGAGTTTAGTGGTGACCATGTAACAATCTCTAATCAGAGTCTTATGGATGCATTTTTCAATGACCATAAGGGTATTCAAAGTCACATCGATGTACTGCATTATCGATTGAGAACTGCAGCGCTAAATGAAGCGCTTGGCATTTTTACATACAGTAGTAAACAACGATAGGATCCATTGCTAGCAAAATCAGCTTGCTTTTCAAGAGAAAAAACTCATGTCTAACGAACTTTAGTAATCAACACTTCTCTAGGTCAGTACTGAGAAACATTACTAGTACTGGAATATCCGATCTATTTGTTAGGTGCTTGTCCAATCTGATGCACTTGAAGAAGTACAAACCGTGTAGAACTAGTCGTCGATACGATTGCACAAACCTGCAACATTAGAGAAATCTACTTGTATGAGAGTACTGTATCTATTGGTGGCATACTCGAAAAGCAGTGCGGAATTGGACATTTGTTGGATCAAACATCTGTTCGAATGCTAGTGGTATAGTGATTCTTACACCGTCACTTCCGATAGACAGATGAGTATGAGTCTGGGCTCTCTGCTATCTCCATCTACACTGACTGGCGTGAAGTGAAAGTATGATCTAAGGTACTCTAATGCAAGTACAGTCCACATGAGCCATGTGGACTCTAGCCTTCTTGTGGAGCGTAGATGCAGCAATTCAGCGGAGCACGTAAATGCACCAGCTTTGTGCAAGCAAAGTCAACTTTGTACTTAAATCTCACTCTTCCTTGCACTGCATTGATAGTGCGTTTGCATCGTAGATCTCATGCGTAATAGAGTCTATCTCCGAAATACGCTCAACCCGCACTTTCCGTCTGCATACCGTATTAACGGGCAGTGCACACGACCCGCGATATGGTATGTAGCTGACGACAGTTGAAGTAGATGCTACTCCGTTCAATTCATGAATTTTGGCTGTAATTCCACGAGGGTGAAACAACGTGGCGCAATAATTAGTGAGGTGCGCATTCTCCGGATCGGGTCACTTGTCAGTAGGTGTAAAACATTGATGACTCTGAATGGTGCATAAGAGGCAAATTTAATTACTCACAAGAACATAATTGAGGGCTAGCTTGCGTTGACTCTTATACGTGGAAAAACATCCGCCGTAATCTGATCCCGCTGTATAAAATTTAGGACTAAAAGCTATGGCTGTAAGATCGACCTTTACATATACTTTGTAGCTATCACACACGTTGCCCTATTTTCCCACTTTTTCTTCCAAAATTTCATCACCTTCGCAGTCTGTATAATACAAACACGTGTCGATAGTGCAGCATGATTATACGTTAATATATGGGTGGATATAAAACCTTGTGAGAAATAAATGTGGTAGTAATTTATATTCTAGCGACTTTCTTCTTGTGTCACACCATTCTGCTGACAAATTATCTCATACCTCAATTCACATCCAACCAATTATAATTAAAAATTAAGAAGCATGAAATTTTTTGTGACGGCTGTACTCATATGTTGCGTCACCGCGATATTCTCAAAAGCATCTGAACCCTCGGATGATGACGTTGACAACTTGAAATTCAATACCACACAGATCGAACTGGAAAACGCACAGGATACAAGTTCTGAATCGTCAGAATTAGAACCTCTCCCAAAAAGACTTCCAGAAGAGGATCCATCAGCACTCGAGAAGAAGAAACCAATCAAATCTGGTGAGACTGAAAAAAAACCGGCATCTGAACCAAATTCCGGGACGGCTGATGCTTTGTCTACATCTATGGCCTGGATTTATTTCAGCATTTTCGCCACTGGATATGTTCTGCTGCCTCTCTAGGCTTCACAATACTACTCCATTTTGCATTGGCATTAGAACATGCATTTAAGCAAATCAAATGATTTCGTCTTACCTGTCTAATTCCGCATCTTTTCTGTTGATTTTTATTTCGGAAAATAATCTGCGTGCCAAGACGAAGATCAGCACGAACTTTACCTTTTCATTCAGCGTGCCTTGGCCTAGAACAAAGTGGATTCTCCCGGTCCACTGTACTACACAGCAACCATATGTGACCTGCGTGAAACCGCGTGCTCACTTGGCTTGTTCATGTGTCAACTTCCAGCTCGTGGGAGCCGTTTGTCCCAACTGCAAGCATTGATGTACAATGTATACAAGTGCTCGTTCGTATTTGGCAAAATACAAGCGGTAGTTATGTTAATATCGCATGAATCAAAATACATGGCCTAAATGAAGGCGCGCTCTATATGCACAATTCTTTCCGCAAGATAACGACGCACGAATGACGAATTTGCTTCTTAAACCATTATCAAACTTCGCTTCTTTGTCCTGATCCAAGTGCTGAGCAGAACAAACTCAAGCACAAGCAACAGAATCGATGATAGCTCAATATATCTCCATCAACTCACTTCTATAACGTTGTATTTATTCAATTTATTGTGAAAATCACTCCAGTGACTCTCAGTTTGCCTTTCCATGCAAATTTTCAGCGCACGGCTCGATATGGCACGCGCGGATGATCTACTCACTCGTGATTTCAATTATCGTAACTTGCTTTTTCTACTTTACCAAAACACGCTCAGTATTAAACGTTCTATGATTATATTCTACAGATGAGGATCGCTTCACATCGCAACATTATCCGAATGGACAAGCACCAACATGCTTGTTAGCCTAGGATATGTCCTCATCACATGTCGCTAAGAGCGGTGCATCTAATTTACCATGTGAGCAATTTCGAAGAGCTGACGACGAGAGCTTTTGTGCATGAGTAATATCAGCAACGATTCAAAGCGGTGCTTGCTCTGATAATTGACGTAATCGTGTTCGACAATGATGAACAAATAACGAGTCGTGAACTACGATTTTTGCGATGCACGGCGACTACGGCTTGCTCTATTGAATCGGAAGGAAAAATGCAATATACTTGTTCTAGAGCTGTAGCACTGTGATTAATCTCACTTATCATGACATTTGATGCGTGGTCGCAACAACTCGCTCCTGAAGTGTTACGCTATGAAGAAATTTCACTATTCAAGCAAGAATGATCGTGATCATTTTTTATCCATCATCTCCGCAAGCGTTGATATCAGATACATATGCATAGGAGCATGTACCCTAGGCTCGAACATCAGATTTACGTTGTCTGACCCTTTCCGTTTGAGCTGCCATGCTTGTTGTCCGGACCACAAGGTCTCTAGTGCGTTCAATTATCTGGCGATACACGTTGTTCCGAGAGCTATTATGGGAGCCCATGATAATCTGCCCAGACTGTGAGTCGATCTTTGCTTCCAAACGAGCATTGCGAATCAAGTTGACAATCCATTGTTCGGCTTCCTCGTCGTCTTCCATCTCAAGTTGCCTTGCCAATACTTTGATATCTATCGTGCGATGCACACGACAGTACAGTTCAAAAATCGCTAATTTAGCAGACTCCATGAAGTCAGTTAAATTTTTCTCATAGAGAAAAAAGTCGCTTGCCAACACGGCCTCGCATTCACGTAAACTAGCTTGAGCGGATTCAAAATCAAGGCGGACAAACAAGTAGTCCACAAATTCGAGAATTGGATCGACGTAGGTTGTATCCGCCAGTTGTAAAATGCGAAGTAAATCCGGAATAAGACTTTTTCGACGTTTGTGGAATATAACACCTGCTGAAAGATATCGTAACAGCCATGGTGCATTACATTGAATTGCTTCTGCGTATCGTGGCTGAAGCATGAACTCGACAATCGCATCGCGTCCATCTTCGCACCAGGCAAAAACGAAGAGAGACCAATGCAACAACCATGTGCGTTGTTGAAGTTGTTCTTGGGGTGTCATGGAAGCCTAAGATATAAATCACGGTGAGCTCCAAATCCAAATACAAGAGTCCGAAGTGATTTTAGTGAGTAAACCAAAGCGCACAACGCAGTTGATCTTCGATATATGTTTTCCATACAGGTTGACTCTACCGACTGCCTGTGCGCTTTTTCATCTCACGAAAAATCCCTCGGCTACTATACTTTACGTACACTATTTTCGATGACATCACTGATTCGTTCTATATCGGCTAGAGCTTCTTCCCAGCGAAATATGAGAATTTCAGCAGCCAATTTCCCCCAGAGAGCATTTATATATCGAGGTGAGGAATTGGGTATAAGAACTCCATAATATGTTAGATACGTCAGACAATCTTGATAATTCCCGCACTCATACTGCACTTTAGCGTACTTGTACAATCCATCTAAGACTGAAGTAGATATCTTCTCGTGCTTCTCCAGATAGGATGCGTTTAACAGATTTTCATTTTGTAGTTGGATGATTTTTTGTTCATCCTGAATCAAGTCCAGCATTAATTTGCATTCATTTTCAGTTGCACTCAGACGCTCTAAAATCTCACTGCGCCTATTTTCGAATTCCGCGGGAGTCTCTTTGGTCTGATATAGGTTTTGATACACTTCTAACGCGAAATCTGCCATATTGGTAGGTTTCAGTAGCGAGAGTTTTGCCATTAATAATTCTGATTCTTCGTACATATCATTACTCATTAAAAAGTCGATCAATGGGAACATGAAATGCAAATCCATAGAGGGTGCGAGTGTATTGGTGAGGTCATACTTCGTGTCTGGAACTACTTGGGATGCTGAGATTAGATCCTCGTTTCCTGTATCTACGCCGCCCATAACTGGGAAGAAATGACTGGTGGTTTCTAAGTTACGTCAGTAAAGTTCTATTTTTTCTCACAATTGATATTCTATATGGTTTAATATTGCACTAAATGTACGGGGTAGAAGCGAATTCAACTTTGGATTGTGATGTGTCCGATCCAAACGACACGGCAGGAGCTTCATACGTGAAACCGCGGAACATACTCTTGGGGAACGAAGATCCTGTATTGGACTTGCTGAGTGGTGTGCCGGAAACAGGCATCTCTGTGAATTCCGGATCAAAATTAGAGGTGTCACCAGCTTCTTTTGATTGTGGATCTGACGGTTTGAATGGAGGTTCAGCCCAAAGCAAACTATCCCAATCAACTGAACGAAAAAAAGCATGCGCTTTAACCTCGCTTGCCCCTTTGCTTCCCAATCGTTTACTCGGTTCACGGTGTAATAGTAATGAAGTCAATGAAGCGGCTTCAGCACTGAAATAGTTGGGAATCTCCAGGGGAGCGTCACGAATTCGGGCAAAAAGTTCCTCTCTATTCCGAGCATACCATGGTGGCAATCCTGTAAGCATTTCGTAAATCACCATTCCTAATCCCCACCAATCCACAGCTCGTCCATGCCCCTTTCTTGTCAGTATCTCCGGTGCTAGATATTCTGGCGTACCGCACAATGAAGTAGCTCCACTATCCACTTCGGTGACCTTGTCTTTTGCTAGTCCAAAATCTGCCAATTTTATGTGCCCCATTTCATCTAGTAAAATATTCTCCGGCTTTAGGTCTCGATACACTACTCCAAGAGAATGTAAATGTTCCAGAGCCACTACTAGTTCCGCCGCATAAAACCGAGTCATGTTTTCATCAAACTTTCCCATTCTTGACAGATGGAAAAATAATTCTCCACCTGGACAATAGTCTAATACAAAATACAGCTTTGAGGAGGTTTGGAATGCATAATGTAGCCCTACAATGAAAGGATGACTCGCAACACTCAGAACCCGTCTTTCCGTTTTAGTATGTTCTACTTGTTTACGTTTTACTAATTGAGTTTTCGACAGTATTTTCATTGCAAATATCTTACTGTTCGTTTTTTTCCGAACTAATGTAACTTTCCCAAAAGAACCTTTTCCGATTACTCGAATCAAAGTAAAATCCTCCAAGCCTATTTTATCATCAAAAGTGGCTCGATCAATCAAAGAGTTAACATCGAGAACGCTGTCGTCATCTGTTGCCATTGCTTTCAATGCGGAGTATGATGCAAGCGCCAATAAAAGTAGTGAGAATCGAAAATATCGGGAGAGAGCACTAACCGCATACAATCAGAAGTCAAACACTATCACCGTACATACAATAACCCTAACTTGCATTGATTTTAAGCCTCAAAGGTGCTCTATTAGATGCGTTAAAGATCAATTCTAAATGCAGAAGGTTGTCAACGTTTCAGTATGAGAAGTTTTTAATTTATCGGTCTTTTGATTAGATGTGGAGTGTCGACGTTTCTGGCGTAATATTATGTCGAAACGGATGATTTGCGAAGCGGAGAATAGTGTCAATCTAATGAAATGCCCGAACGATAAGCCAATTTTCATAACAAGTACCTCTGAGCGAGAAGCATCTTATTGTGAAAACGAAGTTGCTTTGTACAATCGGAAAATTAGAAATATCGAGGCAACGGCTTTACAGCATACCTGCCACATAGAGATGAAAGAGGGTCATTGTCTGGCGGATCAAGATGCGATTCTCAATCCGCAGATTGAAGGAACCGATAAACGAGATGTACCTAATCAGACAGAAGAACGTTTGCAACGAGTACAAAATATGCTGACTTCCTATCAACAACGACGATTGATGGTCTGTGAAGATCTTGAAGAATATCTTGCATCTTTGGCCACAAAAAAGGATGATTTGGGTGAAACACTGATCCATTTTCCTGGTAACTTCGACCGGATAGTATCTTTAATGAATGAAGCTGATATTAGTGACGGAAAGGACACTCATACGCAGAGTAAAAGTAACCAAGGTGCATCTTGGTCTCACTTGCTGATTGAACGTGCTTTAAACAAGCACTATGCCACTGTGAGTCTCACCTCTTTTACAGACTCTCAAATATTTTATAAGCATTTCTTGTGATTAGGATGAAAATAATCGTGGGGAAATGACTTTAGAAACCAAGATTGCTGTGAAAACGGCACGTATCCGTCAACTGGACGCTATTCTGGAAGTCAAATGGGGAAAAAACTTGTACAACGAAGTGCACAAAGCTACTGTCGATGTACACAAGAAAGATAAAATCACTGAAATCGATCCAACTCCTATTCATGACAATAAACCGAGGGGAAAACAAAGAAGGTCCAAACGCCGCGTCACTTTCCGTCTTGATGGAACAAAAAAGGTGAACTATATTGAACGTAATCGCGATCTTATCCGAAATGGCAGCACCAAATTCACTCGTGATGAAGAAGAACGACTTGATCATTTATTGAGTGAGGATCCCGTGGCGGAAAAATTGAATTGCCCTCCATCTATGGACATTAATGCCTTTGCACTTGGTAGAGAGGAAAAGGATGCAATAGAGCAACTGATACATGATAGAGCAGGTATCTATCAGCCCATCTTGCTTGATGAGGACTCAATTATTACGATTCCCGACGAATCTCACGACGATGACAGAGAAGCTTCTCTGTCACACTTGACACAGAACGTCATTCAAAATAATAAGAAGGAACGTTTGACTCAGCAGCGGCTGGAACAAATTAATCAGGATCTTCAGCTACTTAAGGACTTGGAGCATACTGGTATAGTGATTGCTTCTGACGACGAGGACGATAATGAACCTGCAAGCCAAGATCGCTCGCAGGTTGCGCAACACCATAGAGCTAACGATGATATGTCATCATTGCGATCTTTTCGGACGACAAGTCATGCTTCAGTAGCGTCGTCTTGCCGTTCGGTGCTGTCTCGGAGAGAGTTCCACGAATTTATTCGATCACAGATTGATGACGCTTCTGCGATATCAGACGCGATTGCTTCACGTGAAGATGTCAGCAACTTGCTGAGAATTCAGGGTTATTCGAATGGTCCTGTTCCGTGAGCAGCCTCAACATATTGGTATATTTCGCCGCTATAGAAATTCACTTGTTTTGATCAGTTATCGAAAAGTCAATCAATCTATCCTCCCAGCTCTTGCCCACCGGTCGGAAAGCTACATTTCTCCAGTCAATACCATCCTGCGTATCATATTTGATGGTGACTTGTAAATATTCATTTGGAACCCAAGAATGCTGCTGACGAGGTGTCTCCTCTTGATTACAAATTTTCTGTGTATGCTCAAATATACGATCAGGCCATTCTACAATCACGATACCGGAACCAAAAGCATTTACAAGCCCCAACGCCTTTGCGTCAGCAAACGTTACTTGCCGCAGACGGTACAGATCGACGTGATATAAAACACTGCCGGAAACAGTCTTTGATTTTGCAAGTACGCGAGAAAACTGAGCGAGAGAAGTACCTTTTGGCTGTCACGTAAGAATTGACAAGTAGGTAACTCGGAGATGGAACGAGGATGTCGGAGTTTGTTAGCTCTCGAATACTTCCACGGGCGAGACATGTCTTCCCACAACCCAAATCTCTACATTTATGTCAGGCGATCGTAAAAAGTTTTTTTTTTACATTTAAGTATATGTACCCATATAGTAACATCACGTCATTCAATCGGAGCCTTCGCCCTATGCATGCGCCTAGTTGCTCCATCTCGCGCTGACTCTTAACATTGAAGTTTAGATCAACCGCGGATGTATTTGAGCTTGAGAGCGCGCGCCGACAATATCTGAAGGTTTGAGACCACATAACTGACCCATCCAATCAAAATTTGATGAAATTACACATGGATAGACTCTATGCAAGCATTGATACATTCTACGTCACAAAGTGGGACTGAAAATACTATTGAGCTTGACGAATTCTGCTCCCAGTCTGAAAATCCCGAATCAAAATATGATGGAAAGATATAAAATGGAGCGTAGGCACGAACGCAGTGCATATGACATTATTTCCTTACCAGTGAAAGGCCCGTCTGTTCAGCTAAATTTTTGCGCGAGTATTTTGGCGCATATATCTGATGCGAGGACTTTAATTTCCAAGATTTCGGATTTCGTTGTAATATTTATTACACAAGAAGCGTCGCTCCCTATAGTATACATTTGGATTGCCTTTGACTTTTTAGACCCATCAATTTACCGTTTTCGCTCAAAGTGTTTATTGCGAAGTTGACTCTTCATTTTATCTACTGTCCCTCCAAGTACCTTGATTGACGTTCTCTTATCATCGATCACGATGATTTCATGTGCGAACGTCATACTTCGTTTGTCATTCTATATATAGAGAAAAAGCTCGTCATGACGCTACGTGCACCCTTTATCCATTAAAGCTACGTTTGTTTAAAAAAAACATCGAAAATTAAGCATATCAAAATATACATCCAATCGTGGAAAATGCATCTCTTAGTTCTCCAACACTACACGATAACGAACTTTCCCGCTGCGAACAAGTTCAATACCATCATTGACTTGCTTCATTGGCATTTTCTGGATGACCGGCCGAACGTTTTTATTCGAAGCGATTTGTAACATTTCCTTTATATCTTGGATGCTGCCAATCAAGCTTCCGACGAATCTTACAGCCGGGAAGACCAGAGATAGTCCCCGGAATGTTATGTTATCGTTGGGAAGTCCGAGCATTATACAAGTACCTCGAGGGCGAAGAAAACCCAAATACTGATCATATGGCATTCCGTTTGCGTCCGCTGTAATCAAAAGATAATCCAACGATCGTGACGCACTTTTGACTTGTTCCATATCGTTGGTTGCAATAAAATCCTGAGCCCCAAGAGCGCGCACTTCTTTCTCCTTACTATTAGACCGAGAGAATGCAACCGGAATTGCACCAATGGCTGCAATGAATTGTATAGCAAGATGCCCGAGTCCACCAATACCGATGACACCAACACGATCGCCGCTTTTGACACCTTCGTGTTTCAAAGGTGTATAAACAGTGGCACCGGCACACAATAATGGAGCAGCTGCATCAGACGGTATATTTTCGGGAATAGTGAAAGCGTAATCTTGTATCACACGAATGAAGTCTGCATAACCACCGTACGAGGTACTGCCATCACGATATTTTCCGTTGTATGTTGCGACGATGCTACTGCAGAGTGCATCCATTCCCACCTCACATTCATGACATGGTTTCGATGCATCTTTATTCAGACACGCCCATACCTGTGCCCCCACACCGACCCGATCTCCGACCTTAAATTTGTCCACACTGGGACCGACCTCGGTTACTTTCCCAACAATTTCATGTCCTGGAACAACGGGATAGGTGGTTGGTCCCCATCCGCTGTCAATCGTATGGATATCACTGCCACAAATTCCACAATGAGTAATTTCGATTTCAATGTCTTCGGGTCCGAGTGGTCTAGATTCATAGGACCAGGGTTTTATTTCTCCTTTGGATTCAAATGCGGCGAGCGCGTGTATTGTTCGTGTGCTGGACATGATATTCGGCGTGATCGAGTGAAGTACTACGTTTGAAGAAAAATGAAAAATGAGGTTTCTCGTAAAGGGATGGGTGGAGAGATTGCAAAGTAGGATGGATGATATTCTAGATCGGAATCGGAAGTCGTTAATGGTCGTAAGGCGGGAAAAATCTACCATAACGCAACATCAGTAACATTTAGGCGACTTGACCTCTCACGTCAAAAATATATGCAACCGTTTAACCTTGCGCCTCAATCAGTTTTTCTTCTTCCCATCATGTATCTTTCCACGGCCGGACAGTGCATCTAGATAGTCTCGGTTTAAGTTGGCTACAGGGTCTTTGGGCTGGTAAAATCAAGCCTATACTTCCTCGATTTTGCATCAAGATACAAAACTTTTAACGCTTTTACTTGAAGCGTTTGACACTCCTCCCAAACCTCCGAATCGCCACATCAGGAAGCGCAGTGCGACACGACTGAGACATTACGTTTTATTAAGGCAATTATTTTGTCCAGTCACGTTCGATGAGTCGTGTGGGTAGCAGCGATAATAATACTTCGCTGTTGGATGGGATCGCATTTTGTGATGCAAGCAGAGTTTCAAGGCATAAACAATCGGGAAGCAAAAAGCGAGTACGTATCTTAGCGCATTTTTATATAAGCAGTACATTGTAGAATTATTATTCTTGAGGATCGCAAAGAGACCAAAAAGGCATTAAAGAGGAGCAAAAAACGACAAAAACGACGTGCTGAGGATCTGAAGAATGCAATTGAAACGGTACGCAATCGCTGTGTATAAAATTATACCAAGGACAGACCCTGGTTGCAAAATACCAACTATGTTGGCATGAACTTGGTATGCTTTATGTCTATGACGCTAAACGACCGTTGGATAGAGTTGTAGTACTTCAATACATGCACCTGATGAAGATTACATCCATGAAAGTCTGAATGATGCTCATCTGTATTCATGCGGCCGTGAAATTGTCAGCAAAAAAATAGCGGTCAGTGACGAAATCGAGTCGGTGTCAGCTGAAGCCACACGACAACTGAAGGCAAACAAGGAAGCAGACCTGACGCCATCAGGTGATTCTCAAGAGGGCTTTCAGTACAGAAGGATGCATAGTCCACCAATTCAAACGGATGTATCGCGTCACAAAAGTGACGCACAAGAAGACATGGATATCAACAAAATAGCAGCTTGTGCTTTACGAGCTCAAATGCTTGGGGACTTGGATCAATTCCAACTGTATAAAAATAAATTAGACGAGCGGGAGGCAGAATTACATGAGAGTATTGCATCAACTGGCTCCGTTAGCAAGCATCATAGCAATTCTTTTTCAGGATTTGGGCAAAAGTCTGTCCGACATGGAAAAAAAGAGCAGAATCAGAGAACTCTGGCAAACACAGAATCCTCATTGGAAGATTTAGTCCGAGAAGAACGAATAAGCCATGCTCATAACGCTATTTGTGGGGTAATGAAACCTCACTTATCAGGAGTTGAGCAGTTGGTGCCTTTCACTGCAGAAAAAACTGCACGAAGAATAGAGCAAGCTCTTATTTTGTCAAAGACAGGAGAGAGTCAAAAAGAGAGATGTTGGCATTGCTTACAGAATCCGCAGTTCCGGAATTCGGAACTTTTATCTGTTGGTAGGTTTACCTATCTCATTACAGCTCACTCATCTCAACGGTTGGCACCTCAACATTGCTGGATCGTTCCATTGCATCATCTTCCATCTTTTGCTGCCGCTGATGACCAAACTTGGAAAGAGGTGCAGCTATATCAGCAGTCCCTACGAGCCTTCTTCAGAAGAATCAATAAAAGTGTAATCTTTTTAGAGCAGACAAGCGCACCCCATCACCGACGTCACACCAAAATTGAGTGTATTCCGGTTGTCCCTGCGATTGCTTCGTCAGCATCTTTGTATTTCAGACAAGAGCTTTTACAAGCGACAGAAGAGTGGGCAACACACTCAAAAATACTTGAAATTAATGGCCCCGAGAAACGATTCAGAAGAATAGTCCCATCTCGAACACCTTACTTCTATGTCGAGTGGGATAATGGCAAAGGATACGCTCATATTATCGAGAACGAATCGAAATTTTCTCGTCAGTTTGGTCTTGACGTTATCATGGGGATGGCAGAGTCATCGGAACAAAATGCTGCTGAGGAGGAAAGCACAATAGATGATTCTTTTGACCAGAACAAGGAAAAATCCGAATTCAAATCGCAATGGCCTTCTTTCGATCGGACGACGCAGCTTGATGAGTAGGAGGTAGCTGCGCTTTATATAAATAATTTGAGCATTATTTCGTGTTAAATTGACTGGTTACAATTATGACTGACGACACAATCAAAGCTCTGTTATGGGATATGGACGGCGTCTTGGCCGATGTATCACAATCGTATCGCGCAGCGATTATTGGAACGGCGAAACACTTTGGAGTTCTCACGTCGAATGACGAGATCGAGAGGCTTAAATTGCTGGGTGATGCCAATAACGACTGGCATCTTACCTATCGCCTCATACATAATGCCGCTAGTCTCATTCAGGAAAAATCCTGCAACTTGCCTTCTCTCGATGAGGTCATCTCGAAATTTGAAGATTTATACCAGGGTACCAGCGAAAAATCTGGTCTATTTAATTTGGAGAGCTTGTTAGTTGCCAAAGGATTACTTGCGGAACTCAGTGATCGACTACCTTCGGGTATGGCCGTGGTCACTGGACGACCGCGAAAAGACTGCATGACTTTTCTCAGATCGCACGAGTACGTACTTGTAACGATGTAGGTCGTACATCACGATGTCTAACATTTTTTATGACGTAGTCTGGAGCAATTTTTCAAAGTGCTTGTTTGCATGGAAGACGGTGATCTCAAACCATCGCCGGTACCAATTCGCTTGGCACTGGAAAAGCTAGGTGTAAATCCGCATGAAGCATTGATGCTAGGCGACACAGTTGATGATATTGTCGCCGCAAGCAAAGCAAAAGTGGTTTCGTGCGGCGTCATGACACCACAAGCTTACGCACAATTCATTGATGCTCAAGCTGAAACTGGATACATATCGTCCTTGAAGGCAGCCGGTGCCACACGGATACTAAAACCGGGTGTTGCTGAGCTTCTGGATGTCATACCAAAAAATGCAAAGTTCGCTTCCTTGAAACGAATGGCAACTGTGTCAAGGAAAACGAAAGAGACTTCTATCGATGCTGAAGTCTACATCGACGGAACGGGGAAATCTGAGGTAGATCACGTATCAAATCGATCTTGATCACACACCTTACTAGTGTATGTATTCGCAGATTAAGACTGGGATTGGATTCCTCGATCACATGATCACTGCAATGTCCAAACATAGTCGATTTGATATAAGCCTGTCGTGTGAAGGAGACACGCACATTGATGACCATCATACAACTGAAGACTGTGCCTTAGCACTCGGAGAGGCATTTGACAAAGTAATTCTACCCGTCCCCTTGTTACAAATATACGTGCTCAATGAATCAATGTGTTAGGCCCTTGGAAATCGACACGGCATATCACGCTTTGGCTCCGCGTGCGTTCCTTTAGACGAAGCACTTTCTCGGGCAGTTGTTGATATCTCCAGTAGACCACACAGCGAGATCAATTTGGCACTCACGCGTCCAAATATTGGCGCGCTATCATGCGAGATGCTGCCTCACTTCTTCCACTCATTTTCGTCTGCTGCTAGAATCACCGTACATGTGGACGTACTACGTGGTCGGAATGATCATCATCGTGCCGAGGCATCCTTCAAAGCTTTTGCTGTCGCGCTACGCAGCGCTGTAAGCTTTGATGGTACCGCTGGAATCCCAAGTACGAAAGGAATGCTAACTTAATAAATAAAACACATCCTGAATTAGCCTTCAAATGCTCCGAGTTATAATTATATCCGACAATTGAGCCATTCTGCTTTAATGGAGGGCGGGCCAGTAATTTTGCGATAATTGAGGTAGCGTCGAATATGTCAGCGCTTACAGACGAAGAACAATCTCTGCTACAGCGCGATCGAGCAGAGCATCCTGGTGATGCTAATGTTGGTGATAATTTTGCAAATAAATAATTATCGTAGCCCTACTTTGATAGAGTGCTTTTATTCAACTGCGCTGAGTTCGTCTTGTCGAGTTATCAATGGCGACAAGAAGTGTCAATTCATACGAAAGATTTTCCGGCAATGTCCAAACGAGAGAAAAGTATCACAACTTTGATGCAAATGCGATTCAGTGTTCTCACACTGCAATATAGAGGCTGATATCGGAGCACAAAGACGCGACTGAGGACCAAGGAGACGGAATTGACCATTTCGGCACCGAAGTCTTCCCATTGGAAGATAAGTAAGTTTTGTATGGTTTCAATCTTTTGTATCCATCTCAATCAAATCACAGTGATATTGGAATGCTCTTTCGCGGGTTTGATCCTTTTCATGAACGGTGCGATATAGAATACCCACCGTGGTCTTTGTGTATAAGCTTTTATCGTAGAGAAAGTGACACGCAAGGCTCCATGAGTCCGTTTGATTTTTTTCAACAAGAAATGTTGCGACCATTTGAAGGTACTCCACCGAGTCTATCGTATATTTGGGTTTTATCGCTCAATTCGTTTGCAGATTTTTTCGGGTCAAACCACTTTGGCTTTTTTGAAAACAGATTCTCTGCTAACTCCCCAGATAACTATTTTCCATCCCCTCCCCCAAACAATTCAAACATGAATCCACCGCACTACTCATTTCAACCTGAAGAACGGAGCCGAAGGTCGCAACGAAAAGAAGATGCTAGAAAACAAGAAAGGAGAGACTTACAAGAAATATTTGATAAATATGAGGGTCCGGAGGTAGAAATCTAATTCGAAGTCGGCCTAATATTATGATAAAAAGTTGCCAGGTTCCTTCTTTATCATGAGATTTCTGTTCGGCGTTTTTGAGCTGTAATTCTTGTACGTCTGCCACTGACTACTTATCACCAAATGAATCACGGGTTCACAAAGCAATGCTCGACTCCCAAACCTAGGCGACGATAAACTTGTTAGAATGTAACAATTTACAGAAGGACTCCACGTATTGCAAAGTATACAAGCCATCATTGTCTAAATAGGTAAACTTGCACTATATGTAAGCATGCAACAATTAGGTCAAGTATTGCGGATTGATGAGCTCAGTCATGCTTCACTAATGACGCTCAACCATATTGATGATCAATCAATCCACCAACATGATGCATCAAACGGATTGTCGACATTCCGTCTGAATGACCCTTTCATTGTCTGTGACAATTCAGACGTTCGACAGTCGAGCTTGTCGCTTTATCTGATTCGTCGAAAACGCGCAAAGCAATCCATATCGCGTGACCAAACAAAAACTTGGACCTCCATACATTATTTGGCGTTCATTTGACTGAAAGGCAATTAGAAAGCGAGTTTAGCGTCGACTCGTGTGGTTAGTTCCTTTCAATCATCTTTTCCAACAATGGTGACATGTCGAACGGCAATCGGTAGTCCTACTTTTTAGGTAAGCGTATTTGATCAAAATTACACCCAAGTTTGAGTAATGAGATCAGTCAACATCCACGAAGGTGCACATGTGTTGGAGTTTTCGTATACTTGCATATTTGTGGAAGTTTGATGTGATCCTATTACTCCAATTTAGGAGACTGAAAAGTGACGAGCGTGGCTCGTCCCAAATAATTCTTTGTGTCTACGTGTGTAGGTTTATATGGTGAAATGCTTCGGGACGAGCCATGCTCGTCACTTTTTAATCTTACGTGGATTTCTTCACACCAACTCCAATTGTCCGTCTGGGAGAGAACAAATTCGCGAGACGCGCATCAAAAGTATAGGATCTTTCCCTTTCTTCTGCTTGTTTGTACGTTCCGTCCCATGAGCTGGTCAAGTAATTCGGATGCACAGGGCACAAGTGAATATGGTCAAACGGCGCTTATGTTCGATGCCTTATATGAACAGAAGGCACATGGGAGTCCAGACACTCTAAACGACATTGCACAGCTTCCACGGGATATATCCGAAAGTTTTTGCAATCGTGGGCAAAGGTCATCATCCACTTTCGTTTTAAGAACGCAGAACCAATCGGAACCTTCAATACCGATGCAGTTCCGTCCATCACCTGACGTGATTCAATCTAATCATTCGGCGATCTCAACAACAGCTTACTCCAGCATTCCAGCATCTTACAATTCTCAAGTGCTTTTGGACGATTCGACTCACGCTGAACTACATCAACTATTTGCCAATGATCAAGCTAGAATGTCACCCATAGCGTATCCCAATGATCTCCGATCGACTAGCATCAATACAACAATGATGCCTATACCTCTCAGCGGTCAATTACATTATCAGATGAGGAACGAAAACGAAGGCTTCCCCATTGTTGAAAGTACGCCTCGAATACAACTACCTCTTTTGATAAATATGAAGTTTATCCTTTCCGATAGGCATTCCTGGATACCCTTATAATTCACAAGGACGAGTCAACGCATTTTGTTCACCAAATAACACTACTCAGCAGTTTGCTTACGATATGCATGCTATGAGTGCATTTAATCCCAACTATGTTTCTAACTTGAACGCACATCATGCATTCGAAAATGTATCATCATTGTACGACAATACTCCAACAGCGCCATCAACAAACACAGTATCGTCTCGTTCGATCAATTCCATTATGCAGCTGCCAAATTTTTCAAGACAAATCATGGAGAGAGAATATGACACCTCGTGCACGATAAAAAGCGAGATTTGCCTGAATGATATCAAAGTATTGGCTCCACGAAGTCCGAAGATGTCACCCGACCGCCGAAAACTGTGCTGTGTTGAAGGATGTAAAAGTCAAGCTCGTGCATTCCACCGCTGTAAACGACACGGTGGCTCAAAGCGCTGCTCTTTTCCCGGATGTACGAAGAGCGTGCAAAGTCGGGGTTTATGCATTCGTCATGGAGGTGGATCGAGGTGTCAGGAATCAAATTGTACCCGGGCTGCGCAAAGTCATGGACGCTGTAAAATGCACGGTGGTGGACGACCTTGCATTGTTCCCGGGTGTGAGAAAAAAGCTCACTTGAAACGATTATGTCGAAAGCATGGTGGAGGTGCCAAGTGTACATTATTAGGATGCGATAAATGGGCGCAACGACAGGGAATGTGCATGGCTCACTCGAAACATGCTCATGGCGCTGGCGCTGCACCGCCTATCCTTTGTGCTTACGCAGATAAAGTTTTTAAGGAGCAGCATGAAAATGATTAATATTTGGGGGTAAAGCTATCAATTTAATGTACATTGCATTCTACGAGATTTTTATTTAGGAAGCTTTTGTGACCTAACTTCCCATCGCTAAGCAGCACAGGTGCATCATGAAAATCTGATCAGGAGTGTGACAGATGGGGACATGTTCGACTTCTCTGCAATGCAGCGAAGATAGAACGGAAATTTACTTTTCGTTTCCTCCTTTCCACAAGTCACTTTACAGCTACGCGATCGCGATCGGCAAAGTCTAGTTTGAATACGATTCACGACGTTCACCATCAGAAAACTCTCGACGATGCCTTCACATTAACAACGCTTCCCTATGCAAGTATATAGGCATATTTGCGATACGATTTATCAAAAACTCGCATTTCAGTCCTCAAGTCCGATTTTAGAGCGTCGTAGGCTTATTTGACAGAATGGGAAGGCATTACACTACTACGCTTGAAGCAAAACGAAAAGTCTTTATTTGAGGCTATCAAGTCTTGTCGAAAATGTGTGATTAATATAAGTTGAGCAGCAAGGCACATTAACAAACTTGTCTGTGTCAATCTCCGAATCGTGCCACCAGTTGAGTGTTTAGCAGCGAAAGAAGAGTCTTGATATCAATTCATCCATCGGAGCGTCACTACCTTTTAGCTGGATTGTTCCCTGTATTCCCATAGCCCGCAGTAGCAGCCTTCAGCTGTCTAACCCTTGCCATCTCCGCTTTTCGTTTTTGTGACTCAATGCATGAATAGTATATGCTAAACATAGTACACAAAGCCACAGCAGCAGCAACGCCCAAATGGGCCGTAAAAGGTGGTCCAAAAGTAATTATAGCTGTAGCAGCGTACGGGCTAATGCATCTCGGGCCACCCCATGATAACGTGGAGCATCTGCAGCGTCCTTCTACACAGCGACCAGTATATCCTCCTGATACATTCAGAGGCACTGTACAGTCGGCATCACGCTTACAAAAAGCCAATCCTTGCACAGGGATCCACAAATTCTCAGAATCTTCATATTCATCTATATGATCATCAATCCATCTCTTTGTTGGATGGGTTGGTGGGTCACATCCGGTGGTCATACTTGAATTTTTCCCGGTATCTTGGTACAATCTGATATAATCGATTTTCATGTATAGAGGAAATTCGTCGCAGATTTTATTCACCGTGTCATTTGATCCATTCCCACGGCAAGGACCAAGGCCCGCATTGGGTGGTGCAGCTCGCCACTTGGCTGATAGAGCAACATTGTATATTATGTACATTGGCTCTTCAACCATGACTTTTCTTGGATTTGATTTTGCCGCATCCTGAGGGACATCAGTGATTGACTCTGCCGGAATTTCATACAGTGGTTGACCCTCTAAGCTCCATCGGACATATCCGGTCTCACCCATGACCCTAAAAAAGCATATTATGATACTACAGAAAAAATAGATATAGAGAACACTAACCATTCAATCTGATATGCAACGTAGCCCGTATAAGCTCCCACGTGAAGATGCCAGTTTGCTGATATCGCATCCATTTGATAAGCAAACTGTTTAAGATTTTTATTTTCGGGTAACTTCAATCCTTGATCTTCGCAATACTCATTCTTACTACCTGGATTGCATAAGAATGCTCCGAAATAAGGATTCTGTTTGGAAAAACATGTCCCGTTGGAATTGATTCCCCAGCGATCTGGATGTTTTTCTCTCATTATACTTAAATCACCATTCACATCGTATGAGGCTGGACAAACATCAGAGTCACATTTCGTAACATTGAGACCTCGCTGCATAGATTTTCTGATTCTGAAGATATTCTGCTTCTCTTTCCTTCTTGGTTTGCATAAGTTATTTGCAGCATACTTAAGTCCTTGATACCACGATCGGTGCCCGCGTTTTTCGATGTAAACGCTTGCTGGTACTTCAATATCGTTCCCGCCAAGTATACTACAAGAGGCAGTGTAAACACAATCATTCCCATCACCATAGCGTCGAAAGTTCTTGGGCATCCCGGGACCAATCTGAACAGAAGCTGAAACAAGATCCGCCGCTCCTTCAAGTACATCGATTTCAGGGGCTCCACGTCCCTGATTTGGATTCAGTCCATGGCCGGGGTTATCATCACATGCACTGATGCGCTGATTCGTTGAATTGAAGACATTATCATCACACTCGTTGTATGAGAAAGGCCATATGCGATTTGTGGAAGCACTAAAAATCGCACGGCCTAAATTTCCTAGCATCCAGATACCAGGCCATGTTGGATAGTACATGATAGATTCCACTCGTGCATGTGGTCCTCCAGAAATATCTGGATTGCCTGACTCCTCGCTCACAACGCCTGGTAGTTGGGCGCGTACTTCGAGTAATCCTCCCTGGAAGCAGAACTTATTCCACGACTGCACCATTCCAGCGCGATAATACTAGTCAAATATCATTATGATTAAATTGAGATCGACAATCTGTATAGAAACTTACAAATGATGCGTTTTGATACCCAGGTTTGCTCTGGTAATTATTCCAAACTCGGATTGTGTTGACTTCATCGACAATTTTGATTTGGAAGTAACACGTTTTACCATACTTGTCGCAGGTTGTCGAAGTCATATTATGAGAGTACAGCTCGAGAGCATTGTTGACACCATCGGGTTTTTCAATTGATGTCCACATGTGATCATCTCCAGGTCGGAATGAGCGTCCTGGCTTGTTGTATTCGTCACTCATTACGAGTTCCCATCTTTCTCCGCGTGAGGTTGTATGAAACTTGTTTCTTCGAGGTGTTGATAAATCAACCCATTCACGAAGTCCGGATGAAGTCTTGTATTTTGTGAAAGCAAGCACGCACGCCGAGAAATGCAAAATCAGCGTGGCACAAATGTAATGAACTCTCAGCATCAGGCTTCTCACAAAGTCTTTGATTACAAATATGCAATGAGAATTCTGACATTGAAAAAAAGAATTCGAGTTGATTGTGGCTGGATAGGTAACTGACTGCGAGATACAGAATCGAAGTGATGAGAACCAGTCTGAAGAATATCGCAATCACCTGACTTCGAAGTCCACTGTAATGACTGCCAGTCGGACTATAGGTAAGGTTCAGCACAGGTGTATTGCTCTGACGTTGAGTATCAAGCACAAGGGGTATCTATATTCGCAGTGTTTCCTTGCTACTTTTCGCGTGTTCTGTGAGCTCAAGAACGCTTCTTTTTTGTTTTCTTTAGGCGCTTAGCTGACTTGTAATTTTTAGCGCGCGCATGATGTGCATCAATATCGTCGTCATCAGACTCACGATCACGACGCTTGCCACGCTTACTAGCAAGTTCTTTCATTTCATTTGTAGCGATGCGTTGAGCCTCCCCTACACGTTCCTGCATTACCAGGACAGTTTGCTCATCGCACGGGTACGCGTCCAGTTTCTTTCCTAGCAAAAACTCAATCCGCTGATATAATTCAACATCATACTGGGTCACTAATGAGACAGCAATACCAGCGCGTCCAGCGCGCGCAGTTCGCCCGACTCGATGTATGTAGTCTTTACCATGCGTTGGAATATCATAATTCATCACTACATCGACGCTTGGTATATCCAGACCTCGACTTGCCACATCCGTGCAGACTAGAATTTTGCGACTTTTTGCTTTGAATTTGTTAAGAGCTCCGAGCCGATTTGGTTGCGACATTTGACCATGTAAGCAAATTGCCTGAAATCCCAAATTTCGCAGCATCAGTGTTACTCGCTGTGTTCCATTGCATGTGCTTGCAAAGATCAAGATTGATTGTCCCGCGACCTCGTTGAGAATGTAGGATAGATAACAATCTTTAAATTTTGCGGGGATGAAAAGATAGTGCTGGCGTAAATTCTCTGGTGTTGCAAATTTGTGAGTTATTTCAATTTTGATGGGATTTAGCAGTGATGCACGTTGCAGCTTTGCAACTTTTGACGTCATGGTAGCACTGAATAAATAAGTATTTCTTTCGCTCGGCATTAATTGCACAATTTGATTGATTTCTTCTTCAAAATCCATACTTAGCATTCTGTCCGCTTCATCTAACACCAAAAATCTGATCGTTCGTAGACTAAAGCCTTTCGTGTTTTCCAGATGATCAACCAGTCGACCAGGTGTGGCAATAATGATATGCGGTTTTCTGGCCAAAGCAATCTGTTGATTCATCATATCGATTCCACCTACAACACAGGCGCATTTCAGCCCGATTGATGCACCCAATGCTTCAAATTGTTCACTAATCTGATATGCTAATTCACGTGTTGGTGCCAAAACGAGAGCGTACAGCCGCTGGGGTGAGCGCAACAAAGATTGTAAAATAGGAATAACGAACGCTCCTGTCTTTCCGGAGCCAGTCTCAGCAAGTCCAATAAGATCACGTCCTGCTAGACCATGTGGAATAGCTTCCTGTTGGATTTTACTAGGCTTTGACCATCCTAAAGATGCAATGGCTTCACATAATGTTGCATCTACACCAAGCTGCTCAAACGTCTGATCGCCAGAAAATCCGTCGCATTTATCACCAGTAGAGTTACTCATAATATCCACCCCGTCACCTTCTGGAGGATTCGCACTCATTTGTACACAAAGCAAGCGATTTGAAAACGTTCTTGCTTGATTGGCTTTGAAGTTCTAACCGATAAATGACGGTTAACTGATGATTGTCAATGCTGGATCGTAGGTAGCCTTCACGAAAGGCAAGAAATTCCTGTGGATGAAATATTACCACAAGATTACTTTTGCTTCGATATCGGCCACAGTCATATATAATGAAACAAGCCTAGCTTACCCAAGCCGTTGATTCCAAAATGAAACTTCCTCAGAGTAACGTAGGCCGACGGCCGACGATCACTCACAGATATATTCACGGTTATGGCTCAGAATGGGGTAACAGACAATACTTCAGGTATCCACGGGGACTAGACTTGTTCTTCTGGAATGTGTGATGACGAAAGAAAAAATTCTGAGATCTGTATTGCTGGTTTCATTACTGAACACCTCGAGAAAACATTTCAAGGATAGAATTGAGACCAGACTGCTGAGGCTGGACGCCGTAATAATTTACGCCGATTCTCTCGAGATACTGTTCAAATCGCTGAATGAGTATCGTGGTAAATGCATTCAGCAAAATGAAACTTACTTTCTCGAAAGATTTGTCTCGTGCCAGAGCTGCGGCATATCGATCCTGAAGAAGTTGGTACAACGGTAAAGCGTCTCTCTGAAACACACATGATAGATGTATCCTCTGATTCCCGTTATTACGCAACAAACCTCCAGCGTTACCAGCAAAAACCGAATAAAGTGACACAATGGTGTTTCCAACGTGACATTCTCCAGCTTGGCTTTAACGTGAAATGTTTCAAAAAGCTTGTTTGCATCTTTCAAGTTTTCCAAACACAACAGCCTGGAAAATATACAAGGACTTTAGTATCCGACGATTATATGTGAGTATGCTCGTCTGCCTTACTGAAGTACGCCGCGAGCAATATATAGGTCAACTTCGCTGGGATATCCTTCGTTCGACCAGTGGAGTAAAAAATCAGCAAACTCCTCAGGTTTTTCCGCATGTAGATAATGCTTTGCTGCTTGCTTGTGATCTCCTCCCCTGAAATATGCTCGCGCTAAGAATAATTGGATCTGAGGATGTCCGTGTTTTCTTGTGCCTTCGGCTGCGGACCACCTGCGCAAGTGATTATAAATTCGATAACGCATCTCATTTAACATCAAGCATACGCTCGTACTTGACTGCATTTTGCAAAAAACTTGCAAGCTCCTTACTGAAGTCTCCCTCAGCCACAAATGCGTCATTGATGCTGGATATCAAGTCTTAGAATCAGAAAAACTGTTAAGTATGAAATACGACTTCACTAAGAAATGGCCGCGAACTTTTTGTATACTCATCAACTTTGTAGTGATAATCAGTGAAGACGGTGAGCATTAAGTTAGCCATTTCGGCTGCCGCGCTTGCTTGCTTATGCTTCAACAGTGTTTTAGAAGCCTTTGAAGCCAATTCGATAGATTGAGTTGGCTGCTTCACCGATTCTTCGCTTTTAAGTGTCCGCATGAACAATGTCTTATACATCTGTAAAGCGCCGTAATAATCATTACTTTGCAGTTGCTCATCTAATTTACGAGAAATATTGTCAATCGCCATGGCTTTCTTGCAAATGACATTGTGTTCAGGATGTGCTTCTCGAGTCAATGCAATCGAGCACTCTGGGACAGCATTTTTGGCTGCTTGTCGTGCTAATGCTCGTCGATTCATTGCGGCTGGACTACAGTGGACTCCTTATTAGCAGTCGCTACGGAACTAATGATTTTTTCATCAAGTATTCGTGCGCGACCGATACGCCTGAGTCACGTTGTCATTCAAACTATCGTTTAATCATCTAGGTTGACACATCTCGATCCAACGGAAGACTGTATTTCCTAGACAAAGATAGTCATTTCAATGCAGCAAGCAATATGTCAATGCGCATACATGTCATTCCTTACATTACCTACATGTCATGGTTTGTTGTAACAAGCTATGCTGACTCCGCATCATCCCATCTTTGATGTACGTAGATCCCTAACCTTTTACAGTCATTGCGCTAGACGGAATGTTTCCTGTAAGATGTAAGTGTGAGCTCCAAATTGTTGAATATGTTTCGCAGCTGAAGGACTCAGGCTTAGTGATCTATGAGTCACTACTAGCTCTTCGCACTACACTTACTTGCCATCGGGACGACGGTGAACGATTGATCATAAGGCAACTCAGGAATCTATACGAATCACGTTACTGTATCTCGAACAAACGTTTGCGAGATATAGCAAGAAGATTGAGCTACCATTTTTTACAGCCCGTAGTGATACGTGCAGACATGCAACGCAGTCGTGCACAACAGAAATAGAACAGTCAGTGTGTCATCATTTCTTGTATTAAAATACGTTTTCAAGACATCTAGCGAATGATTAATATCGGTCGTCCAGTTTTAATCTCTTATGCAGATAAATATCTCGAGACTGTTAACGAATTTTTCCCAGCTGAGGTCTGAGTGTGCGTAGTATATTCCTTTGTGGATCCGGCCTGGCATGAAATACTTTTCCTTTTCAAGTTTACTCACATCAAAACCAGCATCACAAATCATCTCAGTCGTGAGCTGCAGCTTAGAACAGACCTGCCGACATTGCTCGATTGCCGTTTTCGTGGTCTCAATGTCGCTTCCAGCCCAAACATACTTTCCATCTTCAAATCGTACATTCGCGAAATTTGGAAAATTTACCCCCCCTAAACAATCGCCACATATATTCTGATCTCGAGCAATCTTTTCCCCTTCCGTTTGGATGATAAAGTGATTGACCAGGCCAAGTCTTGTTTTTATTCTCTCATAAAGGCTCACAGAATAAGCCAGCTGAGATACGGCTCCGGTGGCGATCATAAATAAAAGTCCGATTCGGTTACCGTATAAGCAATATGTGCTGGACATCGTGATGGCTAAGTTCGAATTGTTTTGAGTTGCAGGTGAATTTGAGAATGATTGATAAATAATTTTCATCCAGTGGAAGAAAGCAGCTTTCCCGCTGCGGGAACATGTTCAGCTTCAGTACCACTTTCAAGGGTTCGCCGAGGTTCTCCTTACCACGATCGCTTTGCAGCAACGTTTCAAATTTTCAAATAAGGGACATTTTGCTTAAACCTTAAAGGTGGTGAGGATGGACATATTAATTTAATCCAATAATCCAGATCGCCATGTAGCCCAAAGATCTGAAATGCTATATTAAATTCGTAGCCAGAGATACTCAGTATCGTCATGCAAACCCACGATCAGAAAATTCCGAGTCAGGGTCGTGTCGGAGATAATCAGCACTCGAGCAACACGTTACTGGGCGTTCGTAGCTGCAGCGAATAGTGTAAAGTCAGTCAACCACACAATCACACAAAAGGTTTTCTCTTAGAGCATTCTTTTGATACATACGCACTTATCGTTTCGTCAACATAGGGTTATCACGTGGGGATGTTCAACATCGACAGTGAGAGTTTGTGGTATCAGCCCATTCAACTTCATTGAAGCCAACGATCGACAGCTATAGCGCTTCCCAAGTTTAGGGTACGATGCTCAACTTGCCCGTCCACTTAGAATATTCGAATGAGGATAGTAAAACCTACTTTCCCACGCACTTGGGATGTCTGAATGAGGATCATAAAACCTGCTTATCAAGCGCTCAATCAATCGATGTAGAATTCCCAAACTGAGTCGGCATATAATCTGGTATGAAAGTGCACTGATGGAGAAGCGATAGCTAGTGACTGATGGCATTCGAGAATAAATTCTCATATCATGTGCTGCGACAAGGCGATAGCTAGAATAAAGCTGATATTGATATTGATATTGATATTGATATTGACACCTAATAGTCTCTCTCACGGTTTAGACGCGCAGAGAGAGAAATCATAGGGAGTAGGATCATAGCGGGGGTATATTTGAGAGTCGATAAATGCAATGCGTTGGTGTACTTTTCGGATTCCGGGCAGGGAGAAAACAGGCCGATATTGATGTTTGACTCTTCTGAATTAAATCTGGCGAATGCATTCGGTCTGAGATGGTGTGCTCAAGAACGTTATTTGACGCTGAAATAATCAGTAGCTACGCTGATGACATGCGACATCTGGGGGTCCCATAGCGTCCTCCGACATCAGTTTTCTTTTTCGGTACAATACTCACAACTCATTCATTTCTTAATTTAACACGTCGGGAAGGAATATTTCTTCATTTGGTGGCTCCATATTGCAGCGTCCAGTGATAGATAGTACAGTAGCAACGGATGTAAAGTCGCGCAAACAGGAGAAAAGTGCGAACATCACATTGTCAAATTATGCATGTACATCGAATTAAAGCGATTGGATAAATCATTGCAACAATACATGGAATTCAAAATTGTATCATGACAAACTCGTATTCTCGCAATAAAATGACTAAGAAAGCGCCTAAAAGCAACTGAAAAATCGCGGAGGCTTTACAATTTCTGCTTTCGGGAACTCCACTGCCATGTTGTAGATGGGAGTCAACTCCTTAAACATCTTTTTGAATGTGGTTTCTGCGAGGCTCAGCTTAGGACATGAAGAACGACAATTTTCAAAAGCGGCTTCCGTCGTTTGAATATTCTTTCCAATCCAATAGATCTTTTTCACGTTTTGGTTAGTTACAGGAAAATGAGAATGTCTATCAGCTTTTTGGATATACCCAAAGTTGTTGCGGTCAGATGTTGTTAGACACTCACCACACTCCATCAATTTTTCGATGTTAACTGCCGAACTTTTCCCCACAGATATCAAATGTGTATAGGCGCAATTCTGTGACCTAAAGCAGGAGACAGCAAGCTGAAACGCTCCATTCAAGATGACAAGAAAAACACCAATTTTATAGCTGTAAGAAGTATGGATGCAAGACATGGTGAGTTCAATGGTCAAGTCGTCTGTTGCTGGTAAATCGAAAAGTGGTTAGTGTTTCAAAGGCTTTGTACAGATTTTGGTGAGTACCACCCTCGAGTATGAGGTTTAAGGATTACGGCACAAGACGAATATCTGAGGCCCCTCATCCAGGCTGTCAAAATTCAAAGTGAATTACAAGCATAGATAGTCGGCACTTGTCACATGATTGATCCGTTTGTCCACTGCTGCTAAAAATCTTCCGCTCATGCGCTATGATCTTGCGGCATTTCGAGTCGGTTCCCCTTTCCTTTCGGGCAACGATGGGACAATTACATCCATTAGTTCGATGTCGACATGGACATGTCAGCCAATCAATTCGAGGTCATCGATAGTATAAGGTTATCTCAATAGGAAGTGAAGACATACGAAGGTAAGGATCTATCCTCCGAGTAGGAACGAGCGGATTCTACCGTCCAAGTCATTACTACAGTCTAGATACCACGAATCTATCAACTGGGGCAACTCCGTAAGGGCTCTAAAGCGACGTGGGTATTACTCAAAAGTCGGGAGCGTTCTCGAAATCGATCATCACAAAGTTGACTTGGCAAATGCACATCGTGTTCTCTACTTCCATTCATATAAAAATGCCTTTGTACGACCCTATAAACATTCTAACTACCAAAGGGACTTCGCTGATACACTCTGGCCTAAGAGAACAAATGCCCAGGTCTACACAAGCACTGCATCAGCATATTTTATGGCTCAGAGACTTTTCACGTCATACTTTAGATCTCGTAATCAAGTAGATTGAAGGTGAATACCTTCATGAGTACTCGTACCATACAATTATAGCTTTCGTTTACTTCCCGTTCCTACAGATGCTTCCCTACTCTTTTTAAGTCTTGATTGGGCAGTTCAAGATAAGCAACCTCCGAACACATAGTTTGATGAGCTAAATGTAGTCCAAACCTCAATTATTTTACTGGACAGCTTGATAGCCGAACCAAATGCTGTGCTCGGACAACGTGAGCAGCACAAGTACTCCTTCCTATTGTTTGAACCCTCTTTCGATTCAGCATGTTCTATTGACCATCTGAGTCAATATTTCCTTCACAGCTTCATCATCAGTCAATTCACACAAAGACTGCACTCACCTGTTATACGATGTCAATATCGGTTCGTAGCTCGCCTTATATGTCGATCAACTTTCTCGTTGCACCATGGCTGTGAATGAATTCGAGAGACGATCACCACGGTAATCCATCTCAGTCCCATTAAGATATTATATAATGTTTTGAATGAAAGCAATCCAATAGTTTCTTACCACAGATGTGAAGTGTCATAGCTGACAATATCGACCACGATCAAGAACCAAGTAAGTACATAGCATATTTGTACGAATCAAATTGCACGAAATCCTTATATTGCATCATATTGCTTCTGATAAAGCGAGGTGTCTCTAGAAACTATTCAATGTGTACGTGAGAAACTTTCATAGATCACTCCATCCATTCCATTACTTCACACCATAAAAAGGAGTAGGGACATTAAAGACCCTATATTGTGTACAGCAGCAAGTGGAAACAAGTTTCTAAGACCAGTGGAAAATCCCTTCTACCAAGCGCTGTTGTCATCATTAACAGCGGGTCCTCTTCCTCCACCACGGTATCCACTACTTGCACCAGTTGGATTCGCATAACCTCCTCCTCCGTATGAGCTACTACCCCCTGAATGTGTTGGATTCTGGTACCCTCCTCCACGTCGATCATCTCTGCGGAAATCTCGGGCCCCGAAACGTGAGCCACCTCCGCTATTGCCACCTCCATGTCCTCTGCCATATCCACCACGACGACGATCGGAATAGCCATATTGGCTGCTGTTGGCCATTTGGTCTAACCATGATGGGCACTCTTGTGAATTCTCGACTAAAAGTGCGTAGAGTTCACGAGCAATGTTTCGATTCTTGTCGGTCATCATGGATAAAGCATGGCCGAGGTTTCCTGCACGTCCAGTTCGGCCAATTCGGTGGACGTAGTCGTCAATGTTGTTTGGCAGATCAAAGTTGATAACGTGAGTCACACCATTTATATCCAAACCACGTGCAGCAACATCTGTAGCCACAAGTACTGGAGTTCGACCAGATCGGAAACTGTTGAGAGCTGCTTCCCGTTCACGCTGGGTGCGATCACCATGAATCGACGTAGCGGGAAACCCTTCACGACAAAGCAGGTGCTCCAAATAGTCCGCCCCACGTTTTGTCTCCACAAACACTAGTATCAGACCTTCTTGTACTTGATTGAGGAATCGAACCAGGTAGTCTTCCTTATCATGTGGTTCGATAAATTCGATCTGCTGTTTGACATCCTTCGAAGCGGATCCAACACGACCAACTGTCAAAAAAATGTAGTCTTGTAAGAAGTCTGCCGCAAGTCTTTGCATTTCACGTGGAAATGTTGCGCTGAACATGAAGGTCTGACGTTCACGAGGCATATCTTCTTGCTCAACAAGCCGACGGATTTGTGGTTCGAACCCCATATCAAGCATACGATCAGCTTCATCAAGAATGAGAAAACGAATTCCACTCAAAGACACTCGTCCACGTTCCATCAAGTCAACTAAACGACCTGGTGTTGCAACTAGTAAGTCACATCCTCGTTCTAATTCACGCACTTGGCGTCCAACTTCAGCCCCACCGTATAATACAACAGGGGCAACACCTGTACAATAACAAAACTTTTTTGCTTCATCGTAGATTTGTGATGCAAGCTCTCGAGTTGGAGCGAGTATCAAAGCAGCGGGATATGTTTTTCGTTGTGAGGAACCGGCTCCTGCAACTGGTTTCGCGCCTTCACGAAGCATAGCCGCCAAAGTAGGAAACAAGAAACCTCCTGTCTTTCCCGAACCAGTTTGCGCGCACGCCATCATATCTCGTCCAGCTAAGCCTACAGTAACAAATTAGCAAAACGCATTGAGGTAGAGCGAATAAATACCAATCGGAATGGAATACTTTTGTACAGGAGTGGGTTTCATGTACTTGCAAAGTTCCAAGTTACGACAAACTTCAGGTCCAAGTTCTACTTCAGTAAACACTGTGATCGGTTCTGGAACATTTTCTCCGCTCGTTTCCACCGGAATATCGTCATACTAGCAAAGTTCATAGAATGCGCCAATGAGCGAAATTGTGATTACGAGTCGCAAAAATTCAACCTTATCGAAATTGATTCCAGAAGTTATGGAGTCACCGAACAGCTCGTGTTCGAGACGCTCATTGCGACGTATATCGCCATGATACCCTCTCTCATTCACTCGAGCACCATGTCCATGTCCATCTCGATCATATCCTTTGCGATCACGCCCACCGTATCGAGACCCACCTGAACTTCCATCTTCTCCGCTCCATCGATTGTTGGAACGAGGTCCGCGAGATTCACGATCACGGTACCCCCCACGATTTCTGTCTTGGTCATTACGGTTCCCGTACGATCGACCACCTCTTCCACCTGTGTAACGACTTCCTCCACTACTCTCTCCAGCAGTGTCCTCAGCTGGTCGCTGACGATTTCTCAAATGAGGTGGAACATAAGCTTTTTTATCTGTTGATATATCACATTGACAAGTATTATGAAATTGTATTGATGGTAAAGACAATCGATGGGGCAGGTGAAAAAGTCACCTGACGATCACGACTACAAAACAACAAAGCGCTCACCTCCTTCCATTATGGTAAATGTTTATTCTCGATTACTTTATTCAAAAATGCAAGTTTAGAAATTTTGGGGGCTTTTGGTTTATGACGGTTGAAATGATTGGGTGTAAATAGCTGGCTCGTTTCGCTTAGAAAATGTATTGAAGGCTTGGTCCTGGTCCGTGTCGTCTAGGTTCGGTCACGTCCATATTGCCCATCGCGGTCTCAATGCAAAGTTTTTCTCGTGCACTCACTCAGTAGCACACGAGGATTTGCTCCTTTCAGATAGAGTAGCCAACAAGCAAGTGAAGGGGACACCTTTCGTCGTGAGCGCCTTGATCTCTAGCACTTAGACCTTGAACAATGCAAGTAGTCAGGGAAACTTTCCGAATAAGCGGATGGTAATGTTTATACAACGATTCTATGGAGCTGTCATATAGCGTCTCAATCTTAGGCTGTAGTTTAAAGTCGTAGAGTCGGTTGCGTACAAGTATGTAGAATAATATGCTATGTGTACTTTGATTTGTCATTCGTATCATCATAAAACTGAGCTGCACGCCTTGGCATTTCGTTACGCGTTCTCAAAGTCAATGTGCTTGGTCGCAACATCCTCTTTCACGACACTTTCAGCCGCAGACATATTTGCTGACTCACCTCACCGTTGATATTCATGCAGATATTTTGCTACAGGAGCAGCGAAACGAGAATCTATTGTAAGCATTTTCGTTTGTCTAATTACTATCATGTGGGTAATAACATTGAGATGAGGGGTGTAAGAACGTAAGTATTCGACAGATCGACCATCTTGTTGCTTTTCAAATCAGTCCGTGAGTGAATGCCACTCCGATTCGCGGTGTCAATGCAAGACTCGAATATTTGCAAACCAAAAAGCTCGAGTACTGACCAAAGTTTGAGCTGTGACAGTTGAGAATACCATACTGAAAGGTTTGCTAACATGCTTTGATCCATAGAATAGCTGTTTGATGGAAAAAACTCTGGTCGCTGTAATTGCTATAATCTAAGTGCACATTTGAATGTATGGGATTGAATAAACCTCATGATATATTATAGTAATATACAAAATAAATGTCACTAGACCGAGTCAGAAAAGAGCATGAAGCTCAAAGAGCTCGTGCCACTGCAATGAGGCATCTATCCGAAACTGGAAGTGGCCCAAGCTACCAAGAGCAGCTAAGGGAAGAAAATGCGCGATCAAAGTACAAGAACAAAGTATCTCAATTCATCACACAACAGTATCCTGAGTCTTCCCTGATGACCGTGGACCCGAGAATACGAGACAACACGCTGCAGGTTATTGCACAGCGCAATGCTAAAGCGTTATCCACGAGTAATTCATTATCAGATCGAGAACAATACTATACTAAAGAAGAATTGATGATAAACTCGAATTGCAAAACATCAAAACAAGTAGAGACTTGGAAAGAGGCTTTCGATTCGGAATCCGGTCAGAAGTATTTCTGGAATGAGGTATCTCAAGCTACTGATAATGCGATAAACTTATTTCTCACAAATCCTACAGAAAACGAACGAAACGCGGTGGGAGCCTCCATCAGAAAAGGTTGTCGTCGTGAACGAGTAAATGAAATTCCTGACGTCTGATATACATTGATTGAAGGAGCAAAGAAGCCTTGATGGCGATAATAGTTCGGAATCGTACCTTTTTGGTCTAATTTGCGTGACGTCCAAGACTGACAAGTCGTATCAATTAGTGACGTTATGAGCGATTGGCAAGCACTCCGAGACTCCACCACCAATCATGTATACTACTGGAACAAAAAAACTCATGAATCAACATGGACCCTTCCAAACGTCCCGGTATCTAACGGTAGATCTGCTTTCAGTCTCTACTATATGTCTTTGTACTTCAATCTTACTGAACTGCGTAGAAAAAGCGCTGAATGCCATGTCAAAGCTTGATAAAATACTCGAACAATGCGGCCAAACTAATCCAGAAAAGTTGAATCCATGCTCCCAGACCGAAACAGAAGGTAAGGGTCAACATGATACAAGCACACAGATTTTATCGGAAAACTCCGGTACTGGTCAAGATATCTCAGTGAAAACCAGCCAGGTGCTTCCCGCAGCGACCCGATCTTTAATCACAAGCGAAAATGCACCGAGATCTGTTTCTCCATCAGTTCGAACGAACTCGGTCGAGCATAATACCAGCAATAAGAAACGACCGAGGTCGCGGAAAGAAAATAGCAAGGTAGATCCGCTTGATCCCACCGCTGGCCGTGGAAAATGGGCGGATGCTCTATTTTCCCAAGGAGAGTACGCAGCGGACACAACAGCAAACGGACCGCTATATCAACAACGGCCGTACCTCGCTCCCGGCAAAATCTTGAGAAAAGAAACAAAGAGAAAGCGATAATGCGTTGAACATATAAAATCGTTATTTTGCATCGGATCCTTACTTGTTGGCGCATATAGACGCTATCACACAAGTGGTCGCATCTATCTGGCCGTTTCGGTTCCACAGTTTTAGAAATCTAAAGGGAATCGAAAAAACGATGTTACGTTTTTAATCGTTTAGTCATGATCAGCCTCGACGGCAGTTCAGCGCTAGTGCTCCATGCAACGATAAGATTGCGTGGTGGAGCACAATTAGGTAAAGCCGTGAAAGGCCAGAGTAAGGATGTCGCCAAGGCTACTCCAGATGGCACAGATGAGGATTTACGCTTACAGGACTCTATCCAGCGAATGGAGATGATGGATTCTTTGAAGCGGTTAGCTGTAACCAAGAACAAGAAACTGCTAGAGATGAAAGAGAAAGAAGAGAAAATATCGAGGGTGAATCTGTCAAAGATACAAAGTCAATGGCGTTCTGTTATGCGTGCACTGAAGGTCGAAAACTTACGCAAACAGGTTGAGATCCGGTCACAACAGCATGAACGCGATTTGGATCGCAAAGATGCGGCCATTCAGATGCTCGCCCATGATCTGGACGAGGCAGAAGAACAATTCCAAGCTTCTTTGCGGTCGCATCTATGTCATGTGGATCGTCTTATAGCGCTACAAGATAAGCGTATGACAGCATTAGAGCGAGATTTTCAAAGAGATCTTGAATATCTCTCACAGGGTTATGCTTCGGAGAAACAGAATCTGATCAATCAGCACAGTATTGAGAAACAGGAACTGAATAGACTCATGCGTGCTGTGGAAGTACAAGAGAGAGAAAGAGAAGCTGAGGCACGTCAGGAGCACGAACAATTGAGAGAAGAAATAAGGAATAAAAACTCGGAAGAATTTAATGTATTGCGCATTATGCTAGATTCTTCTATTGAAGAATTAGAACAGCATTTTGAAGCTGCTCATCTGACTTATCTACAAAATACCGATCAACGAACTCAGGACTTCAAATATCTGAAGACAAAAGATCAGGATTTGTCTCGAGATATCGAGCTAAAGATCAGAAAAATTGAGCGCATACAATTCACTATCGCCGCTTGGAGAACCAAGATCGCTCAGGATGGCAAAGAAAGCAGTGAAAGAAACCGAGGTCTGGAAAAGGAGCGGAAGACTGTGGCAGCTCATTTCCAGAAACTGAAGACGAAAATGAACACGATGAGAGATAGAAATAGGAAGCAGCTGGCTGAATTATCGGGAAAAGCACACACGACTATAGCTACTTTAGATGAGCAGCTTAAACTGATGGAACGGATCCTATCACTTGGAGAGCTTGTTCGCAAATGTGAAACGGACTCGGAACGCATAGCACCATTTGTAGGGATCAACTCGGAAGAATACAAAGCAGAGGCTGATGCAACTAGTAACAGTATTCGATGTGCCGTCTCCGACTCCGACTCCGACTCCGTTCCGGGTGGGGAGGATCGAAACGATTCAAGATTTTATGAGTATCAGGCTTTGGTGACTCATCCCGATGGTAAAGCTGTCACGGAATGGAACTATCTCGATAACTTTTGGAAACGGTTTAACAAAGTGGTGCTTGATGAACTGGTCCTCAAACGTGCAAAAGAACGCCTGGAGATCGAAAACAAGGAAATTGAAATATGTTTGAAGCATATTACAGACGGCACTTTGGTCAATTCTGACGTCATGAATAAAGTCAACTCATTACTAATCATCAAAGGGAATCTCAACCTATTCAGATCTGACGCAACCAGCGGCGGTCGTAGCGTGCATAAACCTGTCGTAGACGGCAATCACATGGTCAATGCAAATCGATACATTTCTCAAGGTTAAAATCGACAGCATGCCAAGAGCTACGTCATGCTAAACCTGGATCTCGACTATACCTCACGCTGTGAACACAATACGTGAAGGCGTCTGGATGTAACGGATGCATGCGCTTATGTGAGGAATTGTTGAGGTATGGGACGCTTTTGCGTGTGATTATGCAAACGACTTTGCATTGTTTCTCATGAGCAGGTCCATACACTCAAACGATAATGAAAAGCTATACTGAGATTTGCTCAAATATTGAACGCACTTGAAAAGGAAAAGAGACGGAAATCTCGGTAAATATCGTATTGGTACTCGGCCATAACGAATTCTATCATCAGAGCTTTACAGAACCGGATATCAATCCAATGTACATGCAATGTTGACAAAGTCAAAACGCATTCAAAATGAATTTGAAACCTATCAAACAACAGCCCTAGCAGATAGCTTGTGATACATCAGATGATAAAATTGGATGAATTTATGAGACATACCTTCCTTGGATGTCATTGATGTTGTCGTCTGGTATCATCACGTCACCAGAATTCGATGGATGCTCATGATGTAGAATCAGATGGGATTCGAGTGTACCGCTTCTAGAGCCAGCATCTACGTCCAAAACATCATGAGCAGGGGACGCATGAAACCCATCCGCGATTCCAGTAGAGACCATACTCATTGTATTCTCATTAAAGACATGATCGGATTGCTGATTCATAAGCATCCTATCGGCTTCGCCTCGATCGTGATGTGACGTATCTTCGACGATGACTGATTCTTCAAGCCCTGTTGTACCATCCACTGGGTAGGTGACATAGCTTCGCTTCAATGTCAATCCATTTCGACGGATAAATTTGGTGACCCAATTTTCAGAGGCTTTAAAATTAGAGTTAGAATGCTGGAACATCTGCTGTGCAGTCTGAGCGATCCACTTGCGAGTTACTCGATCCTTCTTCGCACGCTCTTGAATGACAGCCACCAGCAGTCTTTCTTCAGTAGATTCAAGATAGGGTTTCCTACCGCCACCGGCAATTCGCTTTTTATTCGAGGCATCACGCATTATTTTGTCACGATTCTTCCACCATTTTCGGAATGACGAAGCACTCACATCCCAATCTAAAGCGCTAAAGTGTTTTTCAGCTCGTGAAGGGATACCTTTACCTGGACCACTGATCCATTCGATTGCTTCTTTCTTCATACTGAGTGGAATACTTTTTCGTTTGAGCACGTTATGATAATTGTTTTGTGATTCAATCATGCTTGAGCTATTGGTAGTAGAGTACATAGTCCTGAAAGAACCAGCGATAGAACAATCTGGAGGAGTGACCACAGAAGCATTTACGGAAGTCGACATCACTGCGGAAGGTGGTTCAGATGTCACAGACAGCAAAGTCGAGTCTGTAACTTTGGTGAAATCGTCCTCTCTGGAAAATTGAATGGTATCATGTCTTTGGTCGTGAGCCTGAAATAGCAATTGTTGCATCGTTGCGTCATTTACACGAGAAGCCATCACCGTATTTGCTGCATCTACTTCTTGTAAAATTGAATGTACTCCATTTTGCTCATGTTGCTGAAGTTGCATTGATATCTGCGAGATTTCTGAAATTTTATCCGTTGGTTGCCGTGAAGCCGGAATGTCACATGTATCGGGCCCGAGCAGCGGAGCTGCATCAGGAGCAAGATAGTCATCTTTTGCTATCAGTGGCGATTTGACTTGTGTGTGTTCAGATGATTCTGTTTCAGTAGCAGCAGTGCCATTGGTATGGCTGCTACATAACATATTGATGGGACTGCAATTCTCTGAATCATTAGTAGCTTCTTGTTTGGTCTGTACAGATCGCAAATTTGTACTTGATCGTGTCAACATAAGTCCTACAAATATTGACGTAGCTTGATTTTTTTTTTATTAGCACCGTCTTCTAATCGCGTTATTTAGCTTCCAAATAGTGCGACGGAAGAAATGATGGCTCGGAAGAAGTGCGCGAACTAAATATAAGAGGCTTTATTATCAAGTCTTATTATTTGAAATAGTTTATCTATTTATGCGAATTACGTATTTATTCGTTTTTGGTATACATTCATTTCAACGATTTCTTTGCACCCATCGGGCGATACAGTATGATACCAAGTGATAACGATGATAACTGAAGTATGCCTTCTCGCATAATAAAATCCTCGCTTACATTCTATGAGAAGCCCCAGTGTGAGAAGTGAGAGCAGTCGTCGCGCTGCTTAAAGTGTGATGCTATAGTCGACATTTATTTGGAAGGTAACTGACCCAGTCACTGTCTCGCTATCCTCGGGATTTGATGTCTGACTACTAGTTTCATTATGGAATTCCACATTGATCACACAATATAGATGTCAACAACTCGTCATAGCCTTGTATCGAAGTCAGAACTTGCAACAACCAAAATGACAAACGTGAGAGTAATCTTCTGATCGAGAATCGTTTTTGACTTGAAGGCGTCGTCATATACCACGCGAAGAAATAAGATCACGGCTATAGATGAAGTGAGAATCACTTGTAATTGATCGGAATAGCAGCCACCATGAGCTGGCTGGCTATGAAGCGGTTACTTGGACCGGAAGCGTGTAGGAATGTATGGGCACAACTGTCTCGATGATAAGCGACCGATAAACACAGCGTTTGATCGAGCGCTAGCGATTTGTGATCAAGAATCACTCAAATAAAGTCTCTTTTCTGATAGTAAGGTATATTATCGGTTGTTGCAATGGGCACATACCACAGATTCAACTCGAATGTTTGACTGGTAAAAAGAAAGAATTCATGTTCGCTTCTATCCATTCATGGGATGAACTTTTTGATTTAGTGATACAGTGATCATCAATCGATTCGCTACGCAAGCAGCGTTCGTGCTACATTCATACCTTACCGCAGAATATGTGTCACACTAATAGAGCGAGATACAAAACTGTGGGATTGATTTGTGACACCATCACATGCAGCTACTCGATGTCTATATCAATCTCGATTTCTGCAAGTCAGCGCACACATCGAAGAGCTATTCGTCCAAAATCTCAACCACATGGCTCAAAACATGTGGAAATGCGAGAATCTCAGATCTGATACATAGATAAATATACCCATTGATATTTAGTGTCAATTCCTAAATAATTCAGTCAAGTTATAGCACCATTACAATTTTGGCCTTGAAAATCCAACAGGTATTTACTACTGACACTTTGGGAAGAAACGCCCGCCGGAGCGAAGCGCTTGTTCGATCAAGTATGTTCTCGCTATTCAGCAAATCAGAAGCTTCAGACTATCAGCACTTTCAGTGCCGTAATTGGGCTAATTTAGTCGATCACATAAAGCTTGAGCTGTCAATAGCGCTAAAGGAATGGAAGATATTACTACCTTGTACTATAATGCAATGTACGTTCAATTCTGAGCTGAGAACGACGTCTCAGAGCTTATAACTCAACGAAAACCCAATTTAGATTTGCATAGCGTATTCCACAATTGGGCTTATTACCTCCAGGGAAATGTGCTTTCCGTCCAGCAACGAGTCCAGTTGTATGACCTTGGATACGCTCTCATGCCCGAGTTGACTGGTACAGCCGCACACTTATCCGAATACTTGGTATTTGGTGCAGTATTCGGTCCAACAATACTTTTGATGCTTTCCATTTTGGTATTCAAGCAAAATCCACTTCGTCCGCGATTTATTGCTATCATAGTAAAGCGTTTACTGCTTCAAATAAGCATTGCATTGGTACGTTATCAATTCTTCCCAATTCTTGTGCCATTGAGTCACTGTTTTTTCCCAGGTGCTTCGTGTGTGCTCTTTCATGATCACATCGCTTCCAAGCCCTGCCGAACACTGTCGCCTTCTTTTTGACGAAGCATGCAAGGCAGCTAATCCAAATGATTACTTGAAATGCGTTATACCGAATCCAGGCAAGTAAAATGCCAGCAGAACTTGGAGATGGCTTATCTGAAAACCTTTTTTTATTACAGATTTCGAACCACCATCAATCTTCCAATTTTTCTTCAAAATCGATGCATTACGGGGATGTGGTGATTTGATGTTTAGCTCCCATACCATTTACACATTGAGTCTGATTCTCAGCGTATGCAAAAACTGGCCGCATCCGCTATTGATTGGCTTCATGATCAGTGTGCAAGTCGTCATAGCATTTTTGATTGTGGCCGCTCGAAAGCATTACAGTATCGACGTGTTCACAGCTCTATATGTAGTTCCTATGATTTGGTTCTTATTGGACGCATACATGCATGACATCAATCACAAAGACGTAATAATCACTCCCAAAGTCATCCACGATTTTTATGGAATTGACGTTTCCGAAATGAATGGAACAGAAGTAGACTCGCATCCCAGCACGCAGTTAGAGTCCGCTCATGTCACATTGATCGAGGAGGGGCGATTGCGCGACCAAGAAATGGTGAGGATGGACACTAATCATTAGATAACCCGTAGCCCGTTCAGCAATGGAAGGAGCTGATGGGTTTGTGGTATTTCATGTAATCTAGAGCATAGAGTCAAACAGACATCGAAATAACACTATTGCTATTCCTATTGTCATGGGAGAGTGTTTTCTGCCAGGTACGTTGAAGGACCTCATGGTGTCTCAACTCGGCCGATGTTCTGCCATCTGATTCCATCCAATGTGTCTGACTTCATTGTGAAGGCAAGTTGAGTAAGAATTGACAAGCCTCTTGATCATTTCTAGTAATCACCGCGCGATCTTGCTGTTGCAGCATTGCTTTGAGAAATGAAAGCTTCGTTTCGGGTAGTGCGAACTTCTTTTTTTGCAAACAGAATCCTTTTTTCGTATTGACGGATAGATTCCATACAGCTTGATGACCACGTTGTTCTCGTTGTCGGCTGATTTGAGCGGTAGCTTGGGCGATCAACAAACTCGGCTCACAGAGGCAAAATATCACCACAGAATGTACTTTTACATCTTTTTTGCTTTCGAGTGGTTGATGAGATAGTAGCAGTAATTCTTCAGCATAAATTTCGTGTGCGACGATATATCGCCTATCTGCTTCATTGACTTGACTGCGCAGAAACAAAAGGCGCTTATTGGTGATCATCAACCATTCCTGCTCGAGATCAATATGACCGACGTAAGATTCTCCGCGTAATCGTCCTTCCTGGAGCTGACTCAGTATTTCTTCTCCAAGAGATTCAACGTAAGAATATATCTTGAGTTCCTGCGTCTGAGGATCGATATGACGTGGTGGACGTACGCGAGAGAGTGATGCATGCGTATTGGGATCCACGAAATTACGCAAGACAGTCGCATTCGTCGAAGCTGCAAGCGCTATCCCATACAGCGGCTTCATGAACAGACCAAGCAGACCTACCACTATACCAGGAATCAAGCCATATATGCCGTTTAGCTCAATTGCTCGAATGGGGGCTACAGCTACTCCTGACAAGCCTTGCGCCAAAGCCTGGTATATATTTTTTGACGAATTGTAGTCCGTGTATGCATCCAGTCTCGTACATGCTTCTGATAATCCAAGGGAGCTGGCCGTTAAGATTCGGGCATTAAAATCAAAGAATGTAAATACTGAAGCTTGACTCAGCGCTAATGTTCCCCGACAAAGACCAACGATAAAACCTCTCCATCCCTACAATGATCTCATTGATTCAATTGGTGGGGACATACAATCGTTGAGGTACGAACCTGTACGTTAAAACCGTCAATCGGCTCCCACAAAAAATGCTGGAAACCTCGCTTCAAGTTATTCCATGCAACCAGTGGATTTCCCAGAACATCGACACTTCCCAAGATAATATACGCTTGTCGTATGGCCTCACTTTGGTAGTGTGCCGCAAGACGAGAAGTGAGTGTGTCACTTTGCACAAAGGAATGGTCAATACGTAAGTGACTGAAATGTAGTGGTGCATTTGCAATTTTGGTGAGACTCGTCCCGATCGCATTCAACAGTAGGCGTAAGGGTCCTACTGTCAGCAGAGATTTTCGCGATGATGAGACAGAAGGCTTCGTATTTGTTGCGCCCGTAAAACTCAGCGACACCTGAAGATCAATAAAGCACATACAAGGTATCAGTACGCCCATCTGTTGACCATGTTCACGTTACCTGAATTGCGTGGATGTGAAATTCTTCAAAGTACAGCTTCTTAAAAGTTGCCTGACTTGACAATGTACCTTGTGTTTCGATTCGAACGCGTCCGCATTTCGTTTCGCTCCCATTTTCATATCGGGGAGGAGACCCAGAACCCATTCTTGGCCGATGTGATGCTGCATTGGATCCCGAGCGGTTATCTGAAGCAGATTTGTATTCATATGACGGCTTGATCAGGGAAATTCCAATGTCAAGCGAGTTTTGGAAGTCTTGAAGTGTCAACGCTTTTCCACTGTCTCCATTATCATCATATTTCGATTCGAGCGAATGTACTCCTTCCGCTGCATTGACAAAGTCGAGTCTATTTGGTATTTTGGATACTTTGGATCCTGGTACTTGTGTGTATCGAAGAAATGGCATCATCTGTGCAAAAAGCGAGCCATCGATTCGGATATACATTGGTGAGATGTGGCAACTAAAGTGATGTATGAAATTGATTCCTTCATATTCGTTGTTGCTGACAAATATAAGTTTCAAAGCAGGAGGAGCATCCCTAGACGCCGTAGCTTTTGTACGTGAAGAGAGCCGCCCACCAGCAGTGTTTTTTAATTGAAGGAGCACTGGAAATGGAGTGCACGGCAGCTCGTTGTCAATTTGTATGTCTTCCACTTGTAACAGTACACCCAACTTGGACGACGCTGCTTTTCGCTTGAGTCTTTGCCCGGTCTCTGCTTGTTTGGTAATGTGACCGAATTCCATGGCTGAAGAATCGTTCTCATTCAGATGTTCGCGCTGCAACTCATTCGACTCGCTGCATAGAAATTGAAGTCGAATGTTGGATATCGACAAATAGAGTAATTCTTGCGGTATATCATTCACAATAGATACACCGACACCTCTCCATCGAGCAATGACATGAACGGTGGGGTCATGAAGATACGCATACAATTCGTTCAGTACGCCACTGCCCAAAGGGACTTTGACCTGTGTTGTTTTGTCAGACCCAAGTCGACGCAAACGTGCGTCTGTGAAGCGTAAGACTCTTGTTGGACCATTTGTACACACCTCGATTCCAAGCGTTCCAGCTAAAGCATCTGGAAAGCGCTGAATCTGATCAAATGAGAATGTCCCAATCCGAAGCGGACGACTATTATCGCCCGCCGCTGACGGTAACATATCGACAACAAGCTTGTGTGGTTGCAGTGGTTCATCCCAGGTGTAGTCCAGACTATGATGAGGTAGTAGGATCTCGCTCTGATGTACCCGTTGCTGATGGAGGCGGAACGTCTCGAGAGAATAGTTCTCGAGGCGATATGGGGGTGCATTGATAATTTCTCCATGGATCCTGATACATATGCAGCAAACATCCATCATGAATGTGATTCTGGCCAAAATACTCTCTCGGGTAGCTTCATGCCGAAAGCGTACGACGAAGTCTCCTGCTTCACAGATTGGAATCGCTCCTGACCAATTCCAACCCATTTCGGTGATGCGACAGCGAATGGATCGCGTCTTTGTGAGATGGGCTTTTAGATGAAAGTCACGATACGAACCAGGATCCAGGATAGTTCCAGTGGATTGTTGTAATGTGCTAGTTTCGTTAACATCGGGTACCATGACGTCGTTCAGGGTGTTTTCCGTTGGTATGCTCTCTTTCATGGTCGAATGACATACGACAACAGAGAATCTCGTTGCATTCATCAGCATTATACGTGGAGCAAGTGCAATCACTTTTGTCCGAGAATACAATCCCTTGCCTTCCTTGATTACATATCCAAAACAATACAGACGATCCCAGACTTCATCAATCACCGTAACTTCTCCAACTGCGCCCACTTGATCCAGTTGGAACGGATTGGACCAGATCAACTTACTTTTCTTCTCTTTACCGCGATACGCAACTGTCTTATCATCGCAGACTCGCAATCGAAGGCTTCCTTGCTGGAGAGATGAGTTTGTATAAGAGGCTTGTAAGATTGTGAAATCATCATCTTGTGGGTCACCCTGACTATATCCCATGCTGGGTAGTAGGTCTAGAAGACCGTTGATGGAAGGAACACCAGGCAGAAGACCACCGTGTCTACGTTTTTTTGCTCGAGAAGAGTTGGGCGCGGATTCCGGGATGAAAAACTTGACACGGTCGAGTTTTTTTCTTGCTGGACGGACGGAATTCTCTTCATGTCTTCTTTCCTTCCCCAAGCTGGTATAATCATAAACTAAGTGTGAATTTCGCTTATTCTTCGTGCTTCTTGTCAAATGACTGATATCCTGTTTTCCGACTCCTTTCTGCCCAGCTAGTGTCCTGTCACAAAGATCGACGGGGATGAGAGCTAATCGAACAAAGAAGCAGTGTCAGTATCGTACCTTGTTGGATGTCCCAAGCCTGTAAGTCGAGCATCGTGACTAAATTCCAAAGGCATTCCGGTCATGTTGACAATCCAATATGGGACAAACAAAAGCAATTCATTAGATTGCGATATTGATTGCTGTAGGTCGAGCGAAATGAACAAGAAAGCTTCAGTTCTAGCATCTTTCATGCGAATGCTGTTTGCAGAGATCATATGATCGACAAGTAAGACTGGATCGCTCCATTCAAAGCCTCTAATCCGAATCCGCAGCTCAAGAGGAGAATCCCAATGGGAGAGATGCCAAACCAATGTTCCGCCCGTTTCGATATTTCCACGCTCACGAAGTCGTTGTGGTGTGTCTTCCCAGTCTCGTTTCGATAGACTAGATTCCTTGTCTTGTAGTGGATCCCAATAGTTTGGAGTCATCAAACAGTAATCCATTTCACAAGCTAAAAGATTCCGAATTTCCATCGGGGGAGAAAATGACAATATACGTCCCAGCTGATACGATGTCTTGATGGAATCTGTAAAGCCTACACAGAGTACAAACGGACGGACCGGGACATCCTTACGTAGCCGATGAAATTTGATAAAAGTTTGCAAAGCAGTCTGTGAGGCTGACACCGGGTCTCTGTGATCATCTCCCGAAAGTGGGATGCGAAGTCTCCGTTTTGCATATTCTCCTGGCAAAGTTGGGGAGCTACGATCGCTGTGTGGTCTCACATACAAAATGATATTCGTGTTTGTGAGCAGATGGATGGGAACGGGCACGGAAGAATTGGATCGTATGACGGAATTCCAGGCGATGGGTGTGGCTTTGATTCCGCTCATGTGCTCGACCTCCAAATTCGATGCTGAGCGATTTTCAATCATAAGTGGAGAGCGAATCAAAAAGTACTTGCATCCCTGCTCAACAATAATGTCAATGATGCATTCCCATTTAGACCGTTTGCTTTGTGATACACTGTTCTCAGATACGTCTTCAGGAATTACTGAATTTTCATCAGCGCTTGAAAATGCATAATATCGTGAGTTCTTCTGGTCTACGTAAATCGAGCCTTCAATCTCGATGAAGTCTTGATCGGTATCGGAGCTCGCAAAAGGATTTTGAATAGCTAGATAAAGACGTCTCGAGTTTGAAAGTGCATGGTGAGCAGATGGCCGAGAAGGAGTCACGCAGTAGGGTAATTCCAGAATCCAATTACGATTCATGCCAGCGTTTTGAAATCTGCTGCCTCGAATCGTTTGTTCAGAAAAAGTCAGAGGTTGTTCTGTGTCGACTTCAAGTGTTCGCATTGCGCAGGAAGGTCCCCAGTATCGTAAGGGCAGTCCTGTTTGATTCCTAATCCAATATGTCGAATACTCACTCTTCAGACCTGAGCTTTCTTCATTTTCCATCACCCATTTCCACGACCGATGTGCTGCCACCAATGTGGCCATCAGTGCGTCTGTGATGTTGATTTCTAGTGTGGATTGCGAGTCTATCGAAATTTCTACATTCGCACTTGATCTATCAGCTATTCCATCACCATTGACTCCACATTCCTGCTCTTGAGGCATTGACACTCTCATTTTCACATCGAAAGGCTCGATAAGCGGTTCCATAGACACCAAACGCAAGTTGTGATACCATGTCTCGAAGGATACATTGCAGACTCCATCAATGAATCGGGATGAGCCCAGAGCGTACGACATGTCCATATTGAGATTACTAACGATGATGTGGATTACTGTCGACTCTTGCAAGCCGATGTTGTTAACTAATTCCAAACTAACTCCATTCAAATTGAAACAGACCCGAGATATGATAGAATTGGAACAATCAATTTTAGTTCCAGAGCCTTCGAGATTGCTTTGATCATCTTCTATACCAATTAATTTCGATACGGTTGGGATCATGTCGTGTGGAGTATCCTTCGAACGAGCAGCTTTTTCCAAGTCAGCCTCGAAAGCCTGAAAGCGTTGCGTGATTCGATTGTGAACGTGCATTAGACGATACAGCGAGCTCTTGACGGTGAGAAAAACGGGTAGGTCCCGATAGGATAGTCGTGTTATCATACGAGTAACATCGACGTGGACCTCCTTGCTGCCTTGCGATTGAGACCGTTCCACGCCACTTTCGTCGAGGTGGTTTATCGGATCATTCTCATGATTGCCTAAAGTATGGTGGCTGACAGTCAGATCAAATGGGTCCATGACTGATAGAGTCGACTGCCTCTGTTCAAACGCATGAGAACTTTCTGCTACGGAATCAGTTCGCATGCATATCGCTGTTAGCTGTGCTTTCGCCTTCTGTTCGGATTTGAGATGAGCATTAAAAGACTCCAAAGGTAATTCCATAGAGAGCGAGACTTGACACGACGTGATAATTCCGCTAGTTTGTAATAGAGCCTCAAACGGCAGTATGCATAATTGGAGATGCTCAATTTCGGCTTTGATTTTCCATGTACCACGGCCCATTTTGGCTGTCTCCGACGCTGTATTTTGATCCTCAGAAAGCTCGTCTTGGTTTAGAGTGTCATGTGCTGTGTTAGCGGAATACGATGTAACGCTACTCGGAGCTTCGGAATGATCAGGGTCAAAGAGTGGTAAGGCGTTATTCCTTCTGTCTGTATTGTGGCTCAGATAAAAGTTAGCGCTGTGCTTTCCGGGTGGACTCCACATTTCTGGCTTGAGCTCCGGATCGTTTCGAGAATGACAATTGTTTCGGACTTTTGCTTGCTGGATGAACATGAGCGATCGTACGAGATACTGCTCCAAGCATAGAATAGAGCAAGGGAGCAATAGGAATCTGAATGACGTCATATGCAAGTCAATATCGCAGTCAGCGTCCTCGTCGGTAGCTATTGACCATCGCGCCGAAATAATTATTTGAGGGGCTGATTTCGTATCGGAAGCCGGAAGACCGTGAAGAGAACGGTCAACATCTGTTAGATCATTGCTCCAACTTCTCATAGCGTTGAATACGTGCATACCATCGAGATGACTTGCGTCACGCAACCGAATCGGGCCGAATACCTCATCAATTGTGTCCTGTGTGTGCATCAAGAAAAGATGTTAATAGCCAAAAGAGCTAAGCAAGATAAAGGTATCGCACCTTAGTCTCCTGCTTTGGCACAACCATACCCATTTCCTGCATCGAAAATTGACTGTCTAATGAGCTCACTTTATTGCCGAGAATACATGTGATTGTCGACAACACTATATCGTTCATAAGTAATTTCGCAATCTCACATTTCGATTCTTTCAGAGTCATTTCTCTTTGGTCAGAAATGGCGGGGGATGTCTGATGAGAGCTCATCGGAGGCAGAAATTGGAGGTCTTCATTTTCAAACCAAAGTTTATCCCAAGCGCTGCAAGCCACTTCATCGTCAGGAGTTTGCTTCTGCATCGCATTTAGCATTTGAGTGAAATGCTTTTTCGCTTCATTTTCCTGAAGTACCAATGCAATTGATAAGCTTTGGAGTCTAAAGTAGACCTCAAAACGATGCTCGGTAGGGAGCGAGAATTGGTTGCTCGCATTTGAAACTATGTCAAAGTTGGGCAGTACCTGGTCGCTGGGTTCGTAATACGCAGTTTGTAATTGCTGGAGCACCTCGTGGATAGGATTTATCGTCGACTGCAGTACCTCATAGATCAAGCTTCCAGTATCATCATCAACACTGAGCTGGAGGGGGGACACAAGCAAGTCGATTTTTGGACACGATTCATGTGTGTCAAGCTGAGGAATGTTCACACCAAGCAGAAAATCAAGCTCTTTCATGAGAAATACGGATGGAGTCTCAAGACGAAATATCATGCATTCTTTGGAGCTGATGCGGATGTCATACGATTTCTCTAGTGCTCTGGGATGTTCGTCAATTACCTGCGATCCTTTGTACGTAAACTTCGTTGTGCCGAAATCTACCACGATCCCATCACATGCTTTTGATTCTGATAAATGCGTGAGTATTACCAGTCTGGGGCATAAGAACTGGAAAGAGATATCCAGATTACGACGAAGATATTCTTGATAGAACGGTAAGGCTGCTCGTGATAATGTTGATGTGACATCTGAGGACCTTTGATCCTTCTCATCAGATTGTCGTTCTTCTATCGACATATGCTCCGAGCTTCTGAATCTCGATGGAGATTCGTTTGTGACCGAAGAGATAGAATCAGGAAAAGCTCTGAAGGATTCAGAGTATCCTTCTGTACGATCCATGGCATCGAAAAATGGTGTCAACGAGGCCTGAGGATCGAGATATCCAAGTGAGCGTGGATACGGATGCTCGAAATATGTTGAGGTCATTTTACGATTTTGTTTTCGTTTGTCAAAACATTGCTTCAGTCGACCTTCTGTGAGATATCTTCCCATCTCTTCAAAAAACAGCGGGTTTACAACCACATTCAATGGCTGAATGATCGTAGATAAAGTACTTATCGTGTCTTCAGTGAGTGCTTCTTCAACGACGCTCCTCCGCCTTATCTGAAGCTCGAGCATATTGACTGCATATTCACCAAGTGAACAAGCTATTCGTTGCTGATCGAGTCCAAAAATCGATGTATAAGTGGCTCTTCCATAGTCATAAAGTTTGGATCGGTACCATTCGGCTTCCCTGTCATTGTGTAACAAGCTACTTTGTTGATGTATGTGGTACAACTGTAAGTCTCCTACCGCACCATCAACGGCGGTACATCCTTTTTCATCAAATTTCATCTGCGCTTGAAGGCGTAGCAATGCGATCGATGCAAGAGCAATTTCATTTTCACTGAGGCAGATCGAGAGTGAGTACATCGAGAGCCGGAAGCGAATCGATTGATTCTGCTGCTTTTGTCGTGTCATTCTCTGCCTTGCATTCTCTAAATCAGCCCGAACAGATTCCGTCAATTTGACATCCCCAAAGGTGTTTCGTGATAAAGTCGATATTGCTAGGTCCAAAGGTGGTGGAGATGACAAATCTTCCAGCTCAATTTTTGAGCCTAGAACATCCTCTTTTGCTTCACCTTCGTCCTGTTGTACGAAACATGCAATTTCGTCGTATAGCTGCACAAGTTCAGCGAGGTAGTTCTGGTCAAGATGGAAATGCAAGGAGCCGAAATTGCACACGAGATCATGTGCGATCCAATTCGATGTGTTGTTTGAGATTCCGGTCCATTCGAAAGTCACTAGCTTTTGAGGTGCCGAGAAGCCAAAGTTACGATACAATGAATCCTTTGTCTGGGTGCCTACACCTCCGCAAGGTGTGCTGGAGCTTGGTGCTCCGACTCTATCAAAAGAGAGCACTCGTTCGATCGACTTTTTCTTCCCATTATTTTTGGCTTGCTTTGTACCATTGAAAGCAGTGACAGGTGTTATTTTGCTGTATGGAGCCGATATTTTGGGGCATGCAAACATGACATACATTGAAGGTCGATTATTTGTAGCATTTGAGCGATCTTCAAGCTGGATTGAGACAATGGAACCAACAGCACGTGTAGTGGATGTTTTCATGACAACACGAACCTTGAATCCCTCCAGCTTGCATACAAACGTGCTGTCTCGATTGTCGACATCCGTCGTAGTCTTTTCCGCCAAGGGCATCGGGACATCACCGGACGGTTCTGCAAAAGTCGAGAGGAACGAAGAGTTCAAATTGAATGAGTTCTCGAGGTCTACGATGACACTTCCTTCAGGTATGAATTTCTCGGGAGCTCGAGGTTTCTTCAGGAGTAGAGAAATGACGGGCAATGTGCAAGTGAATGTAAAAAGTTTGCGATCTACTGCATTGGAAGTTCGTTTTGCAGTCAAGGTCCCGAACTCAGTTTCTGATTTCATGTTTTCGTCCGCTTGGTTGACATCACTTGCGTTGTTACCCAAATCCTGGAAAGTTAAAGGTGTCTCATGTTTAGAGCTTGCAATGCTGAACCACGTATCGTCGCTGTCAGCTGAAGATGAGGTCTCATCTTGTTCTGTGCTGATAATGGGTGGTATGGCTGTATTATATACACTCTCACCTTCCATTCTCTCATCGAACGCTAAACTATTCGGAGGTTCAGGTATACTTGTGTTCTCGGCTAGGCATTCGTTTGCTTCATTGGTATCCCAGTACTCTGCTATCGCGTCAAATCGTTCCAATATACTTAACAGTCGAAAGTATTTTTCAATGGACAAACTGACAATCAATGCTGGAAGATCGAGGTGCAAATACACTCGAGTGAGAGTAGCATCTAGCGGCAGAATTGAAGTACGCAATGTCATCCTAATACTAAAATGCTTCACCAACTCATGTTCGCTTGATTCGAGGGTATTGGGATATGGATGATGCGTGCCGAATTGACGCATACTGAAGGTTGCTACTTCAGTTTCGCGTCTTGCTTGTTGATCTGATGGAAGCAAAAGAACGTGTATATTTGAGACCGATACACTGAACTTGTCGTAAAACTCCTCTTTCCATTGAAGCGCCCTGTAGTCTGACTCAGAATCGTCGTAAAGTTGTCTGGTCGAACCTTGGCTGGATGTATGTGATGGAATTGGTGATGAACGCATCCTGGATGCACCAAGTGACTCGAGTTGTTCTTCAAGTTTCACTCCATTGCCAGATGTGTCAATAAGCTCAGAGTTTAGGCGACTCAATCGTTCCGTGCGTAAAGTGAGTAAGCCCAAATCAATTACAAGTCTTGAACATCCGGCAATGTGGTCGTCCGATGGAATTATTATGACTGGAGCTCGAATTTGTAAATCGATCGATAAGGCCACTCTATTCTCCATTATAAAGTTTAATTTTGCTTCCGTTCGAGCTTTAAGATTGACAATGTCATTAAGGCTTGCTACTTCCAGCTCATCCCAGACACCCAGCGTCTGCGATGTTTGTACGAATGCGGTCAGGCGACCCCAACATTCAGCAGTTGGAGAGAAAACAATTTCCAGAGGCTCCATGAGTACAAATAATGACGCATCAGCGTCAGAAATATTGCTGGTATTTGTCTCATAACTCATCGAAAAAGTCGAATCGGAAAACTTGTTGCCAGAGACGCGCCCTGCTATATCAGCTGACGTTGTGAAGAAAGACATGCTGGAGTCGATTCCGTCTTTTTTCCTCGATAGCAGTCGAGGGAACGCATTGTTTGCACTAAGATCAAATGCCTCGACTGATTGAAGGGATATGTCCAATTTCATAAAATCGTCTCTTGTGAGGACTTGAAGCTGTAATTGAGAAAATGTACCGAGTAAGAATTGGGTGGGGCAATACTTCTCACCATAACGTTCACCACCGCCGGCGAGTGCTAAGTTTCGCTCTTGATCACTGGCTAGTGTTATAGAGCCTTTATATAGCTCAATAGTGATCCTGGAAGTCGAAGCTTCATCATCACGTCTGGTATCAATAGGTGCGTCCTTGGTCGATTGCTGTGAGTAGCGATGAGCAATCTTTTTTCTTCGTCGTGCTCGTTTGTCTGGATCATATTCCAAAATTTTGAATAACTCACGCAATTCGATTTCCGGCAAAAGTCTCTGCACCTGATCCACGTTCGGACTAGAATTGACTGCACTGAATTGGTTGGTCCAGCCAAAAAGCCAATGTCCCCAGCTCTTGTATCGGACCTCCGTTGGTGTAAGTGATTCTGCATCGTCTGTGCAGACCGATTCAGAATCAGAAAGGGTGGTCCCGGATGGAATGGAGCTTCGTATAGGAGGTAGCGGTGGTCCAGTCCGAGCTGTATTATGAAATGAGAATTTCATATCGGCGACATAACGGAAATACAGTATGTCTTCGACGCTTCGCCTTCGTTCGATCTCCTCCAAAACTCGACAATGTTCCGAGTACGTCTTGGGTTCACCAAAGTTATCCTGACTGGTACGTATTCGATTCCAGTGACTGGGGGAAGAGGAGAAGGCTGGCTCACTTGGCTGTACTAACGAATTACCGCTTTGCATGGATGCCTGGCTATCTCGTATATCATCGTCCCTGGATTCCATATCGACTTCTTCCTCCGTCTCATAGTGTAGCATGTCATGTGCGGCATGAGGATCCAGCTCCAATTTTCGTTTTTCTTGCCAGGAATATGCGTACCGAATTCGATCCATTCTTCTTTCATCAATGTAGCTCCACGACCATGAATTTTTTCTTTCATGAACCTGTTCCAGGTTTACCTGAATTGCATATATCCACCATTCTCGTGCATTATGAGCATCAGCTATGGAATTTCTCGGTCTCATTTTGTGCGCATGATGATACTTTTGAAAATGCTCTGGTATCTGGAATGCAGTGTAAAGATAAAGAATGTCACAATATTGAGACTCTTCCAGTTGAATTGCGATTGTGTGAATAGTGATATCGACTTCAAATTGGGGAATATGCTTATCTCGCATTTCCCTATTGATGATCAGTCTCGCTGAAGAGTCAACAGGTTGGAGAAGATAGTGATGCTGTAAATCGTTTCGGTCAAGAGCATTTGAAAACTCTTCATTAATGGAAGAAGTTGGCGGACTCATTTTCCATTTCGAAGACGATGATCGATGTTCTGCTCTAGTTGGAATCGATTGACAAAAAACATGACGGAATTCTTCCATCGAGCACGACAGCGGATCGAAAACTTCATATTCACTGGAGTTCATATCAACAATTCCTTCTACACTCGCTTTCGGGAAGTGAATGCCTGGGTTGAGATATACGCTGAAATGGTTCACTTCAATGCTTTTGTATATACGAGGATCGTCTGTTTTAGATACGTCTACAAACGATGGCTGCCAATTGGCCGTTGTAGACTACCACGTGAAACATGTCAAAATCAGGAAGCACAAGCGTGAGTGAAAACATAATTATACCTGTGCGTGCACAGATTCAACGGTAATGCCAAGTGCAAAAGGATGATCCCCAGACGAAGTGTCATGGAGTCGAAAGTGTATGTGACGTACATGAATCTAATGCAGAGAAAATGAGTGCATAGGAAAACATTAGAGTCATTGCGCTAATGTACCTCTATGTTGTCCACTATTTTATTGATTAGTCGAGCAGCGTAGCCGTATTCACGTTTGCTACTTTTATCAACGCCGCTTTCAATTTCTTGCGCTTCCCTGGCTTTAGCATACAGCTGCTCAATAACTTTACGCTTCCATTGAAATTCATCTTTTTGCAGCAAGACAGCCTCGATGTCTTCTTCTGTCTGAACAAGCAGATACAAATCATCAATTGTAATCACGACAGAGTCTGATTGTAAACGATTCCATGGTATTTTGAGCTCAATGGATCCGCAAACGCCACGAAGCAATCGGATTGTGGGTATCTGATCGAATAGATCCGAGCGTAATTCAAGATGGTGCAGCACCACATAGCCAGACCAGACCGCTACATTGATTCGGTCTTTACTGAAGCATTTTGCGTCGATGTAATTACCGAGTAAGTTTGTCAATATTCCGGTCACAAGAGTCTCGAACATTTATACTCGCGATTCCGAGCTTAACTGTGAAGCATAGCTTTGGTGTGCGCGATGGCACACTAATAAAGGAGATACCGATGCTTTATAGCTCATTAGGGCGAGACGGAGACAATAGCTTTGTTTGCAATACAAAGAAAAGACAAACAAATTGACAAACTCGGCAAAGCGCATTCAAAACTGTTTACTTATAATAACAGCTTTGATTGTGAGACATGCTCCTTCATCGTAACGTAAGTCTACCCCGAAGAAAACCATTCCGGTTCGGATTCGCTGCCTTTGAACTGCTTAGATCACGCCGATACGATTAGCAACATCGAGTGCGTCGTAGTCGGGCGTTAGACGAACATATGCTTTCTTCTGTCCATTAGGCCTGCAGCATAAGATGGAAACGCAAATTAGCGTGATGCTTGTAGTAAGAGTTTTTCATGTATTAAAGCGTACCTGATTAGCGTGTTAACCTTCTGACATTTGATGTCGTACATTTGCTTCATTGCATCTTTGATTTGACGCTTGTTTGCAAGAATGTCAACAGTGAATACCAAAGTGTTGTGGTCTTCAATCTTTTTCATAGCTGGTTCCGTGGTAACTGGTGCCTTAATGATGCGATATTTGTCCATCTTGTTCCGGGTTGCAACACTTTTGCGAGCATACTTTGGGGCTCGGCTCAATTTCAGTGTCTTAGGCTTGTAAAAATGCACCTTAGTGCGTCTTTTCACAGCTTTTCCATGTGATCCTTTGAGAATCTTTCTGGATACTTGGGCAGCTTTCTTGCCAGCGGTATTCTTCGTTGTCGTAGGCTTTGCCATCACACTTTATCGTTACTCGGTGTTACTGACGATTGGATGGAGGTGCTTTTTCCTATTTCCACCAATCATTTACTCGATCATCGCAGTTTTGTCCAGTTAAAAAATACGATTGAACTAAGCTTCTTTATTATTTTACAGGAAGCAGTATGTATCACTCAAAGAAGCTTTAGGTGTCTCGTTACAACGTCAATGTCATCTACCGAAGCAGGACCGATGCCTAAAACGGTTTTTGTGTCCGGTGCAATTTGCGTTCTTCCAGCGTCAACCTAACGAGATAAATTCATTGCATTAGCTAGCTTCTATCTCATGACACAATTTTCTCACCACTATGTAATGATTCAGATGCAATGCATTAGCGGTTTCGGCGAGCTGCGCCAGTTCTTCTTCGCTTTCAATCTTCAAACAAACTTTGGCTTGGCCAATGGCTTCCCACGTTTCTACGTTCTTTGGGTTTTTCCGCAATGCAAGTTTATATGCACCCAGAGTTGCATGACAGCATTGTGCAGCAATTTTTCCTTTTAGTACCATAAGAAATTGCTTCATAAGCTGAATACAATCGTAACATGATAGAGATTAACATCCTACCTTTTCCCATTCCCAAGTCTGTTCGCACACACAATACCATTTTTTGTGGCTGCCAAAGGCTAGAGTCCTTGCCTTCCCAATCATTATCTTCTGAAGATTCACTTGCTATTTCTTTGCTAGCGGCCATATCGTCGCCAGGAGTGTGCTCGGATGCGTCCGTGCTACTTGGAGCGCTGGATCCAGAGTAATTGGAGCTTTTAGCTGAACGTACTGATTCCCATATCTCATTTCTCTTTTCATTCGAAAGATACGTAGAGATCAAGTAATGTGTCGCGGCACCAAGCACAAAAGCTGTAGAGCATTTCCACATAATATCATCCATCGGTTAGCATGTAATGATGTGTTACTGGAAGGTCGCCCGAACAAATCACCAAGATGAGTTCGCAAAGTAGCGTCAAAAATAATGGTAGATGCTCCACTACCAAGAAACTCTTCGTACTAATGCCAATGCTTCATAAACGTAGATCCTGCCAATCTAGGATCTCAAACAGGTCCCAATGTACAGCCAACTTTAAAAGGTTACAATTTTCTCTCACGCGGGCAAGCAACGAAAGAGCTCTACCAATACTATTGTAGTCATGCGGCTATACAAGCCTAAACTTTTTTCTCAGAGCACAAATAACACTGGAGTCATACTACCTACCACAATGAGTGGTGGAAACGCATGCAATACGGAATATGTCATATCGAACATGCTCTGTCTTCCGGATAGTTTCGGGCACGCCCTAATGCTTTTTGAAGTAGCACGTCACAATGTCACCACTCTCTTTGTAGACAGATATTCCTTGGTAATACATTTAGCAGTTATATAAGTGTCATTAATCCGTACAATTGTGACATGGAAGAAGTTGGGCTTACGGTACTCTATCAAATCGCTCCAAATGAAGTGAACGTGTCGTTGACAATGATGTATATAGGCGAATATTCAATGCGGTAATGATCGTGTAGAGCTTCAGGACAATCGGCATTCTCGCACGGGGATGCATCCTCCGCCAAATCCAACTCCTGTCCTGTCCGCCAATTCGTCTTTGGATATGGTGGTCGATTTTCCTCTTTCACAAGTCGGAAACCATGTGTAAGTTAAAAGTGCTTCAAAAAGATCCCTCCAAGTTGTAAATTGTACTGTTTATGGATCACAGACTGCGTGTTGGGGTCACATATCTCGATCCGATTACAAGAGAGCCCAAATCTTTGCGCAAATTTTACCGATTTGGTGTCCAAAATCCTCTGATATTAAATTTTAAACAATCTCGAGCTTCATCTCAAGAAATTTTGATTGAAGCTCAAATCCGTAATGTATCGAGTTTGCCTTTATTCATAGATTCAATCAAATTTGAAGCAACATCATCATTCATTTTGGCAGCCGACGAGAATAAACTTGATGAGCAATGTGCACAACCACAATTGGAAAATTCAGACTATAGTGTCGAGGCTTCCTGGACTTTATTGAAACAGCACCTTGCGCGCGGGTTGTCAACACTTCTTCGGCCGCAAGAAGAATTACAGCGAATGTTTCGCTTACTCGATGATGAAAACAAGAAATTAGTGGATCCAGGGTTTCAATCATCTCAGGTCCGCGACGCTCATTCGTAGATGTATAACAGTATCGCTGTAAATGCAATTACAGCCACTAGGGCGGCTGCACGTGGGGTGGAAGACTAGCGTTGGGGAAGCTGGGTCAGTGCATAGTCAGCCGATTGTTCGCAAATACGACACGATGCGAGATGTTACCATCCGACTTCATTCCTTTCCCAAACGATTGATTGTAGAAAAAGTTTTCACGGTGGAATGCACGATTGAAAATCACTCCACTCGGAATTTTGACATTCAGCTTCAGTTCCGTAAAGAGAGTTTGAATGGAATCGTCTGTTATTGCTTGACGCACCGGGTGAGTCATTTCACAAGATAACCTCACTGCTTGTTTTCTTAGTGATTGGATTTTAGCATGTAGGCTCTCTGGTATCCAACGCAAACATAAGTATTCCATTGAAATTATTGCCACTAGAGTGTGGCTTGCAAGAGATCCGCGATATTGTTTGCGTCGACTTGCGGACCGGACAGGAATTCTTCCAGCATCGTCCAGTCCAAGTTATGGTGTATACTACAGCCAATGAAGCCTGAATGAAGTATGTTTCTTCGTTTCGTCATCTTTTAAGAAAAAAAGTCTTTACTATTGCAAGCAGCAACTGCTTGGTTTGTCTCGAGACTGAACGGATCCTAGGCATGTGAACTCAACTTCACCAGCCATCAACACGTCTCCAATATCCACTTGAAATTGTTGCGCTTCCTCGAGACGCACAAAAGTTCCCCATTCACTTTGTGTGTCATATAGCCAGTAACATCCATCGCGATGTTCAATGAGCGCTTGTGATTGTGAGACGTGACAATCATTTAGCTCAATGTCACATCGACTGTGTGTGCGCCCAATGGACCCGACATTTCGAATCACGTGTATGTCTCCACGATTCGCTCCTGAAAGCACATACAAAACCAGAGCATTGCTTAGATCAGGATTTTGCTCTACGTCAGTGATTGTTTGCTCCAGCAAGGCTCGATTCCGCTTTTTCCGTCGCCATTTCTGGTTAAAAGATTCGTCATCCTCCATATTGGCCTGTTCCAAGCGAGTGAAGGACCTATTCGACGGGACAGTACCCATCGCTTGAGAGGTCCAGTGTGCGCGTGAGTGGTGTAGCTGTACAACAGAACTTTTACGTCGGCGTTCTGGAAATTTGTGAGCGTCTACAGCTGGTTCTAACGACTCTTTTCTACTTGAGGCGGTGTGGAGCCGAGAATGAGTCTTCTTCCGGGGTGTATCAAAGGATGAAGTGGGTCTCAAAAGTTCATTTGCATGTAAAAAGAAGCACTCGACTTGATCTGATCGTGCGATGACGTTGTTGTACTGCGCTTCTATTGCTTCATGCGGTAGAGAAGTCAAGCACTCATAACGAGTCCATTCTTTTGCAGATTGCAAAATTTCCCCATCAAAACTTCTTAACGAATTTTCGTCTTTTACATCAGCCTTACCTCGATACAGCAAAAGAATTCCGTGAGCATTTTTGGAAGTCTGAAATTCCCCTCCAAGCACAATAGGTTGATTCTTGGTATAGGTATAGTGGTCGACCTTGTTCGCCAACATGCGCAGCTCATCATACTCGAGGTTGGCAAAGTATGGTACGGATAACCGCCAAACCATCAGAAGATCCCGATAACTTTCGTACGCGAGCTGAGCGTGAATAATGTCCATATAAGGTGAGAAAAACCCACAAAAATCTCCGGCATCAACTACCAGAACTAGTGATTTTGTCAAGGCGTGAGCACTTTCGACGTACGCGAGGTCCTTCTGGATGAGACAAACCTCACCAAAGTAACTCCCAGACCCAAGCCGCTCGACATGTGGTTCTTGGAATTTACATTGATCCGAATTTTTCAACAAATTACTTCCCGATGATGCTGGGTCAAGGGATGGAAAGGTCAAATTTATTTCTCCATCGAGCACCACAAAGAAAAAAGTTGCGATGTCCCCAGCGTCATACACGCAATCTCCGGGCTCAAGCTCGATACGCTGCGATTTGGTTGCAATGTTGATAAGGAGCTCTTGCTCTTGATCAAATTGTTGTAGCCAGAAAAGTTTTTGAAGTGCTTTTGCATTGTCACGGATTTCTTGGTTTGCTTGTTTCGCTTGTTTCGATGACTGACATTTAATGTGTGAGACTTCAAGCTCGGAACTTCCACAGCGTATCACAACCTGTGCCTCGAGCTTTAATGGTTTGCTCGTATATTGGAGACACTCGTCCTGGCCATGAAGATAAATCCCGCGTCCTATAAGGTAATACAGACCTTGATTCAATCCCGCTCCATGTGGTATCAAGTAACAAATTCCATTATCCAAATACAAATTGAACTGCCTCAAATTGATTGATGTGGTTTGCAGTTTTCCACTACAAGTACTCCCACGGCCTACAATAAGTGGAGTTGCTTGACTATGACGGTAAACTATAGGAAGATACTTTTGCTTTTGCCGAGCTTTGCGTTTGGAATGTCGTAGGACGTGACATCGCAAACCAACCTCTTGAAAATCAGAATACGTGGGATCGAGAACACTACTTGCCAACGAAACAGCCATAACACAATCCCCAAACAAAATCAAGTCTCCACATGCAAGCTTGGTCGGTTGGATCAGTCTAACTCGAGTTCGTAATGCGGGATTTCTTTCTTCTAGCGACAAATCCTGTAATATGAAATGATACCCATCATTGATAATTCTAGCGTGTACAGCTCGCACGCCGCTACCAAAGACTTGTATGTCGCATGCTCGATCTGACCCGATAGTGTAGGAATTTTTTCCCTTGAGTGGGAGCCAGGTTTCCTTCTCTCCTGGAAGAGAAGTCGAAACAAATAACTTTGAGCTAATCCTTTCTTGACGATACGCAGCGCTTTGTACATTTCGACGGTAAATAGATCCTAACACACTGCCACATGCATCCTCGAGAATCTGTTTTTGTGATCCACCTGTTTTGTTCTTGAAGGCTTTAGATACTATCGACCAGCGTTGATGATGATCGCCCTCGGGATTGGATAGCACAGATGGAAAATCTGCGAAATGTACTCTTTTACCAGCTTTACGGGGTTTCGGATCGTGATCGTTCTGTTGTTTGGTGTCCGCATTATGAGAATTCTGAGGCGTAATATCGTTAGAATCAGACGTTCGAATTGTGATGATGCTATTAGATCCCATATAGACAACATCTTTATTGCTCAGGTGATATCCGTATCGCTGAGAATACTGTCGTCGATGCGTGGAGAGGCAGAGGTATGTGCCTGTACTACTATCATTATCTTGTATCAGATAATCATCGCCGCTTACGATAATTCTTGCGTGCAACAGGTCCATAGAGGCCTCATTTGTTGGAATAACAACATTTTCTCCATTTTCACGACCAATATACCCATCTGATAATTCCCATACTTTTTTTGAATTTTTGTCATCAGATTCCATGTCACTTGTGCGCTGCAAGAGGCACAATTCCTTTTTTGCTCTGAAACTTTTTGTAGGTGAGAATTTTTGCACATATTCAAGCATTCGATTAAATTGAGGTTCACGACTTGTTGTCATTTCGCTATCTCTCCTAACAATGTGAGAGCGAAGAGGTCCAGAACGAAGATTCTCCGTAAGTGCTTTGAGTTTTACATTAGACCCGAAAAGTTTATGCATTGAAGCTGGAATTCTATCAATGTTCTCAAAAGCGTTCAGCCTATAGTGCCGCAAGAACAAGTCATAATCGGATGGTCGAAAAATATACACCATATGAACTTTCTCGCTTTCGTTATAGTAAGAAGGAAGTTCTGGCTTTATAACGTGACGTCGGTGCCACAGCTCGACCCAGCGATTACGGGGCGATGTATTTATGTGAGCACATGCTCTGTCAATCGAATTTGCCGCATCAAAAGTGCCGCTTTGTTTGGGATCGATTTTTTCCATCACTACAAAATCTGAGTGCCTTCTTCTCCTGCAAAAAAAGTGTCCGGTGCGTGTATTTCAGATATAAATGTATTCTTAGCTCGAGAGCCTTATTTCAGCTCAAAGCCGCTTCAATTAACATATACATACACGGTACAGCCACAACGCGGCACAAATGATATCAAGTCGCATGCCATCCACATGAAAAGTGGAATGGTTTTGGCCGTTATGTTTTGCAATAAGAATCTGAGCGGAGATAAACCTTCTGGTTGTTTCATGATGACAAATGGCGCTTTGCTTATACCTACATAAATAGGTACACCTCTACAACATATAATATTAAAACTTGCGCTACTACTTATTTTTTATATTTACTAATGGCCAATAGCTGACTGGCAACAAGGGAATTTTCAACCAACTTGGCTGTTCTGCCCAATGAGATGGCACGAATTGCGGAAACTGGTACCGACGGCAAATGCTCACCGTCGGCGAAACAAAGCGATGCGATGAATCACCTCACTTTTCAATTTCCCTTCAACAGCTAAAGTGAAAATCCTGATATCATGGGTAACAAATTGCTTGTTGGATCCTGCTTTGGAAACGACCAGAATATCGTTGAGTTCGAAGATATGAGCGATGCAAGTTTCGATTATATTTCTGTCTCCATGCATCCCAAAGAGACTTGCAACGTTCCTACAAATCCGTCTGTTGTTTCCGTCGTACCATTGAAAGTCTCAACACCAACCAATACGTCACGTCTAGCGTCATCTGATCACCCAAACCAAGCTTCCAAGCAGCTCACATTCAATGATCAACTAAATCGTTTATCTTGGGACCCAGAGGTAGTTCATTCTTATGTTCAGAGAATTGAAAAGGAAATAGTTGAGGAAAGGTCATCAGTTAACCAAAGAGAGATCAAGATCAAGTCGATGGAACCTAAGAAGAGCAAGAAGGTACATCAGAAGCCGCGCAGCTGGTGCGATAAGATTTTTGGGCGAAAGAAGAAGCAAAACAAAACGAAAAAATCTTCAGAAACTTTGGAAATAAGCCTCAAAAATGGGGCTGATGTTTCTAAGCAATCTAATGACTTGGTAGAGTCGATCATCGAAAGCTCGCACGAAATGTTGGATCTCCCATCTACAGCCACTGGTGAAGCGATTGACACAATTACGTGTGGAAAAGGTGCAGAAGATCTATTGTCTGACACTGAGAGTGAGGATAGTTCCTACTGGTCTGATAAACTCGAAAATTCCTGGTGGTGTCTTCAAGACGCAGAAAACGATTTCAAGCCAAATGGGCAAAAGCCGTGTCGTTCGGTCACAACATGTAGTACAACTGACAGTGAAGAATACTCAAAAGTATGCGCAAAATCGATTCTTGATGTCCAAGTCCGTTTACAAGATTACATTTGTCACTGTGGCGAGTGCCCACGGTACCAAACGATAGAAAAAGCTGTCACAGAATCAAGTAGCTGGATGAGCGAAGAAGAACGAGTTGCTATATGCAGTATACTGCAAGCATATTCTATTTACAATGAAAAAGTTATCTTTCACACAGATATGATTGCGGTCGCCGAAGAATGTTTGGTCGTTTTTCACAGCGACGAACGGACAGCATTTCGTGCATTTGTAGCTTACGGTCGATCCAAACAATGGGAATGATTTTTTCATTGGCGAGAAACGGAGTCGATGCATGATTGGCATTTTGAAGCTTCTCTCATTATAGAGCTATCAAATAGCCATCTGATGCGAGATGCATGAAACCTTCATGATTGCACGGGAAGAGTCTCATTACGCTCTTACAGCATTCATTACGTCTATGCATCTTAGCTATATCGATTCAGTCAAAATCTTCTCCCAACGCAACCCAATTACTCGACCAAAAGCAGTGATCAACGGATATGATAATTTCATGATCCTTGATGAATTGTGGTAGCTCTCATTACGGCAACCACAGTTCTTCTCGATCATCATACGAAATCTCAAACTCGGTCCTCTGATTGCCAATTTGATCCTCATTGCGATCAAAATCAAACATTGGACACTTATCTTGAACCTTTTTATGAGCCCGTCACACATTTCACTTGTGGAGGTGCACGAAGAAGAAAAGGAAATAGGCAAATTGAAGCTTTCTCTCATTACAGAGAGCTTCGTACTTGACTCGGAACGCTGCTGACACTGGAGTCATGTCAGCTATCTTCGCAAAGTTACATGCATGAAAAGCTTGATACATACATCAGGGTGCACCGATATTGGTAGCTATCATCACAGCTGCCAGCCCTGCGTCAGAGATTGTAAGCTTCTGATAATCCAAGTCTACGGTAATCATTTGCATGATAGTCGGTATTGCGATCGGTATCGAGCGGTCAGCACTCGAAAGGACAGAATCAGCCATTCGCTTTCAACACAAGAAATACGGAGATTTGACGGAATGTTAGATTTTATAAGGGAGTCTTTAGGTAAAAGCGTAGAATTTTATATCGTCAATAGCATTATAGAAGTTAGTGTAAATTAAATTGAATATTTTCATTGTGATGCATTTGATGGATCAATGACTTCATGCTCCTCACTCCCTTCTATTATCTGAGATTCATCACTACTGAATAATGCTTCATTTCGAAGAAGCTGAGCGTGCCACATTCGTGTGTAAACACTATCCTGTCTTCCAACAAGCTCTTCATGCGAGCCACGCTCGACTATCTCACCTGCATGAAGTACTAGAATCTCGTTCGCATGAGAAATCTAATCATGAAACACCGTAAGGCATTGTAACAATCGATCCAAAAATGTATCATACCGTTGACAGACGATGCGCAATAATCAGCATTGTCCGATTTCGTTGCAGCCGACGAAGTGCCATTTGTATCTCCTGCTCAGTCAGTGTATCCAATGCAGACGTTGCTTTATCAAGTATGACGAATGGAGAATCTTGTAAAAGGACTCGGGCGATAGCAAAACGCTGCTTCTCACCACCAGATAGCTTCAAACTTCTTTCACCAACTCGTGAGTTCCAAGTGTCTGTATGTTTATGATGAAATCGTATATTTTCGCATGTCAAGCTGCATTTTCCACTTGCTCAAATGTGGCTTCCAAATTGCCGTACTTGATATTGTCATAGATCGTACCATTAAACAATGTTGTGTCTTGAGGAACCATACCGATGATGTGTCGAAGAGAAGCTGTGTCACATTGCGAATATTATACTTGTTGATCAAAATCTCACCTCTATCGCATTCGTAAAAGCGAAACAGTAGTCTGCCAATTGTAGGATTTCCAGAGCCTATTCCCCTACCAAAGCTGTGGTTGCTCCAGCCGGAAAGGAAAAAGTGAGGTCTCGTACACCACTTCCTATAGCCAGATCTTCACCAGCTTTGTCAATTCTGATAGATTGCGGATATTGGAACGACACTTCCGGAAACTCACTGGAATTTCATGCGTTCTTCTATGCTCGCTGACTGACAAGTCGACAGCATGAGGATGATCCATCACATCTGGCTCGATCGATAATAGCTCGCTAAGCTTCTGCATATCCACAATAGCACGGATTATCATATTATAGATGGTTCTCAGGGATGGCAGCAGTTGAAATAAGCTGTTAAGGTACACCGAAATGACCACAAAGTCACCAGCATTAATTTGATTGCATCTTCGATTCCTTGGCTTTAATTCTGCTCGTGACGGATCAAAGATGGTGCAGCAATGGTCAACGATCCGAAGATAGTCATTTGGAAAACAAACGCTTGTGCCTTGTGCGGAACTCAGCAGGCTTAACAATACTTGTACAGTGACACATTGCGTCTGAAACTTGCGTATAAACATCTGTATACGAGTCAACTTCATACTTTCCATTTGTGAAATATTTGATTGTTTCGTAATTTATCAAAGCATCGGTGGCTTTATCGTGGCACTCATTGCCGTGTTTGTTACTTGCTTCTCTAAAAAAATTTCGCCAGAAAGTGATCGTGACGGTCAGATATGCACATAATACGAGGCTCATGAGTCCCATGAAAGAAAGACTTGCCAGTTGGAAATGAGCTGCAAAGATTACCAGTACCACGATAGATTCACCAAGTGTGGGAAACAATGAAAAGAAGAGATACGATACCACCGAATTGGCGGATTCCACTCCTCGATCCATCGAGCGTACTACATCACCCAGTTTTCGTGCACATGCCACTCGTACGACAGTGCGTGTAGATGCGCATAAGTGTATGTTGCCAGTTCGATGTAAGCCATCTGTTTCACTTTGAGATACATCAGTGACTGTAATTCTTTAAGCAATTTTGAGCCCAGAGTCATGCCACTAAATATCGCTAAAGCGAAAAGCGCTGTTTTTGCGTCTTGCTTGATTATAGCGTTCGTGGCTTTGGCCATGTATAATGGAGATAGCAGGTTGAAAAGTTTGGAAAGAAACAGGAATAGGTAGGTACTAAAGACTCGAGCTCGATTTGCTGTGCCATTGGGCGAAAAGTAAGGACGTAAGATGCACATCATCTTCGAAAAAAGGAACGCCTTCAGTTACATTATCGCCACTTGTGCCCTCTGAACATTGCATTGGCAGCTTCTCCATGAACCTTTTTCTGAAAAATATAAGAAGCGATGTACTAGGAAGGTGGTAGAAATTCACAAGCTCCATGACGGTAAACACAAGGGCGAGCTAGTTGGCAATTTTTTCCTTAAGCCAAAATCCAGCGATCATGTACATTTAGCACTCACAAATAATGTATTCAATTGAAATGCGTCCACAGTCAGTAGAATGATCAAAATCAGGCTCCATATATAGACAAGTAACAGCAAAGACAGCAGGCAAAGTTGCTTGAAAGTGTGCCACATTGAAGAAGTGGAATAAATGGACTGCGATTTAAAGAGAAAGATTATTGTGCTGAGTGTAAAAGTAAGAAGTAGTAGTATCTTGAAAATAATCCATAAAACGGCAGCGCCCAAAAGCGAAATGTTTTCGACTTATGATCTGCTCCTAGCCACGGAAAAAGTCAAAAGTGAGCTTCCAAAGGTTTGGACAGCGAGAAGAATGAATGAAATTGCATGATAACAATGAGGAAAAGTAAACTTGCTTGTAAACAGCAATTTTTCTTATTGCGCTCTTGCAAAACAACGTCTAGGCCGCGAGAACGGCCTTCCCGAGTAGCGGCGCATGCTCAGCGGTTCGCCTCATATTTATTAATGTGGTACACATCAATGCCAAAATATGTATCTTTAGAGGTCACCAAGAATTTTTCTGGACGCGTCACCATCGTAGCAATTACTGTAGTTTGTTCAGCGTCTATGAATCAGAATTAAGAGGTATGCAAAATTACTTTATCGATTGGATAAAAGGGGCTAATATCCGGCCTGTAATTTTACGTGATGTCAAAACTCTATGAAAATGCAGTGTGTCTAGCTCCGATGGTTCGCGCTGTACGTGTTACACTAATTTCTGTCACTGGCAATATGATAAGTATGCTCTGAAGGGTACACTTCCTCTGCGTTTACTGTCACTTCGGTACGGTGCCGATTTGGTGTATACAGAAGAGATCATCGATAAGAAAATCATTGCAACCGAACGAATTGAAAACCGTATATTACAATGCACAATAATATATCAAATAATCAACTACCTCTTCGTTATGTGTTTAGCAATACTTAACACGGTGGATTTTGTTTCAGTAAAGGATCGAGATAGCGTGGTGTTTAGAACATCAAAGGAGGAGAAGGACCGAGTTGTGTTTCAAATTGGCACAAGTGACCCTATTCTGGCTCTCAAAGCGGCTCAGAAAGTGTGCGTATGATTCTCGTACAGCAGAATCGTATCCTACCACCACGTTATTGATCTCAGCGCAAAAGACGTAGCCGCGATCGATATTAATATGGGATGCCCGAAGCATTTTTCCATTCAGGGAGGCATGGGAGCCGCTTTGCTCAAAACGCCTCAAATTGCTTTTGATGTACGAGCTCTAACAGTAGTTATCACTAGAATTTAGATTATTTGTGTTCGTATAGATTATCAAGAACTTGAAGCACAACCTGCAAATTCCTGTCTCGTGCAAAATACGCGTTTTGGAAAACACGAACGCTACTGTACGTTTACAAATTTCGTTTGCAGATAAATTGAGGGGACTCATTTGACTTGGTAGATTGATTTTGTGAGAATGATGGAGCAAGCCGGGGCGGATGCAATAGGTGTGCATGGTCGGGAAACACACCAGCGTCCTGAAGATGCTGCCAGCTGGGACTCAATCAAGCCAGTCGTTTCTGCTGTATCAGTGCCTATTCTTGCCAACGGTGACTTATTCACGCAAATTGATATAACAAAATGCCGAGAGCAGACCGGAGTCAACTCGTTTCTTATTGCTCGTGGGGCTCTGAGTAATCCTTCCATTTTCAGAAAAGAAGGAATGCTTTCTCAGTCCGAGGTAGGTCCTCTCACGTTTCCATGTTAGTACTTATGAAGCTTGGCAGGTGGTGAAGGAGTATTTGAAAGTGGCAGCAGATACAGACAACGTTTTTCAAAATACGAAATACACTGCTGCACGAATGCTTCCAACGAAATGCAACGAAAAGTGGAGCAATACACCACCCCAGAAGGAAGTCTGTAACGTCACCATTCCGATGCTAGGAGCTACCAAGGATAATGAACAGCTTTTCGCCTTGTGGGATTTGCAAAAGTACTATCAACAGCGGCAGATAGAGTTTCAAAACAAAGCAGAAACGTGCGCATCACATACTGTAGTATCACAGAGCTGTGGAGTCAAGATGGATCAGCCTCAATACAACGACTCGTTCATATATAGGCAAGATTTGTACTGTCATACTTGTGGAATACAACTTCTCAGCGAAATCGATGTGGCTTTACATGTGAAAGGTAAGAAACACAAGCGAAAAGAACGGGCGATTTCCGCCGCAACAAAATCCGCAAAGTATCTCCAGCTGATTGACTCGCATCATCCAGAAAAGCGACGCAAGCAGAATGAAGAATCAGCATAATATAATATAGAAACAATTAGATCTGACAGTACAAAGAAGTCTAAAAGATGAGATTTTTTTCTGCGGCGTTTCTTTGGGCCAACGCATTGAAAATCAGCCTTTCCCGACCAGTTTTTGATTCGTTGATTATAAGCTTATGGCCTCATGCGGATACTCACACGATAGCTAAACTGCCGGGAATCGCTTCTGGTCGCCAACGGGAACATGTATGTCGGCATCTTCTGAAGCAAATTGAAGACTCGCAAAAACACATCATTTCTTATCTGAAGGCCAAGGCCAAACCCATTGATTCCGTGAGCGACCTTTTGTTAGAGATTCAGCCACTTTGGATTCAGAATGTGGTTATCGTCAAAATTCATAGCTCAGAGACGACATCAATGAGTGACTTTGTGAATGGCTCTATCGTGAGCGCTAATCAGCGGTCAATCGTTCGCCAGTATTTTGATGGAATTGTTTCATCATTGCTTTATTTCCCAGGTGTCTTGGATGTTGAATACGATCAAAGACTTGCAGGATTTCATCCACCTGGGTTAGTTCGAATTGACAGAATGGATGCCCAGACAAACTCAGTGGGAAGTAATATACGTTCTCTCCACGCTCCTGAACTATGGAATTCCGGTGTAACCGGACAAAATGTGACTGTGGCCAGCATCGACTCAGGAGTCCGATATTCACACAACGCTCTGAAAAATTCCTTTCGAGGAAAATACGATGAAGTCCGAAAGAAATATGACCTAGACTATGCTTTTTGGGTACCTAAAGGTACACCTGGAGATCAGCTCGATCCCGAGAACGCTGATCTTGTTGGGCATGGTACACACACAATGGGTACCGCTGTTGGTCGATTTGGTATTGGTGTCGCTCCAAACGCAACATGGATAACAGCAAGGGCATTTGATATATTTGGTACAGTTCTTAAAAGCAACTTCTTGATAGCCACACAGTGGGTCGTATGCCCAACAAAACTGGACGGGACTGAACCCGACTGTAATTTAGGTGCCGACATTGTCACAAATTCCTTTGGTATCAGCCGGGATGATGCCACATACAAGGACTGGATATGGTTTCGAAATGTACTGGATGTTTGGAAAGCAGCTGGTGTGGTTGCAGTATTTGCTAGTGGAAATACTAATGGATTCCAATGTGGCACTGTTCTGTTTCCAGCTTCTGCGCAGAAATCAATCGCAGTCGGTGCACTTGTTGGATCCAGGACATTATGGGGAGCCAGTGGAAAAGGACCTGGTGATGAGAAGCTTTGCAGTCAGCAACAGCTGATAAAACCTGATTTTGTTGCTCCAGGAGTTGGCATTCGTTCCGCTATCAGTACATCAGATGACGCGCACACTCGGCTGACAGGAACTTCCATGGCAACACCACATATAACGGGGTCCATCGCACTACTTTTGAGTCTCATTCGATCGTACCCAACGCTCTTTACATCCGTGTACGACACCCAATATATCATTACTGTGCTGAAGAACACCTCAGCACAAACTTTCTCTCGCCCTTTTCTTGTCCGATCCAAGTGTGGGAATATCAGCTATCGTCATTACCCGAATAATATTTACGGCTGGGGCATGCCCAATGTATGTACTGCCGCCAATCTCCTTGGAAGCAACTGTTCTATCGAGACTTTAGCTGTCAAGTCTATACAATGAAATTTCTCTTAATACTTTTTACCGGTACGACGCTTACAAATATGATCGTTTAATATCAAAAATTGAAAACATGACTGCCATCACTGGAACAAGTACTGTGCTGCTGGCAGCAAAGTATTGTCAGCAGTATCCTCTCTTTTTATGGAAAGAAGAATCGCTAACGTGCATTGGTCGAAAAGATCGAGGAAAATTTCGATTTCGCATACAACTAACAAATTTGATGCAAGAGCTGGAAGGGAGTCAAAAAATGCTCCTGACGATAGTATCAGCAAATTCAAGCAGTTTACAGGGAATCAGACGCTCACAATTAGATCATGAGATGAAAGCACTTCTTGTGTCATAAGCGCATCCAAATATCTTCCTGTGGTAGATTTCACGTACGTGAGAGAGAAGAACGCATTGGTCATCGTGCAACCTTGGATCGAGGCTGGAAGCTTGAAAGACTACATCCATTGAAACTAGAGGCCAGAACGGGAATATCTTATCAAGTATCAACATCAGTGTAATAAAGCGCTAGGTGTGCAAGAAATTGCCCAGTTTAGCACGGAGATCATGAGAGCATTAATGGCATTACGGTCCGAAGGAATAATCTGTGAAAGCTTGCATTCGGGAAATATACTGATTATATAAAAAGTGCAAAGTAAGTGGGAATCAAAAAGCGATGCGATGTTGACTAATTGTTGATTGAGTAAATTAACAGACTTGTACAACACCTTATTCGCCCTAGATTGACCGGTTCGTCTACGAGACCTGATGACGCCATTGGAGGCATACGTTGGACCGGATCTGATACAGTTCGGACACGTCATATATGAAATGGCAACAGGTTTCGAACTAGCTTCCCCGCGACCAGATAGCTCCATATTAAAGACAATGGGTTCGATGGTGCGGATGTCTTACGCTCTATCTTTTTATTGGACTCGAGCAGAAGAAAGAAGAATACTTTCCACGAAAACCCCCGTTCCCATCACAGCATCATCATCTCAGCCTTTTTCCCCAGAGTCAAACTTATGGGACGAAGAATGTGAAGGGGACCCAAAAGCTTCTCTTTCTCGTTCGTCCGAATTCCCATTGTTTCATTTGGCTAACCTGCCATCCATAGAATCGCTATTTGCGGGCTTTCGTCTGGATTCGGGTATGAAAAGCGTCATTCGAATAATTATACGGGCCAACCAGGCTCGAAACGATGCACATGTAACGCGATATCGTGAGAAGGAATCAGAGCGAATTGAGCGTCAACGTGTGGATCGCCGTCTGAAATCAAAGTAATTGCAGCATTCCTCACAGAAGAACATTGTTATGGACGTTGATTAATCAAAGGTCTCGACGTTGAGAAGATCTAGCTACCGTGCATCCGCGACACATCGTTCAGCTCCTTAATGCCCAGTTATGTGCGCCTGCATTTGATTAGGCTGACAATCAACTTATGGATTATCGACTTGCAATGATGCAGGAGCTCAGTGGAGATATGAAAATGCCCAAGATGAGATTTTGGGTAGACAAAAGACACAAGCAAAGCTCGTCCGATCCTTCCGGTATTAGAATCATTAGATGCATCACGGCCCATGAACCAACACAATGGCTATTTAGAAGTTTTTAATCTCAACCGACATCATCATCAAATATCGTGACGTGCAGTGAATTCCGTGCGTGCTAATAGAAATATATGGATTGTGATACTATTGCAAGCAGCACATATGAAACGAGTGTTTTCTCATGAAGCCCGTTTCCGCAGGAAGTAGCGTAATGCGCAAACTCAATCGAGTCTGTTTTCAAAATCCAGAAAGCGATTATCTCAAGATACTGTTCGCCTAACATATGTGGTCCCTAATTCGATTCAATTTGTTCAGCTTTTTGTACGCTAGGCACTTTGCGCTCTGATACAGGTATCAACGCACAGTCACAAGCAAGAAGCCCGCCTTGCCTTTTTTAACTCGTCTTAGTCCTTACTATGCGAAACCTTACGATTGGTTGGCTTTCCTTAGAATATCAGTGATAAAGCGCTTATATGACGGTCATTTCAAGCATTAACATTTGCACTCGCTGCAATCAAATTGTAATTGTATTTTATCACCGCATATTCCAAGGATTCAGCCTGACTACGCTAGGATAGCCTTTGCATTATACCATATCAACGTTTTGAGCTCGCTTCTCTATTGGCTCATCGTGCTCCTTTCAGTTAACATTCGCGACGCATTCTCACATCGTTTTGTTTCAAGCCGATAAAAAATTATCTGTGTCTCAACAAAAAGCGTAATTGACGTATAGTGGTATAAGCGCCATCAAATTACGTATCAAGAATGTAATTCTTACTCGCAAGAAAACACTGAGCGTTCTAACTGTTATTCCAAGACGGAGCACGTTATAAACCATATTCGATATTCTCCAATCAAATTCTCGATAGTAAATACGATTGGCCAATCTAAATCACTGCGTATTTTCGAACGGACATCAGTCCTCTAAGCGTGGCTACCAAACACAGCCGAAATTCGACTAATTTACCAAGTTCAAAGTTCCCTTTGCTGCAAAAGTTCCCGATACAACGTTTTCTTCCTCACTGCAACACGTGATACTCCCACCTCAGTTTTGCAACGTTGAGGTGTGTTGAACTGAATCCTTACGCAAAATCGTTTAGTCACTGTTTATGTGGAAAAAGTATGGGCACACATAAACGTCGTGAAAGTGGTCAAAAATGGGAAGGATATGATCAAATGCAGCTGGTTTTGGAGAATTTGGCATCACCAAAAGGAACATCAGCGAATCGAGTCAAAGCCGTCGCATCGGTTGCTTTACAATACTCAAAAGTTGGTTGATTATTTTTGTGATCCAAGTAGAATAAGCTCTAATGGGTGGTATTCCGTAGAATTACAAAGATGTGGTTCATGATGTCGAAGCATTTATATGGAAGACAGACAAGAAGCATCGTTTAGCAGGTGCGTTATGTGGGCTCTTTTTTCCCTATGTGCTTCACATTGTGTTTTATGAAGGGCTTTATTCAATGGATGCTATCATGCGGCAGGTGCGCCTTTGAGTCTTACTTATTATTTCTTCGTGCAACATTCTCATCGGGTAACATTTGTAGTCTCGATCCAAACACGGTACTAAAGACACATATGTCGAGCGATTTGGTGAACGCCTCGCAACAACTATTCGAGCGATCCGTGAGATTCCAGTCGAGTTCCAAGTACGATGAGTATAGCATTTCAGTACTTTCCCAACTCTGAATTTGGAATATCTATAGCGCAATGTTCGAAATGTTGTTCGAGAGTGGGAAGTGCGTGGTTACTATAGCGCCGAAAAAATTACAGAAGATGGCGGAGACGATTTGTTGAAAATTACCAGCGATGAACGGCTCGAGGATGCGGCAAACCAAGAAGCTGAGAATTCGGACTCACAAGTGAAAGCAGGAGCAAAGCCATCTTCCGAAAAAATTGCATCTCTTTTATCGATCATCAAGAAACAAAAAGCAAAAAAGGAGCAAAATCGAGAAGAAACTCCTGATGTTTCGCTGCTGCAAACACCATCTCAACCATTATCATTACCATCGCAATCGTCATCTCATCCACCACAGCCATCTTTCGAGCACATGCATGCACCTCGTCAAATGGGCGGACCGAGACCAAATGCCCCTCCCATGGGACTTCGGTACCCTGGAAATGATGGCCCGGTGCTTACTGGTCACAAGCGCGAAGTACATCGAGATGGACGTAACTGGGTTGACGATCACAATGAAAAACGACATCGGGGTACAAGATGGTCGCCAGGAAGATTGGAGAATGACAAGCCTACAACTAATGGTCCGTCTAATGGCAGCAAGTTCAACTGTGACGGTGACGCGAAGTCAATGCACGTGAATCCATCTCCTCATCTTATCTCAGCGGAAGAAGCTAGACTTCCTCATCGTGATCACGCGTGGCCGCCACCCGGACCTACTACCGATCCGTATCGAGATCCTCAGCTGAGTATGAATCACGGCGTACAAGCTCCCTATCCTGGTCATTTCCCTCCTGATGCAGCAGCATTCGATCCCAATATGCCTCCGCACCCTGCAGACTCACGTTATGGTCCTTACGTGGGCCCACCATCTCCTTCACGTATTCGTCATCCTTCAATCCCTCCTAACAACCAAGACGCGCAACAAGCCACTGAAGTTTGTCGAAAATACATTTCTGGACGATGTGGTTTTGGCGCTCGGTGCTGGTATGATGAATGTCACTTTGCTTGTTTTTTCGTACTCTTTCTTTCTCAGCACACGTTTACTCACTCCATTCAACATTGTAGGCACGTTCACGATCGCAATGTCGGCCCAGAAGCACCACGCACCCGATCAGAAATAAACCAAGCAAAGCGTAAAACAGTGCTGTGTGCTAATTATCCAAATAATTGTCGTTTTGGAGATAAATGCAGGTCCGTTAATTCTGCACTACTATTACTAGAAGAGAGTGCTATTCTCATAATATATTGGGACTTTCTATTTAACGTTTTCATATTTGCTGTCGTTTTGTCTTTCGTACGTATCATAATGTAGCTTTGCTCATGGCGAAGAAGATTTGGACGTCAAAGCTATGGAGGCGCTAGGAAGACAGATGCATCGCGGAGGAGGAAAACGATCGCTGGACAAGGAACGGAGTCAGATGGGGAACGAGGCGCACTGGTACCCACCCCCTGGACGTATCGATAATGGCTTTCATCCTGGAATGGAAGGACCGCCTGCTGGTCCTCACGCGGAGCACGGATATCCACCTTATGGTCCAGGGTGTCCACCACGCGGCGGGGGAGGCGAAATAATACCACAAGCGAATAGACCGTTTGGAGAGCCAAATGAAATGGCCCGATTCAACAATGAACCGTCAAGACCGCACCATGGAGAGTACGGCCGGCCACCCGTTGGTATGATGCCACCCTATTACGAAGGATCTCGCGAGCCTGGAATGCCTGCCCCATCACCAATGTATGGAGATAGAATTCCGCCACACATGTAGCCCAGTTGTAGTTGGTGTACTACAAATTGCGAGTAATTGGCACAGGAATGATAGCGAGCAGCGTATTTTCGTGAATTAAGGCGCTCTTTTGTTCGATTTCGATCTGTTTGCATCTATCGCCGGTCTTGTCCCAAGAGACTTGGGCCCGTTAGTATATACTGACTGTGTTTTCTGCTCATTTTCGATTTGTTGGAACAATGTACACACGCCACGATCGTCAGATACAACTGTGGGCAGCGATTGGTGTATTGGTCGCGGCATATGGAAGCTACGTTGAGTACCAAAAGCATAAAAATGCCGCGTATCAAGCCGTGTGTGACTCGCCGACTTACTCGTGTTCAAAGGTGTGAGATTTGCAGCAGTTTCGTTGTGTCATCGCTGCCCCCTTAGGTCCTTTCGAGCAAAGCGAGCCATCTACTGTCTTACTTGGGGCTGGTCGACTCGAATTCCATGTTGGATATCTCGAATTCCGCGCTAGGTGATTTATATCGTGCTGGGTGCTGTTCATAGAAATTCCTCCATATCTTTATAATGTAGGGATCATGTACTATCTCCTTTGCATGTTTGCGCCGTATACGCACTTGTACAAATACAATCACGAGTTTTATCTTGTTATCTCGATTCTCGCTGAGGTAGGCAATTGAATGAGTGGAGAAGATTCCTAATGCTCGTTATGCAGCTCCTGTCAGCTTATCTTGTCTACATCTTGGTCTTTCAGCTGAAGGATTTTTGCATGGTGTGTGTATCCTCCTACGTGGTCAACACTTCTCTTCTAGTGCTGTTCGCAATTCGACAGAATCATTTGAAGAAAGCTTGATTTAAAAATCTATTGAATAAACGTTGTAGCGTCGTTCGATTTGAGAAGTCGTGTGAGATGATTGAGATGGATAAAGCTACCCTTCGACGCATTTGCCGCGAAACTGATCTCTATTCGACACCTTCCGTGAACGATCGACTCTATCTGCATTACAAAGTGAGAACGCAACCCACCTCTAATCGCGTATTAATCGGTTCCGTTTCTATCAGGGATTCCGTTGTATCTCTAATTTGGAAGAGTATGTGGGACTTAAGGCTCTTTGGCTGGAAGGAAACGGATTTGTGAAAATCGAAGGACTCGATAATCAAAAGAGTCTTCGGACGTTGTATTTGCATGAGAATCTTATTCATACAATTGAAAATTTGCACAATCAGACGCTGTTGGATTCTCTTCATCTTGAATCCAATCAAATCTCAAAAATTGAGAATTTGGGGCACATGAAGGAACTGACGGTGCGCCTACTTTCCGATTTCTCCATCAGAAGCTGATTTCTGCTGGGTAGAGTCTAACTCTAAAAGGGAATCGATTAGAGTCTCCGGACGACATTGCCCATGTTCTTGACCTTCCAGCATTATCGATCCTCGATATTCAGCAAAATCGACTCAAAGAGCCTCAAGTTCTTGATATCCTCGCACAAATGCCGAGTCTCAAAGTGCTTTATCTCCAGGGCAACGAAGTGGTGAGACACATCAGACAGTATCGAAAAACGGTGATTTATCGCTGCTGCCAATTAAAGTACCTGGACGATCGTCCTGTGTTTCCGGAGGAAAGAAGAAGAGTGGACGCTTGGGGAAGAGCATGGGAAGCTACAGGGAACCAAGAAGCAGCACAAGAAGCCGAAAGAATTGAAATGGAGAAAATTCGCTTGGAGAAGAAGCAACAAGAAGAGATGAATTTCCGTTTTTTTGAAGAAATGTTTCTGAATGGCCAACAAAAGCACAGTAACGACAGCATGAAGCACGAGGAACCTGGACCGGAAATAGACGACACTTGTTTAAGAACACAAGATGCGATGAGCGACTTGCAGAGTAAGGGAGATACAAAGAAGTCTCACAAAGAAGAAGTGGATCCCATCAATCCACTCCGTCAGGAACGTCTAAATGTGCTGCATCAGTGTGCTACAGTGGGTCTTGACACAACTTCTGATTACAAAGAATTTGCCAATCAGGCATTCGACATTGAGCAGTCCGCTCATCCACCAGCTATGACAAATAAAAATTTCTTCTCCCATCCCCCAGAGACAAAAGTGGCGCTACAGAGTGAGTGTCATGTCGATGCAAACCGGCAATTTTTACCCCCTGGTCCCGTCACCTGCACCCATATCGAAGAAAGGAGGACGATTCAAAAACGATTTCCCGAGCCGTCATCATAGACAGAGGAATCACATCAATTACATTGCCGGAAAACAGATCAATTACATTTGATTGCTTACGGGTACTTCACATACTTGACTTGAATCAAATTCATAAATCCATCGATTGAACAGCGTTTCCAATTGCTCGATCGAGCATAGATCTTGCATCTCGCATGCTGAGAATCTCACCACCCGCTCATTATACAACGTCTTTACTTTATATGATTTTTCGATCACTTGGTCCCCTTCCTTCTGTCCTCCTGCAAGTGGCGTGCATTCGTAAAGCACAAACCCAATGTTGGCGGAAAAAGGAGCCAGCAAGCTTCCTTTGAACTGACGTGTTTCTGCGACTTCCAGCGGTGTAGTGCTAACAATGTGACTTTGCGTGTTCGTCTTGTGTCGGTCTGAATATGAAATATCCATGAGTGCAGCCAAAGGTAAAATCGTCTCGGCATGAGCAAACTTAAAACTACCGCCAACTTGACTTTTCCCAAGTGTTCGATTGCGCATTTCGACGATCATCTGGCGAAGTAATGGTGAGGCGATCTCGTACGCCAATGGTGTACCATAACTTTTGCGATAAAAGTGCTTCAAATCTTTGAAGTAATCCATAGAAAGCAGCAATTCAGGCCCATCCGATCTGAAAATCTGACACCAATGTGAGCATTCTCCCAACAAAGCAACATCGAACGCACACGCATCATAAGCTGCTTCTAAATGAGATTGAGTCAGTTGATTTCCTTGTGGGCCAAATAAATTCTGAAAGTGCTTGAGATTTTTTTGCATCTGATCACTGTGACGATATTCTTCATAGTGGCGACTAGGAGAAGTATCAGCAGCTAATTGTGCATCGAGTGCTGGACAATTGTCATAAAAGCGTAGCACCATGTCTTCACCAGCAGCATTTGAACGGTATTCGATATCGTCCTGTTGCTCGTCGCAAAGACCTGACGCGAAAGCCTTGGCACTCTGCGCGGTTCGAATTTTCCAGGTGTGCTCGAATGTGAAGTGCTTGTTATCCGAAGCAGTGGGTACATTTCCGTTATAGAATCGATCGCGGATACGACCTCCCAAAGCTTTCATTTCCATCTCGCCAGCTGGTGCTAATGAGCCTTCATTTTCGGTGTTGTACGGTGGATTCCATGAGAGGAGCCAATCGAACGCATTGAGACTTGAACTTTGGTCTGATTGTTTTATTTGGGCCAAAAGATTGTAAAGATTTGAAATTTTTTTGATTACTTTTTTAGTGGGGAAACGTGTTCCATGACGGATGACAAAATTTGTGTGAATCACTTTACACTGATCTGATTGTGTGTTTATTGTAATATCTTCAGCTATCAATGCAGCGAATTCTTCGTCGGAAGGTGTTGGATACTGATTTTTAGTTGACATTCGAGTTTTAAGAAGATGCTGGAAGTCAGTATCGTCCCATCGCTGCATTCCTTCTTGATCGCACCACAGAATTGGCGTAAGCCATACGCTTAGGAGTACGATGTATTTCATGATCGATTCTGGACGGGTCGGGTTTGAGAATGCAGGTTTCTACCGATAGGTGCGAAAGCCAACGTCTGGACACTCACGTACAGATTCAGACACGCGTCTTTCGGGATCTTACTTTTAAGAACTTGGGCAACTACTATTTTACTGCACAATAATTGCGTAATTGGTGCTTTTGCATTTAAAGTCTTAAACAAGTCGGGGCACAGGTCATTGTCGCAATACGTGGTTCACGCGGAGAGAAAAGACACTCGCAACCTGCGTTTGTTATTATGTGCGGTTTATGGCGCGCTAGAACATTGATGATGATTTCACATCTGATACGAGCATCAATTTGTGGGTGGCTTATAATATTGGTCCACACAAGCAATTGCACTGTTTAAAACCTTATTGTTCGAGTGGCTCCGTGAGGATACGATTACTCGCGTGCAGTGTCGCTGTAGTATGCTGAGTCGCCAGATATAGAAGGCTTGCGCACCATCACGTACTACTCCTTCATGCGACATGCACCATTGATAGTTCTGCCAATACTAGAACTTCAGAAAGTCGAGCATAATGATTGCGACAAAGTGGTGTCATGTTGATGTGTCACATGATGCGTATAATGTCAGCATATACCCATGATTGCCTCATACTTATTCGCTGTCAAAACGAAGTAGTGATTTTTGTTATACTCAATACCTAGATGTCTAGGGGCATCGATATAACGGAAGATCCTTACTTTGTTGCCATCACATATCAGCTGCAGAGGAAAGACGAAATTGTCTTGAGTAAAAGCGATGCCTGCATTACGGGAGTATGTCAGGATGTGGGGATCTCTTGCTCCGTGGTACAGTAATACTTTCTTCTCTTCCGAAAATTAAATTAGCAAGGATCTAGCCATTGTATTTCAGTTAATTCAAGTGTAAAGATTGTCCACTTGATATCCGACGGGAAAGGAGCATTTGAGAATGAGAAATAGGATGAAATCCAACTTCATCCAAATGATACTCTTTCCACACGTATCCGCTACATTCGATTTACTCTCTGTATAGAGTCATCTAATCTGGAAGACAAAACGTTTTCTCTATCAACCACTCTACTCCCCATATAATTCAGAACAACGTGGATTACCGTTCCCACTTTTTGCGTTTTCGAGACATGCTGCTACAATGGGAGAGAATGGGCGCTTACAATAAACGGACTTCCAAAAATGGAATGGTTGCATGAGGGTTTAAGATTGAGATACGTCTATTCTCCGAACACGAAAAGGCTCAGAAAATCTTGTCTATACATACTCATCTGATAACCGGAATTTACACCTTGTGATCGCCACAATATACCGCAGCTTTCTGTTAACCCGTACAAAAGCCTTTGATGGTTTGATCTCACCAATGCCACATACTTCCCGGATAGTAGATGATATGATGAGAAGCTTACGCAAGCAGAGCTGCGAATCGATCAAGTATTCATGCTAAAGCAAGCATATTCTTTCGTTGATATACTAGTTTGTGCACCAAGGCGAATGGATCCGTCAGATAAACAATCGCACATCTTGCGTATTTCATGGTACGTATTAACGAAGTCGTGCTAAAACAAGTTGAGCTTGCAAGAGCGATTCACAGTATGTTGGAATGCCTCGAAAAGATGCGCCTCCTTGGAATATCCATTTGTATAGAAAAACATGCGGCCATCGGAAGCAGTGTTCTGTCTTTAAATGTACATCAGTAACGTTTTTCTTTTCATACGTTGAAAAGTGTACTTAACCTTGTGAAGTTTGGTACACAATGAACATCACATGCGTGATGACTAAGACCTATATGATTTTCGAATAATTCTTTAAATTCAAGCATGCACAACCTACAAATCTCACTATAATAGACACTTTATTCTTCTTAGATGATCTACTCGGCACATTTTTCATGGTGACTAACTCATGACCGAATTGTCGCTGTCTTTGTCACCAAGCAAATACTGGATATTCAGCTTTGAGCGTACCACTGACTCTTTTACCGTTGGAACGCTCGGAGAAGCGTAAATTACACCGCTAAGTGAGCTGATCCTCATATCATTAAATAGAAGCTCTACGATATCCGGAGATAAATTCAATTCTCTCAACATGCGTGGGTAACAACCACTCACAAAAAATTTGCATAATAGTCCGCTTGTATCGAAATGAAACTCAAGTTTTGTCGGCACAGCTAATTTTGTTTGGACCAACTTCTGAACTCCCCTTTCACACCCGTTCAAGCGTGGATGCAATGCCAGAACGCCTTCTCGGGTTGGGCTGATTGCAATATCGGTTCGGACAGTCACGATCGTCTCCGAGTCGAAGACTTGGATGAATAGATCATTGAACGCAATGCGGTACATCTTGAAAAATCGACCATACAGTTTCCATTGATCAATATGATTTTCGAGTCCTTGGATATCATACAACTCTAGATTATGGCGAGCCTGAGTGCGAAGAAAAGTTTCTTGCTTGGACGGATTCTTGAAATTATATCCATGTTTGAAGAGTTGAAGAAATTCAGTCACAAATCTGAGCGGAAGCTTTATGTCTAATACAGTCCGGTGCGGAATGGCGATATATTGCTGCATTTGCTTTCTTTTTGACTCTAATGTTGCAATTTGCTTGCTCAAACTGTCAACATCGCTTTGAAGACATCCCATTCGATTTTTCAGTCGTGCTCGATGTCGCTGTTGATGAATGCGATACTGTTGACGTCGACGAAGGACCTTATCTTCAGGTGGATAGCCACTGCGAGATTCACGACAGCGACTTAGATGTTCGATCCGATTCATCCTTTACAAATTGGACACAATCTGAGCGAATTCCGCTCGGCCCGGCCGAATCAACCGTAACGACTTGTACGTTTTTAACGCGCCAATCAGAAAAAGAGGTATAAGTGCTACTTTACTCGTTGGTATTTGCGGAAATCCAATCTGACCTGGCCAAATTAATGTTGACTCAGACTTTCCCTTATGTGATGAAGAATTTGAGTGTGTACACCAATTGGAACCGTGAAATTGGAATCGAGGACGCGCTTCAACCTCGTGCCTCGTCATGAAGCGACCTGATCCTTGCTAGAGGAACATAAATATGCTCTTGCCCTTGAACATGTATAAGATTGAGATGTTCATTGCTAGGGATGAACATGCACAAACGTAGACATGCATCAGCGAAGCGCAAGGCTTTTACACTCTCACTCTACACAGAGCCCAATCGATAGTCAGAATACATTGCTCGTCACTAAATATCCAACGTCTGTACGCTTCCCTCCGTTTCAAAGATTACAAGATGCCGTTTAGAGACATGATGAATAAGCACATCATTACAAGGATCAGCCGTAAGTTGTTCGATACGGTGAAATCTCACCGGACATTGGAGCCTTCTTTCTCCATTCAGATGCAATCTTCTGGAGATGATTAGCCGAGAGATGTGCCGAGTACCAATGCGTTAGGGCATTCACATGGGGTCCCTGCGTTTTTTTGGGAGCTCCTCGCCTCTGAGTTTTATTAATAATTTATAAACTTTGACAATGCTCGAAACGTTTACACGAAAGTACATTTCCGATCATATATGACGCAATCGCATTTGATCGCGTTGTTGGCCGCAGCGAGTCAGTGACTTTGGTTTCTTTCTATAATTGTAAGCGCGCATTCTAGTCAATATTTAAAATAAGTTGTTGAGTGCGTGCCTGTTAACGTGGTGACGATTTTGTTTACGCTTTCGTACGACAGAATGTAAACGCGCCCTGAGCATGAAGAATGTGGAAACTGCGGTAAATTAAATTTTTCACCCAAATTACCAAAAGTGCAACGCGCATTCGATTTGGTTCGCCAAAGCACCAAGTATTCGCGTATGTACGAAAGTGTGCTTGTCCCACAGAACTATTAGCCGCTTGTGAAGGAACGCGATATAAATATATCGACGCCTTTCGTACCACTCAAGACGTCCATCTTGGTGCTACTACTTCGCATCAATAGCGCCATTTTGGTCAATAGACCCGTTACTGTCGTCACTATTAAATCATGTATCATGAAAAATCAACTCCTAACCCCTAAACCATACCTTGTAAACTTAACCTGCAATGAAAATTATGTATTTGTGAAAAACAAGCCGCAAAAACTGACGTGGTCAGCGACGTACAAAAGGGTAAGGGCAATATTTTCTTACACAATATGAAGACATGTAACTTGCTTAAATCTGAGAACGTCATTTTCAAATTTGCATGAATCTGCATTAATCGCTGATTATAAAATTACTTTTGATAACGCACGCCACAAGGCAATTTTCCTGTCAATTTTTTAGATCAGTTTTTGCTATCTGTGAAGTTGTTCCTCATTCAGCAAAGTGGAGCATACGACACAATCATCTCGCCCCTGCAATGACTCAGACTTTAAGCAACGATCCCACCAACTCTGACTTTCGACCAACATTCGTGAAAAGAAAAATGTTCCCGAGCACGAGTGCTACTTTTCTGAACTTGGTACACTCCAGATGCATAGAAGATCGCAGACATACGTTCTGTAGCGAAAGTCAAGATAGTTATTCCGAATTACAGTCACGTCATAGTGTCACATTTCCCATACAATTACAAAATCACAAGCTGAAGAAAAATAGTGCACAGTATCCTCAATGTCACCATCAAGAAGGTGCGGTTTTTGTTCGCGTGCTCGAACCGAACTGTAAAGCCACGTGGGTTCGAGGACAACCTGCCAAAATAGAATGGGAAGTTGTTGACCCAAAGGTCCAGCGTGTACAAATTTTGATTATGGAGTTAGGAAGTAAAGCCACGACACTAGTGACTGGTGGCATCTCCAATAGTGGTCAGTACACATACAACAAAGTACCGTGGGGAATGGAATCTGGGTCGAATTATTATCTGCGGTTCACAAGTGTGGACGATCCGAAGAGGATTTACACGACCAAATGTTTTGAAATAACATCAGCCCCATGATCGTTCTCGAGTCTCGCATGGAAATACAAACGGAACGTGACGACCCGTAGTGATCCCTCATATCACAAGGTTGAGAGTGTTGTAACCGCAGATTTATAGATCAGATTTTTGTCGAAATTTCGACACGCAGATGGTGTAACCGATCTCAGGTACCTGAAAGATTTCCGAACGATCATTGTAACTGTCGTCCACTTCCGAGTTCATCCGTGCGACCCGCCACAGCTTGACGGGCCAAGAGATAAGGGAGGGAATGTCATAATTTTGATCCTCATTTGATGTGATGTGATGTGTCAGGTCAATGTTGACGCTACTGTCAGTGGAAGGCACAAGAAATCCGGTGATGGTGATAGTAACGATAGTTAGTCATTAATAAAAAGTTTCCTACCAATGCATTCGACCTACTCCGTAATATAATCTGATGAAAGGTAGCCTTTTGGGTAGTACACACTACCAAGGCTACGATGCGTGTACACGCTATTCTAGCATTTTTCATAACAAAAATGCCGACCTATAGCGTGGTATCCTTATTTCTGTAACTAGTTCCAAATCAAAACCGAGAGATATCAATCTCAAGTCGCGCCACCATTCGTCATCCAAGTGACATAGCGTCCAATTCGGCGGCACGTGCCGCTGCTACTCCCTCTCCTACCACTCCAGCAAGCTCATCACTGCCAGTATCCCAATCCCAAGATGTATCCGCCTCGCGGATGCGGTTTCTCCCCCGATTGGATTCAAGCACCAAGCGAAATAATACACACAATGTACGCCGCCTATATGGCGCTCCAGTCAAGCAGCCACGAGCACGAAAACGCTGGCGATCGTTCCTGGAAGAGGAAAGCATCTCACACGAGTCTGAGAGAATACATCAATGCGCTAGAAACAGTCCAGGTGATCCAATCCGAACGTCTCGAGCGTCGAGGACGGCACAGCGGCTATTTCCCAGCGAAAAAGTAAGCAACAAAGGTGACGAACAAGCTATTTCCAAGGTACCATTTCGTATGGAAAAGGCAGTGACATCAACGGAGAAATCACGTCAAAAGAGTCGGATTCTTGGATCCCATCGATCGCCGTGTACTCAGAATCAGATTCAGATCGATGATAGTTTAGAAACAAAGCCTTTGGATCGTCTTCGAACTCTAGTGGATACCTGTATTGATAAACTTGAGTATCGGTCGGCTTTCTTCTACGCCGACAAATTGGTTGGTTCTCAGAAAATGACCTGGAATCAGTCTGATTGGACTTGATTACTTTAGGTCACTTTGTCGCGTCAAAACTCGGCAGATGTCTTCGTTCTGGCAAAAACGTGCTTTTTGAACACGGAGTATCATCGAACGTTACACATCATCAAGAGATTTGAACTGATGAACGCATCGATACAATGCTCGAGCTTACAATTGGACTCGGCCATTCTTTATGCACGGTGCATGGTAGCGTATGCGTTTGATTTATATCAGCTATCTATCTCACGCGGTTATAAAACGTAGCTGGCTATCCAGCAGTTTGAAGAATGCCTCGAAGTACTCAAAACCACCTTCCCTTCTATATCACTAAATGAGGTTCAAACCCAAATGCAAAGCGATTCAACGCAAGTTCCAATCGGATCCACGAGTCTCTCCGTTCTTGCTACTCTCATCGGTCGAGCCTGGAGATCACTCGGAAACCGTAGAAATGCCATTGTGTACTATCACTTCGCATTGCAAAATGATGCTGGATCATATGAAGCTTTTCGCGCACTTTTTCATGATGAAATGCTAAATAGCGGTGAACAAGCACAGCTCTTAGCAGAAATCGACTTCAGCAAGGTTGATTCTATACAACGCCAATCGAATCAGATTCTGTATTGGAACTATACACACAAGGTATTCAGCTCGGCACCTTCCTTCATATATTTTGCTGATTCGAAGTGTATAGGAATCAAGCGATTTGGCAATATTACAAGACAATAATGAGCTCGTATATGTTCGATTCCGCAATCTTACTTTCATGATTCCAATTCTCTTCTGCAGAAATGGAAGCAGGCACAAAAAGCATACGACCAGTACGATATGAACACAGCCTACAGACTATGCACAAGGTACTTTGAGTCTATCAGTTTATATCTCATATTCAATCAATTTTTTCGAACCAGCCTTCAAGCCGATGATCCTTACAATCTAGAAATTGTTCCATTATTTGTCGCGATACTTATGCATTTCGGGAAGAAACGCGATTTGTTTCAATACAGTCACGAAATGGTACACTCGAGATGGACATATACAGGCCGCTTAAATGAGTGTATAGGTGGATATATATCCGGAGAAAGCAGCTTCTTGGTACATTGTGGCTTGTTACTACTTTCTCATCGGCAAGCACGACCTTGCTCAGCGTCATTTCCAGTACGTAAGATCTCCTTCCACATTATCGTTTCTAATTCACTTGTAGTAAGACAATCACTATGGATAGCGATTTTGCGATCGCATGGGTCGCCTTTGGCCATTCTTTTGCATCGCAAGATGAAAGCGATCAAGCCATGTCGTGCTATCGCACTGCGAGAAATATCCTTTTTGGAGCTTGTATGCCGTTATTGAGCATTGGAATCGAATTTTCACGTATCAATCAACTCGATCAAGCACTGCAGAGCCTTCTTGATGCCTCGAATATCCGAGGAAACGATCCACTTTTGCTGAATGAACTCGGTGTTGTGTACTATAAGCAGAAAAACTACACACTAGCTGTGGAATTATTACAAGGGGCGCTACAGGCGTGCTCGAATACCGCCAGCAAGCAGACGTTTTCAGTGACACTATTCAATCTCGCGTCGGCGTATCGAAAGCTTAGGTGCGTTTTGTGGCGGTGAGCATGCGAATGGCTGATAGCTTCATTTAGACAATATCAAGAAGCAGAGATATATTATGGCAAAGCGATCGCACTTGCGCCGGACGCGGCGAGTTATGCATCTCTTGGGCTCACGTATCACGTCCAAGGCGCATTAGATCGTGCGATTGAGTGCTATCATTCGGTAAGTTCGGTGGTTGTTAAGTGTTTGTGTCACTCACTCGGTGCTGAAGGCTTTGGCATACAATTCTCAAGATCTTTTGGCACTAAATATGATCGCGCTGGCGATGGAAGAAGCCATCCACGTAACATCTCCTTCGCTCGACGACTCTCTAAGCAGCATTGAGCCTGATCCACTCGCTACACTTTCGATCGAGTGCGATGTGACTCCATAAGTCAATATGCTGACCAATTTTGATATTATCGATAAAATATGGAAGTGTGGATGTTACCTTGGAAAACGTTGAAGTTTGCGGTCATGGTTCTGATATCGGCGTTTTCCTTAAAATTGTGTAATGGTTAAGTAGGCAATTAGTTGTTGCTATCGTAAAGCTGGAAAATACGAATATCTCTACGCAAGTTGCGATACATCAAGTTACAAAAATCAAAGGGAGCCGCTATGGCCACAGACAATTGATCTAACCAATCACAGCTCACAAAATTTAATTGTTGCTAAGTACGCTAGCCAATCAGGTCACTTGTCTACTTTTGTACACTCGCTCATTCTGTTTCTTACGCTGCTTTTGTTGTATTGTTCTAGCGTAGGTACGTTTTTTTCTGTTGCTGTTGAAAAAAATAAAAAATCGTTTTTTTCAAAAAATTATTTATTATTTGTTGATATAAATTCTATTTTTTAGAATTAAAAGTATTTAGTAGTATTAGTAGAACAGCATGGCTTCGCGCCGGTTGCCATTGGACATGGAGCTTTTTCTAGCTGTCATTGCGAAACTCAAGTGATTGGAAAAACACGTAGGAAGAAAGGAATATTATAAACTAACCTGTTCAAATACTTTCCGAAGGGTGTAATATGCGATCTTCCGGTTGATATGTTGAAAAATGTCACCACGTAGGGTCGGCTGCGCGAAAGGTAAAACTTCCATTTGCTGCTTCGCCAGTTCTGACGTACTAGCAACAATATAATTTTGTGAGCTGTGATTGGTTAGATCAATTGTGTGTGGCCGTAGTAGTTTTGTCTGTGGCCATAGCGGCTCCCAAAATCAAAAGATACTATCTTTTTCATGAAAAATTGATCAAACATGCTTTCAATTAGTCAAATTTACAGAAACAATAGCGTCGTGATCTACTGAAGGTCCAAATGTCTTGTGACCTGCGTACGAATATGCATATTGAACCGGTAGATTGCTCAGAGCGTTGATCCAGAAAAATAGTTCGAATAAGAATCAAACAAAACACCGTTTACTTTTTCCCGCAATGGATGGAAGCGGAAAATTTCCGAGTCGCTGACAAAAGTCTGATGTTCGAGAGCTGAGTTGAGGTCAACACGCAACTCTGTAGTCGCTGAAAACGACTTCCAAACGAAACAGATTGCATATTCATGGTTAGGCTTTTTTCTTCAGATCCGTTTCTTCTGACAATGAATAGCATGTTCTTTCCAGTAGATGTTGAATGACGCGCTTCCAACGGTATCAAAATCAAAGGATCCTGAAAAAATGCTGGACCCCTTCGGCATCACTCAAGCCTACAATGGATTCATCATCAATGAATAGTCCGTCGAACATGAAGAGCTTTTGCAGAAATCCTTTAGATTCTGGAGAAGATTTTACCAGTGTCGTGAAAGTTGACTTTGTTGTGTGAATTTGCACCAGTTTACCCTTTCTTGCATCTTTGGCCTTGATTTTACTGTTGGCAGTCTTGGAAGTGCAACCGGATGTTCCGAGCCAAACTGTAACATTAAATTTCCATTGAATTGTATCCAGCATGCCAATCCATTGTAAATACGTAAGCATCTTCTACATGCTTGTCTGGCATGGTTGAACCAATTTCTACTTTGTACTCTTCGATCTAACCGTACGAATTCTCACCAGTACGCGCTGACCCATCATTGTTTTTACTTGTTTCGTATTTTGACGCAATTGTGTTGTCTCCTTTGATATGGTGGCATCCTTTGTTCCCAGAGCGCTGAGATCAGTGATATAGTATCGCTTATGTTAGTGGTGTCGTCACATACGAAGATGTCGAAGTGAATATCATTCCGAATCTTTCAGTTTTTGTAAAGGATTCTTTATAGCTATAATCTCGAAGCTAATATTTGAGTAGTTGTATTTATTTTCCAACCGAGCAGTTGTCGGAGAGTAATCCAGCATGTGTTCACCTTCATAGAAGTCCGAGAAAGCAAATAGCAAATATGCAGCTCCCACTTTGTAGTTCGGAGCAACAAACAACGGAAGCTATGGTCAACAACGACGTAGCCATTTCGTACGGTGAAGCAGAAAGGTGGGAAACTACGCAAATGCCATAATTTCTTTATGAAGCTGGCTTTGGTCATCCTGGACACCCAAATTTCTTTAAAAGAGTTGGTGTCACACAACCAAGACGAGTTGCCCCTGTTAGCACAGCCAAACGCGTAGCAGATAAGCTAAATGCTGGTTTTGGTCATGTGCTAGGCTGCCACGTTGGATGCCAAATTAGGTATGATTCAAGCTCAACGCGCATCGACTAGATGACGGACGGTATTCTCTTGAAAGAAATAAGACAGAGATTCTTCTACGTTAGAATTTCGTTATCATTCTTGACGAAGGTCATGAACACAATATCAATAGAGATATTCTTATCAGACTGCTGAGTCGTGTCGTTCCTTTTCGATCAAAACTGGCGCTAGAAAAACTGGAGCAGTATCGAGCATTGACACTATAAGAATGGGATGAGTTTGGAGGATACAAATGTTTCTGAAGCCGCTTAATCTGGTCATCGATGCACGACAATATCCGGTGACTGTTCATTTCGGCAAACACACGGAATTGGAAAAGTACGCTAAGCAGCATTCATAGAAAATTTTCCGAATTGCCAGAAAGTGACGTTTTGGTCTCTCTAACCGGGTAAGAAGAGGTTTTGTAACTTGTACAGAAATTTACCTGGCGTTTGGAAGCAAGGCATCCAAGCAAGACCGATAGCCGTCTCCACATACCAAGGTATTTGTGAAAGCATGTTGCTCCCACAGCGCTCAAAACTGCATCCAGAGAATTATGTCGAATACAGATATATTGCGGTATATCATCCAACAAAGCTGACGCCATCCCTCTTGTAGAATGCCATCTATTGCCAGTGAGCAGTCAAGTGTCGAATTCATGCTTGTAATAAAAATTACAGATTCGAAAGAAGACAAGAGAGAGACTGGAGTCGCAAAAACAGAGAAAACGGAACTGCGTATAGATAGCCTTTTAGTGCAATCGTTCAAAGTTCTCGGAGAAATTTAAAATGAGAGCGAAGGCTATAGCTACAAATTTTCCAGCAGTACGGGGGCACGAAGGGGTACACTATCAAACATGAAACAAGCAATTGCATAGACACAATGAAACGTTGGGTGCAAAAGATAAGGTGCTCGCGTTGTGATCTTTTTGATGTAAACGTACACGACTAATATCCGCACGATTGCACTGTGAAAAGGGGTTGGGACTTGTACCATCCAGCTCTGTGGGAATGACAGAGTCGGTAATGCATGCTCAGCGAGATCGTTTTGGTATTCGAGTACATATGCCGCTACAAGTCGGGCGTATTTACTTCTTTTTCGCTGAAGGAAGAAAATTGGAAATCAACAAGGCATCGGGAATAATTTGTACCTGGTTTCGTGCTTTAATGCGGAGGCTATTTTCTCGCTGCGTCACTGATAGTCTCGTCGCGTGATATAGCAACTCACGGATATACACAATACCAGACTTCAAGCAGCATTTTGTGCCCATATTGGCGATGGGTAGCGCTTTGTTCCAAACTTACGTCTGACGCAGGTGCCGGCTTGCAGACTATGATGATAGATCGGACGACGGAATGGCAAACGAAGGCGCAGTGTTAGTAAATTACAACCGTTGTTGCGAACCAATATGACACGAGGTCATTTTATGCGTCAAAGTGTCGTAATGACCTCAATTATATGTACCTCTCTGTCAGACAAACGCATTAAACACTTTTCAGACTAGAGCATAGCGTCATATTAAGTATGTCGGCAAATAGAAGCGATCGCATAACTTTGGGAGCCATCAATTGTTATAAATGTTCTGAATGCTAGACTCTTTTCATGCAGAACATAAATGCCCGGGCGTTAGCCGAAGAGTCTACCGTCTGAGATGATATGGATTATTGGATTATCTTGGCGATTGGTCTTGTTGATCGCGCTCACGTTATACGCATGATGCTTGCTGTACAATTTGGTAGGTGAAACGCACATAACGTCAGGAAACATAAGCGTATAAAAAAGATTGAGCGTCCGGGATACATGCCAGAAGAATGGTACCAGGTACCGAGTAGTCATTTACGATCTGAACTTCATCGTAAACAAGTAGCTCCTGGATTGCATTCCTTATCCTGGTCTAATATCAAGAACATTCGATCTAGATGGAACCTCTTGACTTGGTCGTTTATTGCAGACCGGAAAACCATGACAATCATGTTGGGATACCGTACTGTGGATCTTAGCAAAACAATACAAAAACTTTGTGTAACGATACAGAGCGTGCTATTACATCAGCACCGTATGATAAGATGAATACTTACGATAATTTGAATATCTTGATAACAGATTGGTGGAATTTATCAGCTTACCATACAACTACCAGAAACATCCACGAACAAAAAGTAGATTTGTGTTTCTCCCAGCAGCTTCTTACACTCCTTCAGTCTTATCACCTTCATAAACAACACTCATTTACACTCCTAGTGCACTTGATGATTAAAACTGACATAGATGACAGAATTTCCGTCTCATAAGCATCCAAATCGTACGGTAAGTCCCGCATCCTGGCTTACGATGGTAACGGATGGGCAGGTATCTCACCTGCTTTACTGTGGTCAGAACAGCTCTATATTACCAGTACATTGGCTCCAAGAATCTATCGTGAGCAGCGAGTACGTTTCACAAGCAACAAAATAATACATATAATCGATTGCTCGATTCTGCCCAAACAGAAAAAAGCAATGAGAATTTATCTCACGAATAAACAGAAGAAGAAATGAAAATAGGCACAGTCAAACAAGGAATACCAATTAGGACTAGAATAGGCAAAGCAGGTGCATGACTCAAGCTTTAAACAATGACAGCAATCCGGAAGCCTTTAGTAATTGCCCACATCATGGATGGTACATGCTACTTGTTGCTGACCTTAGAGCAACGCTCCTGAGATAAACGCGTTAGGGGATTTGGCTACTTGGTATATACACTACTACATAAATGAGATATTTTTGAGCGTGCTGTTGAATACTCTTGTGTACTCACTTTATTCCAGATCGTGGACAATAGCTTCAATGACCTTTCGTGATCGGATCCGATCTGAGTCTGACACAACCTTGAACTCTAAGTTTATCAGATCTCATAATCTGTTAACGTTTCTTCCTCCTTTTTGTACATAGCCTAATAATGGACCACGTGTCATGCAGTGTATATTACCCGAGGTTGCGTCGACGATATCCATTCATCATCACACATGTATTTAGCCTCGACAAAACTCACTGATCTAATTATGTTGACTCTATTCCCCACTTGAACAAAAAGGATCCAAGAGAGGCAAAGACGAGAGATACATCTCCCCGCAGATAAATGCGCTGTGCTGAAATCGCCCAGGATATTGTCCCCAGGGAAGCGGCCGTAAACGGCAAATAAAACAACCTTTTTCGAAATCTATTAGCTTCGTCGACGTTCGTGGATCACTTCATGCAGCTTGATGTAATGGTGCTATTTGACACGAAGAGATGTCCAACATAGTTTCTCAATTTGTGGCAGCCAGTTGTTCGATAGTGGCTCAGTCGAGCGGGAGTGATTTAAAAGCATGGTAAAAGATCCAGGATTATTCTTTAACGTCTCAGAAATCCTGACTGCCAAAACCTCAACTTCATTTCCGCTGAAATTCTCTTTCTTACCGTGAGTCAGCGATAACCAGCACTTTGCATCACGAAATTCCACAATTTGATTTTTCAAGTCCATAAAACACCCAACCAACTTCATCGCTGGGATTTCTTTACGGTCATCTCGACGATGAACTCCATCTTCTTTCATGTTCGTGGTAGTTCGTGTTAGCAAATCGAGTTTAACCCGCTTTATCAACTTTTGCAGCACCGAATGCATACCAAACTGGGTATTTGACGTGCCCTAGTGACTATTTGGCTTATCGGTCGCTAAGTTGGACAGCTTGTTCCATCATACTGACCATTCTTCTATATTCAACTTATTGGGAACGTGAAGGTTGTGTTGAGGAAGAAGCTAGTTTTACTTCCATTTCTAAATGCATGGCTGGCAGATTGGCGTCTTGATTTGGCTCAGCTGAAGCCAAGAATGCCCATGATTCTACCTGGTTTGCATTCGTTCTTGACTACCCTCAATACTTCGAAAAGTAAGAAGTAACGCTTGAGCTCTAGAAATGGTGACCATTGGAATCTTTTATCATCGTAGTTCTCGAACAATTGTGCGCGCCATTACAACCCCACGAGATATAACGACATGATCGGAGGTCCGACTTTTTGCCTTATATAGCTTGTTGTGATCAATGAGTTCGCTATGATGTCGCAACGTTTGGGATGATTGCTTTGGAATTGCCGCTCTTGCTTTAAGAGATTATCCGGAAAGCAGGAAAAGCGTTGAATTTTATGAGAAAACCATCGAAAATGTGCTGGAGTCTATCGGGAAAATGAGGAACATCATTGTATTTTATGAGAAAACCAACGAGAATGTGCTGGAGTCTATCGGGAAAGTGAGGAACATCGTTGGATTTTATCAGAAGACCAAGGAGCATGTATTGGGGTTTAGCAGTAAAGTAAGAGAGCAGCGTTGCATAAAATCAGAAAAGTGAGGAGAACTTGTTGGAGGTTACCCGGTAAATTATAAAGGAATATGAGATAATTCCAGCATGCGGGGCATGTTTGCGATTCTCAATTGAGGCTACTCTTATTTTTCGGTTTGGATCATGTTTGGCTTTCCAATTATCTCGTCCCTCATTGTAAAATTCATTTCTTTTTGTACATTTAAATTAGCACAGAGTCAGTTGAAGTTGCCTATATTACCAGAATAAGACAAAAATGACTTCTCTAAATGCCTAGACTCTAATAAATAACGCAAAATACATGCAGATGTGACTTGCAAAGTCACAGAAAAGTGAACTTGGCGCTAGCAAGGACCAGTTAGTAGACTAGACCACTCAGACGAGACTTAAAAGCGCTCACGCCTTCGTATCTTGAAATGAGTTGATCTACTGGAGAAATATCGTTTAGCTGAACCCGATTGCAATAGGCCGAGCAAAACCGTCTGAAGCTGATCAAGCTGGGTGGGATCATAGCACTGCCGTTGGTAAAACCGAATATGGGCGCTGAATGTGCTATAGATCACCGATATAGCTGGTCCTGTTGGTGTTGAAGATGCTTGATCGAATAGTCGTCGATTGCGATCCGTCCAGATGGAGTGGATCGCAATGGCAACCAATGCAGATCAAAGATCCTCCAACACCACCCTGAATGGCTTCCACGTTTCACGGAGGAGAGGAAATCGTAGACACGCAATGTGCGACCACTTAGGTCGAGCTGAAAAGAAAGCTGTCCACGATGGTAATAGCTCTTCCCAAATCGTGTATGTCCTACTACAGTCGAAAAACAGATGCTGATAACTTTCCACCTCACCACAATGCTCCTGTGTGCACAAGATGATTTCCGGATGAGCTTGCTTCATAAACCAGGACCGGGGTCGCACTGGTAGAATTGAATGTATAAGTCGGAGCTGAATGTCCGAGTAGATTGGGAATAAACGTCCACGAAGACGTTGGAAACCCTTTGAGAAATCCTTTACCCAAGTCGAAGCAGCTGTCCGGTCCCTCTCCGGTAAGTGCAGCAACATTGGGTGCGGCTTATCCGGTGGTTCTGCTATACTAACAACTCGAAAGAGTTGATTCCGAGGAATATTTGGAAAGAAAACTTTCTTATCCGAAACTTGAACGCCAAAATGAAACGGATGAGCTCCGGAAAGTGAACGCTCAGGACACAACAACACACCCTCTGGTTGAAGTCGACGAAGAATTTGACTAGCTCGACGTACAATCGTCGCAAAAGCTTGGTCGTGGAAACTTGAGCTGGAGTGCCATCTGAGTGCGTACTGAAACGCAAGACAAACTCGGAAGACGAATCGAACCAAGTTGATCTTCCACCGAACAAGCCACGCAGAGAACGGATACGAAACGCTTGAGCGAACTGCATCCGAAAGTACGCGCAGGTTCTGGGACCATTCCCATACATCGACGATGAGCAACAGCACTAGTAGAACGTTGTTGCTGCTCAAAGTGAGGATGATTTAATCCATATAAAGCCACACAGGAGCATTTAACATAACTATATATTGCTCGTGCGAAGACAAAGTCGTCGGTGTGAGCTTCCATTTACTTTGACTCGACCAAACGCACGTCTTCTTCCACCATGATGACGCTACATTCCAACGAAACATGGTAGCATGCCGACGAGGTGATATCGTTGAGATATCAAGCGGCTTGAACGGTCCAAAGTTGGGTAAGATGGTCTTCAACATGTCCATTCCAGTCAGTCTCCAGTTGCTTGGAGCAGCCGTACTTGAATGGAGCGCAAATTGTTGGAGGAATTGGATTCGTTGCTTCTTTAATTGACTTTCGATCATCGGAACCTGTAAACCACCTTGTGAATAAGGTAGATATAAAAGTTCCGATCGAAATAGTTGCATGTGTGTTGAATCCCACTCGTACTTTCGATTCAACACAAATCGATTTAACATCGATTGCCAGCGTCGCAGTAAGTGCTGCGGGATATGAAAATGTGTCTTTAAATGCCATAATCTTGACAAATCCATAGTCTGCGCCACCAGTAAACGTCCACGCAGCGTTCTTGCACGACGAAACCACTGACGAAAACCACCATAGAAACGATCTTCTAGGTATTCAATCATCAAATCAACCACTGGTGATTGACTGAAAGGAACTCCTAAATACTTGACCGACTCGCAACGTGATAGAACTTTCACTGAAGCGAACGGCTGACAGACTTGACGACGATTAAGAGGAAGTAAAGTCGACTTGGACATATTTAAATTTGCTCCTGAACCATCACAATAATGTTGAACGATATCAAGCTGAGCCTCCATTCCACCGAGCGAAGACGATAACAAAGTCGAGTCGTCCGCAAAGAATAAACTGGTTGATGTATCCATTGGATTGATACAAACACCAGGGCCGTCGTTCCTCCGCAATAAATTACCCAACGGCTTTGTCATGAGAAAGAGCAATGCGGAGAGTGGATCACCTTGTTTCACTCCCCGAGATGGAGTGATCCTCGGTTAGAGCGTTCCATTCAACAACAACGAAACAGTCGTGTTGGTGTATAGAAGCTTTGTCCACTTTGATAAACGAATTTCCACAATTAATTTTCGAAAGCACTGCAAACATGTACGACCAGTCCACTCGATCGTAGGCTTTCTCAAAATCGAGAAAGTTCGCATATGCTTCTTCACCACGATGAGTGATCAAATCCTGTAGATCACTTATGTACCGAATGTGGTGGTGGATGGATCTGCCTTTCAGAAATGCTTTTTGATCTTCGTGTATTAGTTTCGGAAGCACTTTCTGGAGTCGATAGGCAAGTACTTTCGACAGCACTTTCACATCCACGCATATCAATGCGATAGGACGATAGTTGCCAGGATCTGTTCGAGATCCTTTTTTGTAAAGCAACATGATTGCCGAACTACGCTGAGAGCGCAGCAAAGAGCCTCGACTAAGTTGATCGTCAAAGACAATTTGCAAGCATTCACCAAAAACGCTCGGAGCGAGTTGGTAGAATGCTGCCGGCAATCCATCCATTCCAGGTGATGAGTGTCCGCGCATACTTTTTATAGCTCCTTCCATTTCCGATTTGGTTAACGGAGCAGAAAGGAACGACTCATCAGAGCTGGGCAATGCCCTCATTATTGAGTCGATCAGCGTTTGTTGTTTTCGAACACAAGGACGAACTGGGACTCCAGTTGAACTTGCTTTATCACCCATAATTCCACCCCAGTGATCAGTGAACTGAAGGGTGATGTCGATTGGGTTCGCTGACAATTCGCCATTCGGAAGGAGTACTTCTTCCAAAGGAACACGATGACAAGTTTATTCGAGGGAGCGAAAAAAATATCGGGATGATTTCTCCGTATTCTTCATACGGTGGTCGAACACGGAGTCTTGATTTACTTCGAGGAGCTCGTCACTCGTTGATGATAAGAATGGAGTGCTGCTTTGTACACCTTCTTTCTTGATTTTTTTTGGGACATGCGATAAGCGGATGCAGCACTCCAATTGAGCTCGAAAGAGCTCATCTTCCTCTTGACGTCGAATCTTCTTTTGAATTTGCTGAAGTGAACGCTTCATATACTCCTTCCAACGTTCCCAATCCTTTCCGGGATAAGAAGAAGCACGAAGCTTTGCTAGAATAAGATCTGCTTCCGCTTCGATAGCTTCTGTGATAACTGGGTACTCGAATAAAGAGAGAGGACATTTCCAGTAACCACGGCCCTGAAGTTGGCTTGGATTTGCAAATGTGAGTGCATGTGCCAAATGGTTCCCCGTGTGAGGAAGGGTGGCATAACTGGAATCGTTATAAATTGTACGAAATAGATTTTTCGACAAAAGGATGTAGTCCAGCCGATTACGTCTTGGCTGAGGTCCCGTGAAGATACGTTCTTCCGGATGCGGTTGACGCCACGCATCGATAACACCCAAGTTTGAAATCCATTCCAAACATGTGAGACGACTCGGTTCGTGTCGAGAAGCACCACTAGAACGATCCAAACTTGGACAGAGAGTTGTATTGAGATCTCCACAAACGATGTGTGATGCGTTTGCTTCGAACGATCCAGTTGGAAGCTGATCGAAAAAAGGTTTTCGTTCCGTTGAATCCACAGGAGCATAAACGTTGTGGACGTATACTGGTGCTTCGTGAACCACCAAACGAACCACCAGATGAAGATCTTGAACCGTGAGATTGGGTACCACTTCCGCAGTTTGAAACCAGGAAAATCGTTTCGGATAATAGTCATTACACCGTTTAGTCGTTCCCGAGAGGGGTGAGAGTGAAGACTATTCGTATCACTGACAAAAGATTTAGTGTTGAAGGTCGATGCCAGGTGAAAACGAAATGTCTCCAGGTGCTGACGATCACGAAAACGTGTATCCTGCAAGCAACAAAGTGCGTATTTGGAAAAGGTATGTTGGATGGCAAGGTGACCATTCTTTTTGATTCCGTTTGTATTGACGGAAAGAATGGTTTTACTGGTCCAAGAATTAAAATCCGATGAGCTTCCCTTACTACGGAACTGAAAGGGGTCCACGACGAGTTTGTGAGCTCCATCTTCCTCCTTCAGCTGTAGGATGGAAGCTTCGTCGGTAAGAAGAAGAGTCGATGACTGTAACTGCACCAAGTCATCAAAAATTGGACTCTCCCCCTGTGCGTCAAACCAACCGCTCAGGCAAAGTGTTCACAGCGGTGAAGGCAAAATGTGCACCAACACATTCGTGTTAAGCAGACGACAGTGGTGAGTTGGAATCCACAGCACTGGCTGACCAGTAATGTACTGGATCCAGTGGTCGCTATGATATATGGTTGGTGCCGTGCAGATCAACATTAGCTCGAAGAACGAGAGCGAGAATGTTGCGTGTGTCAATATTTCCACTTCCATTGATGTAGTCCCCCAGTTGTCGACCGTTGCGAGCATAAGTTTTTGAACTGCCGAAACGGAATCACCGACTTTCTTCGACCATTTTTTGCTGAACGTGATATCCGAATTCGGTTCGGATGCTGCCAGCACACGATTTATTGTGTGGACTCGCACCACTTGCTCCAAGCATGGGTCATTGGACATCATGGAACGATTTAGCACTCGATGCAGTGCTATAGGGTGATCCAATGCAAAGTGGAGAATACTGTGTCCGTTGGATGTGAATCCAACATGTTTGCTTGCTTTCGCAACATGAACATCCTCCTTGAAAAAAGTATCCGGTCGAAGAGGAGTCTGAGCTGTTTTCACATCTTGAATTAGGAAATCCACCACTTCTTCCACACGAGTAGGACGATCGTCCTTTTCGATCCGGGTGTGGTTTTTCTTTATGAAGTGAGATGCTTCTTTGAAATTAACCAGATCATTGTTAACGACAAGCTGCGATGGTACAATCTGGTACCGCTTGCCATAGTCGTTTTTCGTTGTTACGTCGATTTTCACGAAATTTACGTCTACCGAGCCAAGAACATTAAAGTATTTGCTTGTAGCAAAACCTCCAATGATTTTGGAGGGGCGTTGCTCAGTAAATTATGAAAGCGATCAAATGATCGATTACGCTTGTTGCGAGTTCGAACCGCAGTCCACGTGTCTTCAGTAGACTTTGACATTGCTTTTTCTGCAATGTTTTCTGTATTTTCGTTGGCATCCGGAACAACGGAGGGAATATCCTGCTGAGATAGATCCGATTTTGGCACTTCGGATGCTTTTCCATCAGCAACGTTGCGACCAGAAGTGGCTTTACGAGTAGGAAGCTTGTTTTTGGGACTTTTTTTTAGACACGTCAGGCATGTCGACGTTGCTTTTGTCTTGTTTTGGTATTGGTTTAGACTTCACGAGCTGACTTTTAGCCGATGAAGCGAAGTTTTTTGTCGGTTGCTGATTCGGTTGAGGAGTTTTCACCGGCAGCAGTAAGCAGTACGGACTGCGCTGACCCATCCTCAATCGATCAACCGGGAGTGGAGAAGATTTTCCTCGAGCCAAATAGTATCTCCCCTCGATACATATTTGCTCACAAACTTTTCCGCCAACAATGAGCTGCTCAAGACAGCTGATGCCTCGAAAATAAACTCTCCAAGTCGACATTGCAAGTCTTTTGGAAGCCACTGCTTCACGAAAGTTCTCATACAGAACATCGCAACCAAGACGATGCAATGCCGACGCAAGTGTGAGTGTGGATATTTCCGGTCCAATTCCGAAAATATCCACGAAAAATCGTGAACCGAGAATATCAAATTCTCGGAAAGAGTAGGTGTTACCGAGAATCGTAACTTTTTTTATGAGCCAATTTCTGGCAGACTTCCTCTTCGGGAACGAGTAGTCTCAAATTACCACCAGGTAATTTTGCCAATTGGCCAATTTTTCCAGCTTCAAAAAGCTCGTCGACGATCACATTACCGTGATCTCGAACAAAAGATTGCAAAATGTGCGCTGGTGGGGTTCGAACCAGCGCTTGACCAGTCTCCAACACAACCGAAAATTTGGCACTCGGTAATGCGAAAGGTTTTGCTGCAGTTAAGCGAGCAGACAAAACCTCCCAACTTGAACGGCCCGCTTCGAAAAGCTGTTCAATAGCGCGTAGATCTGCAGCTAAAGGCTTCGGCATTTCAACCTTCCAGGTTGCTTTTTTGGCCGCTTTATCCTTGCGCATTTCCTCCCGACCCTTCAAGATATCCGCCAAGGTAGGTCGGTTATCGATTTGAACCGGTCTTTTTGCCGATAAAGGAGGTGATGACGTCGCTGCGTCATTGATGTCCATAGGGATGGACGGAATCTCTTTAGGCGGACTATGGGCTGGCTCAGCAGTCATGGTCACATCTGATTGGACCGTTTTAGATTCCGTGGATTCTGTTTGGCTGTTGGCCGCATCCTAAGAAACATTGTCCATTGAAATAGGTGCACGAGTTGTGACTTCGTCGGACGACGTAACGACGGGCAGATGCGAAATGTCGATAGAAACCATTCTGTTGGAGAGAATAGTAGTCAAAAACGTTGGTTTGGTTTAGAGTTGGTTGCTTGTTGTTTGTTGTTTGTATCACGTTTGCGAGGTGCGTAGCAGCCGGCAAAGGCAAATTGAGAAGTTTAGCACAGAGTCAATACACTCCATTCCCTCTTTTGTGTGACCTAGGTAAATCTGTACAACTTTCCAGCCTTTACCCTTTCCTTAGATAATTACATTACACATGTTTCCTGCATTTGCTTCAACAGGTTCCATATCGTCTAAATTGGAATACCATCGCATGTACACGCAATCACCTGCGGGAAAGCAAACATATCGCTTTCACTTTCGAATATACTCTCGATTACCCAAACTGAATCAATTATCAGGATGGTTCGTATCACACTTGGAAGAATATTTATCGGCCGATTAGCACTGCTCGACTCGAATGGACAGCAATCAGTGATGGCTGCCCTTCCTCCATATCCACTTAAACTATTCTCCGAATATGTGTGTGCCATCAGTGCCGCCTTGATAAAGGAGTATCCGTGCGAAGATGCTTTCCTAAAATATCTCGGGTTGCGAACATATAAAGGGTATCAGGATCATTATCAAATTACCACTGACGATGCGATATATGCCTGGGATCAAATAAGATTATATCATAAAATAGCACGGAGGACTTACGATATGGAAGGTAATGTAAAAGATCCCCTTTCGACACTAATCTAACTGACTTACTCTCTTCGCGTGCCCGTAGACACATACGTTCATTTTCAACAATATCTGGTTCAATGGGTCATTTATGAATGGACTAAAGCCGAAATCATACGAGTCACAGGAAAGGTGATACGAGTCACAGGAAAGGTGACTCGTATGATTTCGGCTTTAGTCCATTCATAAATGACCCATTGAACCAGATATTGTTGAAAATGAACGTATGTGTCTACGGGCACGCGAAGAGAGTAAGTCAGTTAGATTAGTGTCGAAAGGGGATCTTTTACATTACCTTCCATATCGTAAGTCCTCCGTGCTATTTTATGATATAATCTTATTTGATCCCAGGCATATATCGCATCGTCAGTGGTAATTTGATAATGATCCTGATACCATTTATATGTTCGCAACCGTGAGCTGCCTTTATAGTTGCGGGCGCTGAGTGAATCTCTCGGTAGGATCCAACTACAGATCCTGACTTCCAAAAAAAAGACGAATAGCTTCTGCATAAGTGCATTTGCTATTTTCATACAAGAGCATGAACGATTCTACTTCAGTACGATAATCTGAAAACGCATACAAAAGGCATCTACTTTATCTATTTTGCTCTTGTGCCACAAACCTCGCAGCCAATACGGTAGAGCTACTCATGACATCAATCTAATTTATCAAAACTTTCAGCTCAATGCTTCCAGTTTTAAGCTTGCTCTGCTTGCCTTGTACTCTTTGGTTCGTTAAAGTCACTGTTTCCGTGATCTATGTCATCCACTTCGAGAATTGTTGGAAATGGCCAAGAAGCTGTTGTATCTTCTCGCTCAGTTCATTCCATGTATGCCTTGTTTCATCATTTTCTGTAGTTCTTATTATGCACTATATCATATTCTTTTGGTCAATAAACACATCGTCTACTTCCGGTGGTCCTCCCACGTTACTGCCTTGATTCAGGATCTTAGGAACGAAGAAATCGCCATGAGCTTTTATTCAATCTTGTTCGAGCAGTGGCTGTTGGCTTACAGGCAGGAATGCGTGTTACTGTTTTGCAGTGGTGCTTTGATCTATAAAAAGCGATGCGAGTCAATACACATGCTGGATACAGTCTCGTATTAAGGGGGCTGAGGCTACTGCAATACGGGATTATCAACGAGAAGACATATTATCATCTCTCACAGGTACTTTCACAAAACGTTTTTATATGTATATTGTTATTAAGATAGCCTGGGCAACTTGAGAAGTCAGTTAGTCGAATTCTAGTAATATAGACACCTTCAACTGAGCTGGGTCGGAACCCTCTCATTTTCATCTAGAGCAAATGATTAAATGGCTTCAGCCACGTGCTAGCAGGTAATTTCCCAATTCTTTTTCAAGGAAAAGGCCGCTTTAAATGGACAGCTACTAAGTAGACGGTGGAAGTGAGAGGCCATTGATTGATTGTTATATACCGAAGTTCAGGTTGTGATGTTGTAACTTCATAGCGCTTGACATGAGTTTTCGATGCTACCACGAATTCAAACTTTAAATTCAACCAAGTTATACCCAAGCACACAAAGCCTTAAGATGTCCCCTATGAGATTATGATATAATTGGATACATGATTCAATAGCGGGTGATGCACCAAGTGTGTGCAAATCTGCATAACATTATCTCCTTGGTGCAATTGCTGCAAAGTTTCTTCAAAGTTGTGCGATAGCATCCTCAATATGTCAACATCATAACATCATAACATACCAGGGGCACATCCAAGTATACTTTTTTCTGTCATCGCAGTCAAGGCGCGGTCAGTAACAGTACGGATGGGATCGTAGATGAGTACTATGGAAGCATAATTTTCGTTTCTGTTGCATTATGAAGCATCACAAGGCGGAGTTCGATGCGTTGATGTTTTGTCCAAGAAGCGAAGACATTCGAATTGATTTGTTTTGTATGTGAGATGCGTTAGTGGAAGCTTGGCACACAAAGTAATCTTGGGAGTAGCGAGGAAGAGCTAAAGGGCAAGAAAAGGTTTGGAAATGAAGACTATTTTGCTTAAATGCATGGTAAGCAGCTTTAGGCTTTTATCTTAGGGCTTCAGGGGATACTCACAGTAGCTTTCGACACGGAAGAGACAGTAATCGTTTGCTTGATGACGGGATATTTTTAGCGCCTCCATCATGACAAAAGTCCTGACATCGCTTCTACACATTACTACAGATCTTGGATATTGGTTCCGTAAACGCAATGTAGTCGTGCTACCATTGGCAGCAGATGCGATCAATTCATTACCAGGTATTTTCTCGAAATGGTTGACCACGAAAGACTGGACACCTCTTCCTTGTCTGCTTCCCTTGTGAAAGAGAACATGCCCCGACTTCTTACTATTTCGCGCAAAAGAAGTTTTGACAGAAGAATATTACTGAGTGTGCCGTTTTCGTTGGCGCGAGCAGAGCCTCGTTCGCCAGAATGACGTTGACGCCAAAATTACCACTCCATACATGATCGAGCTGGTTCATGTTTATTTACATCAGTAAACAAAGCAAAGTAAGCTGTAATTTTTGTTCAAGGTCTCCACGCTATAATAAGTGAAGTGATCTATCTAACAAGGCTTATCGATATCCCTTCTCGTGACTTTTGGAAGCATCAGTAAATCTCATTGCGAGCCCAATGACAGCGTTAATTGCGCTCGAGTGACATCAGCTACTTGTGATGACGACGATGGTATCCTTACGAAAACAGCTACTATTTTCTCGTCTACGATGGCACTCGAGTTGAAAAAACTTTGTGCTTCAGTGCGTCTACGATGTTTCAAGAAATCCCTTAAGTTTTCAGGGTGCTATCGCCGTATTCGAACCGCGGCAAACAATCGATATGTCGAATGTTCAGAGGAGCGACGCATACTGGAAGACTGTACAACCAAGTGATAGCATGTACAATAAAATTGATTTGGACAAAAATCCCATTGTTAGATGCCTTGCGTGGATTATAGTAGCGATTTACACATAATTACAGCACATTCACGCAATTCAAATCACGGTAAGCCCCTTTCAAGCGCTCCATCATTTCTTCTTCGGCTTTGCGAAGCCACACTCGAGGATCGTAGAATTGTTTGTTAGGAGCGCTGTCGCCCTTAGGATTGCCAATCTGTCCTTGCAGATAATCCTTTTTGTCATTGTAAAAATTGAGTATACCTTTCCAATACGCCCATTGCGTGTCAGTATCAATGTTCATTTTCACAACTCCATGATTGACAGCAGTCTGAATATCTTCGTGAGATGAACCAGAGCCCCCGTGAAAGACAAACAAGACTGGGTGCTTTTGGTCCTTCGCGACTTTTCCTTGCACATGTTTTTGAAAGTCACCCAGCAAGTTTGGCTGAAGTTTGACATTGCCGGGTTTGTAAACGCCGTGAACATTTCCAAATGCCGCAGCAATCATAAAACATGGAGAAACCGGTGAGAGTTCATTGTAAGCATGCAAAATATCAGACGGTTGAGAGTACAAAGAAGAATTATCCACTCCAGTGTTGTCCACTCCATCTTCTTCACCGCCAGTGATACCGAGCTCAATCTCCAGAACAAGTTTGATTTTCGCCATTCGTTCAAGATACTGCTTGCAAGTAGCAACGTTTTCATCTAGCGGTTCCTCCGACAAGTCCAACATATGCGAGCTGAATAATGGTACATTATGGATTTTAAAGTGTTCTTCATCGGCCTTTAGCATCCCATCAAACCAAGGCAGAAGCTTCTTAGCGCAATGATCAGAGTGCATTATCACAGGAACGTTGTAGTATTGTGCAAGCAGCTTTACGTGTTGTGCACATGCCACTGCACCGATAACCGAAGCTTTTTGATTGACATTTTCGATCCCTTTTCCTGCGAAAAAGGCGGCTCCACCATTAGAGACCTGAATCACAATAGGAGATCCAATGTCTCTTGCTGCCTGTAACGCGGCGTTCGCTGTGCTCGTAGATGTTACGTTAACAGCAGGGATAGCGAAATTGTGCTCTTGCGCGTATCGATACACTTTCATGACGTCATCTCCCGTCAGAATACCTGTTGGAACGATATCAAGTAACCCCATTTTGGAACTTTTCTCCCTTAATATGTGGATTCGAATTCCCGGGTAAATGGGTCGGCCCAACCGAACAATTCGACTACCTCTAGTATTACATTAGGTCACGATATTATATCATACGGGTTATTCGGAACAGTTTGAAAGAAGCTTTCGTGATGCCTCTAAACGCGCCGTTCCACTCCTCTATGGAGAAGGAGATAAAAAAAGCTTCCAACATTGTCAAATCCTTATTCCATTCTACTATTGATAGTGATAATGCAATCCCCATCGAAATGCTTCGGAATTGCGCTGGTATCGCATTTTTGACCGTAGTAAAAGCTGGCTTCATATGGAGTGCAAAACTTGGTACAGGAATAGTGTTATGCCGATTACCTGATGGATCGTGGTCTCCACCTTCTGGAATCGGTACGGCTGGCGTTGGATTTGGAGCTGAGGTTGGTGGCGAAATCATTGATTTCATGATCGTACTTGGGTCGCCGTCTGCATTGCGAACTTTCAAAAAGGGTACACAAGTCTCTCTTGGTGCAGGATTGGATATTGCAATTGGGCCAGTTGGTAGAAGTGCTGGAGCTAGCGTCAATGCAGGAGGTGCTGGAGTGAGTGGGAATTATTCGTATAGCCATGCCAAAGGTTTGTTTGCTGGAGTGGGTCTTCACGGCTCCACCATTATGGTACGTGGAGACATGAATCACCGTTTCTATGGTCGGAAAGTCACTCCAGGTGAGATATTGAGTGGTCACGTTCAACCTCCACCAGGATCCTGTGATCAGCTGTACGAAGCTATCCATAAAGTACTAAGTAGTCGTACATCCAATATGGTATAAGCACTTGCTTTGTACCAAACTTTATTACGTGACGCTGATTTCGTTTACGTGTAGAGTCACGTCCCAGCTATCACAGCGGGACCAGCTGACGTTGTGTATCCGGACGCACGTGAGACCATCCCAACTCGCTCATTGTCGATGAATCAACATAATCTCAGCCGATCATCTTCATGCGGAACAGCACCTCCGCTTGAAAATGATCCAAGAATCCAACGATTGTCACATTACAAATCCGAAAAAGAGCTCTATGCAGAATTCGAGCAAAGGAAATCCAGTCAGGTCTCAATTGGTTATGGAGTATCCTGTCATCCAAAACAGAGTATTAGTAGTAATGGAAACCCACACTCAGCAACTACTGTATCGCATCCTTCCAATCAGAAGCCTCTACATCAAGCATCAACTGTTCCGAAAAAGCCCTTTCCTCCCATTCCTTCACCGGCAATAGGAGGCGAAGTGAAGCAAGTTTACGGCGAGGTGATCCAATTCATCAAGGTGCAGTGTCCCCATGCCAATGTGGACACTTTCAAAGAGAATTGCCGCTTATTTGGTCAAGACGCAATGACGTTGGACTCTTATTACAGCTACTTGTCTTCTATGTGTACAAGGTCGCTTCAAATGCAATTATTGCCAAAACTTGTACGCTTGCTACCAACTCCAGAGAAAAGAGAACTGCTATGGGTACGTAATTCTGTCCTCATTGATTTGATGATTGAATTGGTCTCATTCTCGTTTCAGTTAATGTATTGTCAGGAAGTGCTTGTGCTCAGCTAAGGCTTAACCGCTTTATTAAGTCGACCTATACGTCAAATATGTACACACATTAGATCAGTCTTTAGTCGTTACGTCGGGAACAGTAAGATCGATTTATCGGCAACATGGCGTGTGAGATCACGTTTGGTCACTTGTTTGTGCTGTCAGTAATTATAAATAGCAACGGTGTTGCATCGTCAATCAATATGGCCTGCCACATGGCCTGTGCATATAGACACATCAATGCTGCAATATTAGTCGAGTATCCTTGTTGAAGTTGCTTTGATGTTTCCATGGGACAAAAGCGCGTTTGCCTAAAATAACACTGATGACATAATTTCAGTCAAACTCATTCGGGTAAACGGACGGCGTGTAATTACATTGTTGGTGTATTTTGACCGTGAATTTCCAACGGGAATTCATCATTATTTGTTGACGACTGAATTGTTCGATTTTATATAAAGCTCAATTTTAACAGAGACTCACAAAAACTCGAGTGGATATGACAACAGTCAACGCGATGTGTGCCGACAAGCCTAAAATCATCAAAATAGGGAATAGCAAAAAAGAAGGCTCATCAAAGTCTATGTCTGCACTCAATGACATCACAACTCAAACAGTGCCCGTGAAGCTGAAACATAGCGGCATAAAACGCAGTAGTAGCAAGAAAAGCAAAGCAAGTGTTCGAAAACCAAGCAAAACTCAAGAGAAAAAAACAAAAATGATGTTACAGCGTGAGCATGATAATATACCGTTGAGTGCTCCGTTTGTCAATGAAGAAATTGAAGAAGATAGGGGCCACGAGTTTAGTAAGTGATAATGCATTCAGCACTTTTCGGCCTTTTTCAAATTGAGCGTATCTAGATGCTGAAGATCTTAATAAACTTCGAAAAATGTGGGAATTACCGGCTATTTGTCATATTTTATGGCTATTACAGGATCCTTTGAAGCTTCCATTCTCAGCGCGTCTTTTGGATTACGAAATAGCCCTTATGAAGCCAACCAACTCGACTTTACTCGATAATATCATCACAACATTATTGGCTACAGAATCGAAAGGCACGAAAGCCATTTCTTTTGAAAGTGGAGTCAAGTTACGGTACGAGTTTTGGAGTCGGCATCTGGCTGAGCGATATAAACGAAAGTATCATGATTGGCACACGCAGTTTGTGGATCCCAATGCCAGTCCTGCTTCCAGAACATCAGAACAAGCCGAGAAAAATAGTGACAGTAGCTTTTTCCCTCACAAATGTACACTATCGTATCTGGGCGCTCAATGTCCATTCAAAGTTAGTATTCTGGCCACTTTGATCGCATCATACAACATGGAATCTCTAAGCTTTGAATTGTGGTAGGATGCATCCTTCGCCGATTTGACCATTGAGATGCGTTGCAAAGTATTGTATAATCTATGCGAGGCAATAGTAAATGATACGAAAAATATGTAAGTCACGGTAGCAATTGTATTGACGTATCGCTTATTGATAACGCGTAGAAATTATTTGCAGCAAATGGAAGAAGACGATCTAAGAATCGAACCATTAGGATTCGATCGTGTTGGAAATGCTTACTACTTTTTCACCGAATTTTACCATGACCGGCGTATCTACCGTCTTGAATCAAACGGGGAAGCGTGGGATCTTTGGGCCAGGGGAGAACACTCATTCAGAGAAATGTTAAAGAAGCTAGAACATATGCGTGGCCGTAAGGCTCGAGGAGAGCAGGATCTGATAGAGCATATGAGGGTTATCATAGAACAATACGAAGCGGAGGATAAAGTTCACGCGAAGCAAGTTGAGTTAGCGAACCGAAAAGCAATATTAGACGCCATGCCGCGGAAAAAATCTCTTCGTTTACGCGCAAAGAATATGGCAAGGGCAGCAGTCGAACGAACTGTAAAGTCTCCTTAGTAGTGAGAGGAGAATACTCATTCAATGACACTTATGTGCACTTCTTTCAATAAAAAATATCGCACAAATTTCATCGTTCATCATACAGCAAACTACAAGATTTACATTAGCAAGGATCTTCAATGAAAAAGGCACTCTCACTTCAGTCAATGCTTGTAACCACCTCAAGATTCAGGCACGCGATCCTTCCACTACCAAGAGCGAGGGCTTTTCCCTGCTCTGTTAGCCAGCCTGAGGCGTTACGCCCTTCCTTAGAGACCTTGACAGTACCACTTACGTGGGACTTCCAATGTCTACCCCTGGTTTGGAATGGACATGCCATCTACACCTTGGTTATAGAAGTTTCAAGCATTGGCCCGAAGAGATAGTACCATCGCTCAGGCAGAAGCTTCCTGTCACAAGTTGACGCCACTCAACTCAGCACTTAATCAAGTACCAAAACAAATATAAACAGTTGCATTTGCACCATATCGAAAACGGTCTTATACATACTTTAGCCGTCGAAAGTATTCTTATATATCAGTATATATGAGCTTGAACTGCACGTGTTAGGTAACAGGAATTTATTCACTCGATAGGAAAACCTTTCCTGGTAGTGAGAAAATAAATTTTGAGAATCCGCATGATCAGAATTCATATATGCGTGTTTTTGATAAGCCGTTCAGCTCGTACATGGCTCAATAATGAACTCGAAGCAATTTGGTTCATGTTGCTGCAAAAGTATTAAATCTCAGATCAATTATCACGCATAGCTTGGCATTTATACTACTGGTAGCCAAATTTAATAGCTTAGAATCACTAAAAATTTGCATGAACCTTTGATCTGAGTACATAACTCTTAATACCACAAATGGTTCGTTCATAAGCATTTCGATGTTGATGACTTAGCAAAGATAATTATATGATTCCGAGAAAGTTGACTAGCATTAGAGCAACCCACAAGTACGTCAATGGTACACCCATTATCCATAAGAGGAAGAGAATTAATAGTAGATTTCCACCCCCTATCCGGAACGCAGGCTCTGTCGGCTGATCACTATCTGCCCTGGTATGCTGTCGTTGAGGCGGTCGAAACCTTGTCCTCATATGCGGCGGAGCTCCACCAAATGTTGTAAAAGAAAATCCTGGTCCAGAATGTGACATGTGAACTCGAGTTCCTCCCATGGAACCATGTCCGTGCTGACCGCCTTGAAAGAACATGCTAAATGGATCTTGCCCACCAAAGAATGCTCGAAAGACGTCTTCAGCATCTTGTGCTTGAAAGGGATGCATGCCACTTCTACCACCTCCAGAACTTGAGTTTCCTGCGAGACCTGCCTGTCCAAATCGATCGTATTGTTTTCTTTTCGTCTCATCTGATAGAATTGAATACGCCTATCCGCAGAAGATATGAGTCAATGCGATTTGAACCCAGTTTCAGGTTGCTTGACCTCTCCTATTTTCTTGAATTGCTCTTCTGCCTTCACTTTATTGTCTAGATTTTTATCTAGAATGAACATGTCAACTACAATCTCGGCGAAAAGCGAGCTGTATGCGTGCAATCACCGACCTGGATGATACTTCACAGCAAGCTTACGGTAAGCACGTTTGATTTCGTCGTCAGTTGCGGTCTTCTGGACACCAAGTACGCGATAATAACACTCATCTGTCATCTCTGAGAGATCGCTGGTAAGCGGTACCGTAGCTCCCCTTTATTAGAAGTCGGATTAAATGCAGAGGCCGAACGCATCGTATGGAAAGTAATACATCAAAGGAAACATCACGACGATGAGTATCAATGCAGCTGAACCTTTATGGTATGCACAATCGTATGAACAAAAAATACCGATCTCACTCAAGTACAAAGCATTTTGTACTATCCTTGTATGATCCGCCAAACAAACACCCGAACAGATCGACTCGAATACAAGATCGCACTTGCGCCGAGAAGCTTGAGATCACTGGACGTACTTGAGTAATTGGCAAGATGCAAACAGCTGGTCAACACGGCGTTTCAGGGTTTTTTGGGCCAAAAATACGCAGATGTGGCTGTAGGCACATGATTAAAAAAACGGCACTTTCGATGTGGAACACTCTAACCCATCTTAAGTAGCGAGCCGCCCTGTCCACCTTTGTTGTAAGTGATCTACGATTACAAAATGAGATCGACCGCCGTTCAGCCGTCCGGTGTGGATACCCAGGTTTCATATCCGACACACTCTTTACTGCCTGCAGAAGTGATGCAACAAATGCGTGCGCCTTCGATTAGTACGAAACGGTCTCCGATGCTAACGGCACGCTTTATAAACAGTAATATGCACCCATGGTTCTGCTACTTTTACAATGTTGCATTCGAACGCGATTATCAGGCATTCCAGCGTCGCCAAAGAAAAGGCCTCGATCATTTTTACATGCTGGCGCTATTGGCTGTAGCCATTCTATTTACTGCTGCAACGCTCATGAAAGGTGTTGGTGAAACAATTGATGATTTTTGTATTCATATGCTTGTCAACATTGGCAGAGTCCCACTAGAGATGGCGACTTTCCTTGTCAAAGAAAGCGATACTGCCAAACACAACGTCAAATTTCTGCAAAACTTTATTGGCTTCTCCTGGATTGCATACGCAGTAGCGTTTGCTATTTCCATTTTTACGTGGCGTCGAAAAACGCAAGTGGTGAGGGTGTTCCGGGTATCCGGTATACACTTGAATCAATTTCAATTGATTTTTCTACTTTATTTCCAGTTTGCAATGTACCCATTGATCAGCCAAATTATCAGTATCATCACAACGCTGGTAGATGGAGTTGATCAGATTTTTGAAGGATTGAATCGGACAATCATGGCAGCAGGAATGATATCCGCGCCGCCATCGGTTATTGCTACGATACAATACTATCTGGAGGTATATCATCAGAATTTCATCGTGCTTGGGCTCGTGTATCTCGACATTTTGTACTTTTTTCTCTTATTCGTGCTCAGTATCGCAGCTGGGCTGTTCCGTCTTCAGTATATCTACTTTCTTTTTCTGACAGTGGAAACCACTTTACTGATTTTGGGGATCTCTATTTGGTACTATCGCTACTTTGTCGAGCGCTGGTTCATGTTCGCAATTTATGCTGCCACAGTGGCTCTCTTACTTCGTGGAGCCTGGGAACTTGATGTGTATTGTCGTCGCGAGTACTTGAGCTCCATGAATCTTGTGAATGAGAATCGACGTTTGAGTGATCAAAATATCACGATGAAAGAAGAGCTATCCGGAAAGCTCCAGTACCAATTGCATTATGAGATGGGAGATATTCTTCGCATTTTATGCCAATTAAAAGTCAAAATTCCTGCGAATGATAGGCGCGAAATTGATAAAATCATCACCGCGCTTGTGACAAATGAAGACTTATTCGAGGTCACTCTGGATGCATCGCTTGCTGAACATGAAGAGGAGGTACAGGGATGGCTACATATGATGACGCACAAAGACAAATTCCCAAACGTTTACACTGTCGGAGCTGGCAAAGGCAACGATGGACAGCCAGAGCGACAATTCATCCAAACCAAACGAGGTAGTACCGGGAATCATCGTCTTTGTCGCACTGAGTATTCGCGGCGTATGAGTCATGTTTCCGATAACGGTATGGGGTACGAAAACACTGGTGAAATAATCAATGATTTTTTTAGTAAGGAGCCCAAAGAAGAGCGTGAGACATTGGCACGTAGTCTCTATACGACCATCAAAAGCGAATTTTACGTCGATATATTTCAGTTGGCTGAGCGTTGTGAATCACCTTTACAGGCTGTTTTGATCACTTGTTTCGAAGTTAACAATCTGATCTCGGAACTCTCTCTCGATCTTGGAAAGGTACACGCTTTTGCTGCAAGTGTTGAAAATCATTACTTCAAGCGCAATCCGTATCATAATTCACTGTAAGCCGAGATTTGTATGACGATGAGGTCGAGGACTCATTTTTTACAACTTGTAGACATGCCAGTGCAGTTGTGGCTGATATGAACTTTTACCTTCGACGAATTCATTTCAATCTTGATCACACTGTCATCTTAGTTGGCCTGATAGTTGCAGCAGCTCATGATATCAGTCATCCAGGCGTTTCGAATGGATTTCTCATTTCTACCCGATCCAAGCTCGCCATCACTTATAGCGACGACTCGATCCTTGAGCGCATGCACCTTGCTGAGCTGTATCGCATCTTATCGCATGAAAAATACGATTTATTCTCGCACATGGATACATCTGCAAAGTCAGAAATGCGTAAATTGGTGATACAAATGATCCTTGCAACCGATCTCTCACGGCTTTTTTCGCACATTACGAAATTGAAGAGCAAGGGGTTCGCTGTGACCGAAGAGAGTCGCGGGTTGGAAGTGGGTCTGATTATGGAAACCCTTTTGATGCTATCTGACTTGGGACACACCGCAAAGCCATTCGCGTATCACGTGAATTGGGCAAATCGCATCACAGAAGAGTTTTTTCGTCAAGGAGAAGCCGAAGAACGAAATGAGCTTCCGATTTCACCGCTTTGTGATCGCAAACAAGGCAATTTACCGAAGAGTCAAGCTACTTTTCTATCACTTTTGGCGATGCCGCTTTTCGAAACCGCAAATGAAGCGTTTGAAATAGACAACTTCAATGAAGTTCTATCTGCGCTGAAAGGAAACATACGATCGTGGCAAGAAATGATAGAGAAAGGCGAAAAAAGCCATGATATAATAAAGTCATAATGATTGGTTTAAAATGTCTTCTTGGCGCTGTGATTGGAAGATTGACTGACAGACAATTTCTGTGGCCAAGTTTCATTCATCGGACGTCGACCCTTTTGGGGTCATTGAAGTGAAGTTTGCTTGAGATTTTGATGCAACTTTTACGATACTCACGTCCTATATTAAGCAATATGTTTCGATGGTCCTGCCAGGGTTTTTCACACTTAGAATTGTGTTGCAAAAAGTATGTGCGGCCAAACAAATATTGATTTTTTAGGTAGCAAAAGAAGAGGGTGAATAAATAGAAATAGCGATGTAGCAAGGGGGACGGTGTTTCACAAATTCTTCACTTTCAATATAAACGTTTACTGCGTCCGTTCTACAAGCATGCACTTTTTCGTATAAATGCGCATGGAAGACATTAAGTACGCCAGTTACCCCGTTGACCACGTCAGCGAGAGTCGCTAGGTTCGAAGCATCTGCGCCTCTCGAGTGCTCGTCGGACCGATTTTCGTGCCAGCGCATGCAAAAATAGAGTAATGTCTGACCTCGGTACAGTCGCGAAAGAGATCGTGAGTGTCCTACGACAAACTGGCGCACGACTTGTTTGTATCGACTTTGATTCGACTTTTTTAACCATTCACACAGGAGGCGAATGGGAAAAACCTGCGTCGGAATTGCAAAAGTACATCCGAAAATTATTTGTTCATTTGATTCCGTGCATTCGTGACGCTCAAATACACGTTGCGGTGGTCACATTCAGCCCTCAAGTAGCACTTATTAAGGAAGTATTAGAGCTTTGTTTTGGTGATGCCTTAGCACAATCAATCATTGTGCGTGGAGACGATCCCTCATGTTTATTAACAAGCTTGGGAGCTCAAGCATTCGACCCATTTCATTCAGATAAAGCTATATATTTCGATCGAAGATGCAAGTTGCGATATATTGCATCTGCTGCGACAGAAGCGTCGATGATATGCTGTCAGCCTATACAAACTCGCCACACTGTTTTGATCGACGACGATCCTGCCAACGTGCGCATAGCCAAGGATACAGGTGTGGCTGGAATCTACTTTGAGGTCAACGATACAACCTTGAAGAACCTGTGCGAGCGCATAAAGCAGTTGTACGTCGCCTCGCCAACGATCACATACGCTACCCCGTTGAAAGCTAGGACCAGAACAATGCCACGATCGTTTTCAACACCCGATATTGGTGCGAAAGAACGACGATTTCCCTATTCTAAGAAGAATATTCTTTACACACCCTCGCCAGCGCTAAAAATCAAGTATACTGTCGATATGGGACGTCCAAAGTCAAAACGAGCAGCTAGAGCAGAAACGCTTGCACGAAAAATTTATTCCTAGAATTGATATACAAACCACACGAATGAAATAACACGCTTGAACCTCAGTATGTTTAATTGACCTACGAGAACGGCCCGCATACTTTTGTAGAGATATTATCAGACAGATTGGCTGTGAGTAGGTTTCATGATTTCGAAACAATGATGGATGACGTGTACTATTCGAATGAACAGAATCTTCTGTCGCCAGTTCCATATTGACCCTTCTGACGCGTTTTCAGTTATAATCGAGCACGTATACTCATCAAATACTTCTATAAAATTTCCTTTCATAACACACCATTTTGAAGGACAGTATCTCTGTATAATCCATTCGACTGAGTCCCAAACTTTGTCTGGTGATCGTAGGTCGTCTCACTTATGAGCAAGTCATTTTACTCTTTAAAAGCTTCATACTGGGGAGAAAAGGCATGCCTGGGAGTGTCGCATGTTGTGCAAAGCTACTTTTCAAAAGAGCAAGTGGTTTGAAACCTAATCAACTACAAAAAAGGCGTATTATCAGCTGCGATATGGCACCTGCATTCGACGTTTATTGGCCGCGGCTTGAAAAAAGAAGATGAACTACCAAGTTTGCTAATCAAGTCGATTCGCTGGTTTTTCTGATACCTACCGCCAAAGTCCTAATGTGGGACTTTTTTCTTGTGACGCGCTTATTGCGATACGTCATTTAACAACTTTCATCCATTGGATGTGTTTGAATCACGCATAAGGTTTCACTACACTTTTTAGCAACGTGGAGATGGGGAGTAACAAAGGGATGGTAGAAGCCCATCACGACATGAACGTCCATTCACAATTTCAAATCAAAACCTCATCATGCAACTCTTCCTCGTCGTGGTATCCATCTGATCCGCTGGCTAGAATGATGGAGTCAGCCTCTTCGATGCAGCTTGATTCAGAGTCGTCACCTTCACGTGCGGACCCAGTCATACCTAGTTTCAACGATGATTCTCTCTCGACGCTAAACAGTGCCACCATTTCTTACAATAATACGAGTAGAACAAATGAGCAAAAAATACTCGAATCCATACGCCCGGGTCGATGTGAGAGCAATTCTAAATCGCACGTTAAGAAGAATCCATTGTTTGAATCTTCTCGTAAAAGTATTTCGAGCCAAAAAGAAGTGTTCATGTGTCCGGAAATACATTGCGGAAAACAATTTCCTCGATCGTTTGCGTTGCGTCGTCATATGCGAATACATACGGGCATCAAGCCGTATCGATGTGATTACCAAGGGTGCACCCAATGTTTCAATACTTCTGGAAATCTAAGTAGGCACAAAAGAATTCACAGTGGTGAGCGTCCATATCCTTGCATCGTTCCAGCATGCGAGAAACGATTCAATACCAGCACGAAATTAAAACGTCATATGCGGTCTCATTTTCCCGAAGGTGAGCATCTTTTTCGATGCATCGGAATGAATTGTTCATGGAGCAGTGATAACTATAAGGAATTCGTGCAGCATCAGAAAATACAGCACAACATTGCTGCCAAGTATAGAATTGGTGACATACCCGTGTCCGATCAACGAAACTATGCGGGCGTATATCCATACAACTCCAATATGACTTCGCCAGTTGAGCAAAATGTATATCCTCAGCCATGTTTATCTCGCTCGTACGCTTCTTCGTCATCAAGTAATGTGTGTCGAGCAACGGACTATTTAGATCGTGAGTCACAACGTCCTCGTGATATGTATTATCGATTGAATCCCCAATCAACACAAGAGAACTTTTCGGTAGCCACAAGAAATAACGCAGAAGGGCATTACAAGCGAGACCAAGAACTCTTGACCAAAGAAAGCGGAATGATGTCCTCATATCATCGTGAATCATATCGTAAGGGCCAAGGTGAGGAATACGGATATGAAAGTAAACAAAGGAGTAAATATCATAGTGTGCGATCTCCGTCGCTCTCGAACTCTCTTTCAGCGTCTGAAATCCCATTGACATCGCAAGAATCTTATGCTTTGGAATCACATCAAGTCCAGTCCACTGGACCCGCCGAGCAAACGACTTTTTATGCGTCTCGTTCGGGCGGGTATGAAGGTTCGATAGCTTACAATTCTGGTACCAATTACGATAATGTACCGTCCTCAGCGTCTCTACATCAAATAGGTCGTCTTCGGCACGATCTCACTTACAACAATGCCCCATTTTCTTCCGTGATCCACAATCAACGTGCACCGATGCTGGGAAGTATCCAGCATGCTCCTTTGCTTCGTCCGCCTCCACGCTCACCGAATGAAGAAAATACTGTCAAACAAGACCAGCATCAACGGTATCAACAACAACAGCCGTACAATACTTATCCAGTGCCACCGATGCAGCCTGCGGCTCCGGAATTCACCGGAGAAGAGCTGAGCGTGGTGCTCGAATTAATGAAATGATAGACTGATAATCAGCGTAGACCATGGACTCGTTCTTAGGAATCACAGCTGTATGTAAACGTACGATTAACAGTCAAGTGTAATAAATGTAGAAGTTTCATTCTTCGCACTGATGTTCCCAAAGCGACTCGATGTGGAGACCATCGGCGATTGGCTTATAATGAATTCTGAGGTCTGACCGCATAGTACGGTTGGAAACATTTCACGTCAACTGTGAGGGGATTTTATTGAGGAAACTCCTCATACTATGCTTAAAGACTGTCCTCAGCATCAGTGGCTAGCTCTTCGTAAATTAGAGACACAACTCGCGGTGTGGTGGACCAAGTGATTTGGCATACTAACATAAATTTCACTCAATGACGGCTAGAACGATACCTAATGTATACGATAAGAGGTTGCTCTCTCTCACGAGCGATGATCTGGGTCATATCATGGACTATTTGACCGTTAGAGAACGCTTCCGCCTTTTAGTGTGTAACAAAACCTTACTGAGAGTTGAGCCGATCGCCCGCGACTTTACTTCGTACTGTCAAATTTGCACTCATTGCCGAGATGGATTCCCTCACTTATGTAGGCAAAATGAGCAGGATCTCTCATTTTGGAATAGTTTATTTCGATACAGTCGAAAGCAATTACACACGCTCCGGGTAGCTGTATGTGAATCCTTCGATGCCGAGTTGTTGGGAGCCGAACACTCACAGCACGCACTACAAAAGTTGCGGGTTTTGGAACTTATACGGTGCAAAAGCGTCGGAGCAAAAGAGGTTTGTGATTCATTTTCTCATGCATCTGAGGTTGCTTATATTTTGTGTGAGTAGCTGCTGGCATTAGCGGATACGTGTCAAAATCTCCGAGAAATTTGTTTTCGAGATATGACGATAGACAGCACAGCTTTATCTCTGCTTCTTGAGAGGAATTTCAAATCGTTGCGGGTGGTTCATTTTTGGGGATGCCACACATTGAATGATATAGATATACGGAAGCTCACTCTGTGCGTCAAATTGACTGATCTGAGTCTTTGGGGCTGTCATGCTGCTGGCAGTTTGTCTATAATTCCCGTAGTAGAGCGATGCAAAAAACTTCGAAGACTGAATTTGCGATATTGCCACAAAGTCGATGATAGAGTTGTCGCGATGATTGCCGATCATTTGCCATGTTTACGGGATTTAAACCTACGTTATTGCTACAAAATCACTGATCGAGCGGTTGAGAAGCTTTGTGAATCATTAGTACATTTGGAAAATCTGAATTTATCGCAATGCACACGTATAACTGATTATGCAATTTTCCGCATCGTGGCTTCTCTCACCAATTTAAAGGAATTACGGCTCTGGGGCTGTGTCAAGCTTACTGCTGCATCGGTGATTGCGATATCAGCTGGATTGCCTTCCTTAAGGCTAATGGATATTCGTAGTCGAGACAAATTTGAAGCTGTTATCGGAGGCCAAGTTGCGTACAAATATGTAATACAAACATATCGGAACAAATTGGCGAAATGGGAACAAACTAGTGAAATCGGCATTTATCGACGTCCGTTAGCGTGCTTTGTTTTGGCTTGACGTGATGAAATAATATATACCCTTATATTTGCTCTATAGGCTTGGCCAACGCAGCGAAAGAAAAATTGATCAGAGAATACGGGGAGAAAATTTAATTATAATTTAGTGATCTTTTCTATCAGAGAATATGCCACAACTCGCAAATGCTCACTCTGGCAAATTGCATTGCGATACTTGCCGTCCTATAAATGCTATTCTTTCAGTCCACTGACACAACTGATCATAGCTCGACATGTACAAAACATGTAGCTCTCCATGCGCGTATACCCTCAGCGGGTACGCTTCCGCCGAGTTTCTACGCGTCGACTGATAAATGTCATTTTCTTCACTCGATGTCGGTGATGTTGTAGAAGACGTGCAGCTGGAAACCATCTGCAATTTATCGACTTGAAAACTCACAAGTGCTGCTGCAGACCCTTGTGCGTAAATGTTGAGGTGTGTGAATGTCAAAACACCCCAGCAACCTACACCCATTGGTAAGCTTTCTGAGGAGAAACTCACAAAGGGCGATGATACTTTTATTGATTTCCGCCACCAAGCTGAGTTAGTGTTACTAGGATGCACGCTTTGTATTCCACTTACCATTCTAAAAGGCGATACAAACACAAACGAATTGGTGAACACGGGCAGGAGTTGTAGAGTGATAGATCCTCGAACATGGCGATCACATCCGATCAGACTTTCTCTGGTTGGAAATACCCATTTCCCGATTGGAGCCTGCAACGATGGCTGTGATTCCCAGCCCGAATGTAACTTGAAAATCGACTGACCCAGAAACAATCGCTTTCGCACCGCAGTGATACCAATGAGCGTTACCACTATATCGCATTTGCTCGAGAGCATGGGCACGAAACATTTTCTATCCCATTTTGGTGCTCGTATATGGATGCAATTTTCTGTGGTATACTCAAACATATTCGGTCCAAAAGGCTTACGGAGAACTCGGATATCGCAGTAAACGTGCGTGAGAACTGTAAAATCGCACCAAAAAAATACGTTTTCCGCGTTGACGACGCCCAATAAAACGGGTCTTCCTGCTGGATGCGATTCGCTCTTATGCGGCTTCGACATGAGATATCTGCGCGATACGCGCTGAATCGCGACAAGGGCGGCCACTTTTGCCTCCGTCGTGTCAGTCTCTTGCACAGTCTTACGGTGTACGAGCGGTGGAGTTCCCGGCAAATTTTCAACCATTTTAGTCGCTCTCTCGAGTTTGTTACCTTTTGTTGTCGGAATTGGCATAGCAGCTACAATGTTCTGAGCCGTAATTGAAACGTATACCTGACATAGTCTCTATATCGACACGTCGTTGTAATGTCGCGAAGAATAGCGTAAAGACGAGTCTAAAAGACTAACATAGGGTACTACATTATCAGATTAGGATACGACCTAGTTCTAAATGTTGTTTGCCATAAAGAGATGGTACTTATCAATGTTCCGCTTTAGAATATCTTCAAGAGGACCCATCACGCGCTTGAAAGTTTTACGATCGAGAACGAGACATTTTACGGGTCCTTTGGCCGTGACGGTGGCCTGACGAGGTCGTGCTGTGAGAAGAGCAATTTCGCCAAAGTAAGAACCAGATTGGAGTGTTCCCATGTCTTGTGAAAGTGCGTCGGAGGATACGCGTTTGCTGCACATAGCTTCACCTTCTTCTATGATGTAAAAGTGATTCCCATCATCGCCTTGCTGTATTATAACTTGTCCATCTTGAAAGTGCTCCACGCGAAGAGCATCCACAATGGTCGTCCGCTCGGTGTCACTGAGTGACTCGAGTATCGGAACCCGTTCAATAAAGCCACGATGTGCTTGTCTTGTTCTCAAAGTCGTTTCCATTATAATGTACTTGAAAGTATGTCTATCCAGCGCCCAGGCTTTTGATTTTTCTCGCGCTTGTACTGTTGCAGCTCGTGGAGCATTGTACATTAGCGCTAATTCACCAAATGACATTGCTTCTGTGCACTATAAACACGCATATATATTAAATCTAAGACATGATCACACGCTTGTTACCGTTTGCACGAGCTCGCCGTCTTTGTAAACTTCGCAGACACCGCTTTCCAAAATGTAAAAGTTATCTCCGTCATCTCCTTGCTTGATTATGATATCTTCAGGCTCAAAAATCTTGGGAAACATCGCATCCAACACGATTCCCAGCTGATTCTCATCGAGAGATTGGAATAGAATATTTCCAGATACGATTTTTCTGATCTGCTCACGTTCTTTGTTAGACTTTGCATGCACGATTCTCTTGTCATTCCGGACACTCAAAGGATCAAGTGTTTCAGCAGAAACTGATGTTCTTCGAGCTCTGGAGATCGGAAATGGAGGTTCTGGAGTGTAAATGTCATTCAAAACATCGCCATCGTTTTCTTCGTCGCTATAAGATTCTTCCGATGAAGTGACCTCTGTCATATAATACGTTAATGATATCATGTCTTAAAGTGCAGGAATAGAGAGACATCGAACCTGACGCACAATATTCTTTGGCGTCGAATCCTGAGGACGCGTCGACATAATTTGAATTGTGCTCTTTGGAAAGAGGTTTGGAAAAGAATTTTGATACAGATTTCGTTTCGTTTGGATACGTCGACACCAAGTACTCGGCAATGTGTCCGATGGGATTGTCGGGTTTCGTTATCAGTAACGATCCAACAATTTGAACGAATAATGCCTGAATATCTTGGTCTTTCAGGTATCTGCGATGATCTTGTCTCATTGCATCACTCATTTCCGTACGGATTGTTTTCTTTTGGCGGAACGAGTGCGATAAAATCGAATTCGAGTGACACTTTCTGGCGACGTTTCACACATAAATTATGCATCGACCAATCCTGTAAGCTATTGGCTGATTGGTTATTATGTAAATATTGCGCATAATTATTGGTTATTATACGTATTGTTGTCACTCTATTGGCTGAGTGTACATCGCAATTGCTCGATCCATTTCGCGCATCGATGGCGCCAACTGGAGGTACGTGTAGCGGCACCTTTGACTTCTAATTAGAGCTGAAGCAGATGAAATCCGATTCCAATTTCTTTTCTAGGTACTCGACTTCGCATGAAGTATGCAAAGTCTAAAAATAAGCTCAAGGCGAAGAAAATTCCGTCACTGAAGAACCGAATTCGATCATTAGAACGATACTTGCAACGAAAGGTTCATTTTTTTTGCTGGAAGTCATGACATTACAGTTTCTCATGACAGGGTCAGAAAGATCCAACATGCGCTGACAAAGAACGAGAACTTGAGGAATTGCTGGCGCAGGTGAGGAAGTTATCTTGGTGACAATGTAATCTAATGAACGATTAGTTAGAAGAAAAAAATGTGATTAGTGAGCAGAAAAAGATAGTGGAAAGGAGCAAAAAGGTGAATTATGTATTTCCATCAATCATGTACGTGACTGAGGATTGTACCATAGCCACGATTCTTCGAACGTGTCAAGCTCATGCGAAAGCTTGGAAAACTAAAAAAGAAGCTGGAAGAGGTCAAGCATCCCAACCTATACTCGCGAGCACTCTCAATTAATATCACGTAACTGTCAGACAACATCAAAGAAAGAAAAGAAGAAGATGCATGCCGACATAACCGCTACTCGAAGAGATTTGATGGTATATGGCATTTGTTTAACTCTGTCACATTAACGCTAATTCGGAATGTCAAGTATGTTTTCTACTTCCCGAAAAGCGAGCGGTACATTCCATTATTTCCTACGGTCAAAACGTTGGATGATACCGCAATGATACGGTATGGTCAGAACAATGCTCTTATATGTTTGACTTGACATGAAACTGTATTCAGTCGAGAGACTCTGAAAGCTGAAGTTGTCAAGACCTATGAGGAAAATATAGATTCACATGAAAAGTTCGAATCATTTTGCACAGAATCTAGGAAATCGAAGGTCGACAGTACGAGTTCATGCAACTTGATCAAGAAACCACTCAAAGTGATCCAAAAGAAGAAAAAGAAGAAACACAGGCAAAATAAAGAAACCAATGAGCCAGCGCTTGTCGACCAAGATGGAAGCACAAGCGAATTGAGCGATACAGAAAAGAAATTCAATCAATCATTTCCAGCACAAAATTCTGAAAATGAAGAGCACGATTCCGACTTCTTCATAGAGTAAAAATAGGCTTGGCTAGTCACGTAATTGTAGAGATAAACAGTTATATTCGTGATTTTACCAATGTTGACACTAAATACCGTGACATGATGCGCGATATGACGCCGAGAATGATGGTATCGAGCGATATATAGAGATATTGTGTCACGTTGATGTACTGAAGGCAATACGATTGGCAATATAATACAATGCGGCTTCATACGTTAGTGCAATTGCAAATGATTTGCGATACAGTTTATTTCCTCATTGACTTTGTCGTAATCATTGTGATTTCCGGACACATTTCATCAGGTGATGAAGTGTTGATTGCACATGCTACGGAGATTCGATGGATGTGTATGCGTGCCTGTGAAAACAATCGTCCCATAAAAAATGCAGAAATTCATGCTTCTATTGTGCGCGATGAAGAATCTGCATAGGCAAATCTCCTTGTACATTGAAGGAATGCCTCATTTCTTGGATCTTCGATTCTGTTCCTAAGGCAACATGCAAGTACGGTGTTCATTTACACTGCGCTTGTTGATACCTCTATATGTACAACACCTTCAAAACATTATGCTGTGCTATCGTAGTGATCTGATGATTTGTCTGAATCTTAACAGTTATAGAGAACATCCATTAGCGCCACCAAAAAAAGATTTATCGCTGATAAAAAATAATGGAAGATTCAATTGTGGAAGGCACCCGAACCTCCGGGAAAGATGTTCGCGAACACAATGTTACAGCAGCCATTGCGGTTGCAAATATTGTCAAGTCCTCACTTGGACCCGTTGGTCTAGACAAAATGCTTGTGGACGACATTGGAGACATCACCATCACGAATGATGGTGCCACAATTCTAAAACAATTAGAAGTGGAACATCCTGCTGCAAAAGTACTAGTCGAACTTGCTGGACTACAGGACCAGGAAGTTGGGGACGGGACCACTTCCGTTGTTATCATCGCAGCAGAGCTGCTCAAGGTATCTGCTTTATCTGCTTCGTAGCGATCATTGGTTATAATTCTGGTTCTTTTTATGCTAGCGCGCAAATGAATTGGTCAAAAATAAAATCCATCCTACAAGCATTATTGCAGGATATCGCCTGGCAATGCGAGAGGCTGTGAAATATGTCAAAGAAAATCTTAGTGTTCCCGTGGACTCGCTGGGAAGGTCCGTTCTCGTGAATGCTGCAAAGACAAGTATGTCTTCGAAGATTTTAGGCCCAGAAAGTGAGCTGTTTGCAAATATGGTGGTTGATGCTGTGACTTCGGTAAAAGTGATGGGAGAAGGAAGTAAAGGAAAAATGACCGCGCGGTACCCAGTGAGTGCTATCAATGTCCTCAAAGCACACGGAAAAAGCGCGTTGGAGTCCGAATTAGTGGATGGTTTTGCACTCAATTGTGTTCGAGCCTCACAAGGAATGCCTACAGTTGTGAAGAATGCCAAGATTGCTCTTTTAGACTTTGATTTGCAGCGATATCGCAATCAAATGGGGGTTCAAGTGGTGGTGACGGATCCCAAAGAGCTTGAACAAATTCGTCAGCGTGAAATTGACATAACCAAGGAAAAGATACAAAAAATTTTGGATGCAGGCGCCAATGTGCTCCTTACTACCAAAGGAATTGACGATCTATGTCTCAAGTATTTCGTTGAAGCCAAAGCAATGGGTGTTCGTCGTGTGAAGAAAGAAGATCTGGTCCGAATCGCCAGAGCCACAGGTGGCCAGGTTGTTCTCACACTTGCCGATATGGAAGGTGAAGAGACATTCGATCCGGCAAATCTAGGAGAAGCAGAAGTGGTTAGTGAAGAGCGTGTCGGTGACGGTGAACTTATCTATATCAAAGGATGCAAAACCAGCCGTGCGACCACCCTCGTTCTTCGTGGTGCTAATGAGAACATGCTCGACGAAATGGATCGAACTCTCCATGATGCTCTGATGGTTGTAAAACGTATGCTCGAAAGCAATCAGTTGGTCGCAGGTGGTGGTGCAGTTGAGTGTGCTCTTTCCATCTACCTGGAGAATTACGCAAATACTCTGAGCTCCCGAGAACAACTTGCAATTGTAGAATTCGCTGAAGCACTTTTGATCATTCCGAAAACGCTGGCTGTAAATGCAGCTCAAGACGCAGCGGAATTGGTAGCGCGATTATGTGCTCAACACACAAAAAGTCAATCGGGTGGTAGCGACGAGCTTCGATTCTCTGGCCTTGAGCTATTAGAAGGCACAGTTTGCAACAATTTGGAAGCGGGTGTGGTGGAACCAGCAATCAGTAAGATCAAGAGTCTTCGATTCGCGACGGAAGCGGCCATCACAATTCTGCGTATTGACGACATGATCAAGATCAACCCCAAGCAGGAACCTCAACAGTAGAGATACTTTTGCATCCTGTATCTTGCATCTGTAAGGTGGCAAACTGCGCCGTTCTTGAATAAAGTGGTACACACGATTTGACAGACGTCCGAATCGCCATGAAGCATTCGAATGTCCATTTTGTGTGCTTGTTTTTTCGACTCGTACGCTTGTCTTCAGCACTCGTTTTGAACAGGTAACATAACTCGTCAATGTGTAGCACGTTGCGTGTCACTGGTATTTGTGAGCTTCATAATGACCACTTCTGTTACGCAGTCCTTGCTGCCAAAATATCACACACTTGTAAGCTTCTCACTTCAGAGCTTGGGATATAATTTCACTATCGAACCTCACAGAACGGGACAATTCACAGATGATGAGCTCCTGCACCGCAATCCGCTTGACGACTATGAGCTTGTTGCAGGTGCGCTGATACTTAACAGCAGCAGATTCTCTTTTACTCACTTTAAGTTTAGTCGATCCTCTCATTGCTTGTCAGCCACTCTCCAATGGGAACAAGCACAAAAATGACACAAGAAATATTCCGGCACTACTTTTGCACAATAAAATCGCACTCATTCAGCGTGGAGAATGCAATTTTGTGACGAAAGTCATCCATGCTCAGGAAGCGGGTGCCGCAGCGGCTATCATAATGGATACAGAAATACGTGCGTCTAAGTGAGTACGCGTTGCAAAAGGTTTTTATCATACTTATCGTTGCTATGCAGTAGCTATATCATCATGCAGCGGGATGAGAATGCGTCCAAAGTGCACATTCCAGCAGTATTCATATCGTACAGAGATGGGGAAAAGCTATTACTGTCCTTGTTACGAGCGTATCCGTGGGAAACCGTTCGTGTGACACTGGATGATCGAGGAAAAAGTACGTCAAGTAAACAGCGAGTATTATGCAAGGAATGATACTCTTTCACAGTGAGCAAAGTATCATCTTCGCCTTGGGCTACAAAACGCGTGATGACGTATGCTTTCGCAGTGTCTACAATATGGTTATTGTCAAGGTGCGCACTGGAATTACTTACAATGGATTTCTTATGATTTTTGTAGTTGCGTCAGTGTGTTGGGTTCTTTCCTGCTGGACTATTTACGTCAATGTTTGCGAAAAAGAGCAGCGCGAATACTTCCTGTTTTGAGATATCACAAAATGTTGCGTGCATTTTTGATCGCAGAGAAAGCGAAATCATCGACAAATATGACGAAAAAGTTTACTGTTTTGGATCGAATGCTTTTGACCGCACAGAGTCCATCATTTCGAGATGAAAAAGCGTGGTTGTTTTCGATCAGCATTAACGACCTAGCTCACTACAAGATAACGTCAAAGAATCCCGTCGATCATGCGAGAGCAGTCGCAAGCTCAGTCGACTTGCATCTGGATGCACCTCTGGATGATGCAGAGTGTATAAACGATGCAAACTCCGAGCATTGTGCCATTTGTTTGGAAAGATTCGAATTTGATGAGCTTGTCAAGGTATCCTTCTATATCATCGCAAACCTCTTTCGTGACCATTTTCGCTTGCAGGTGCTTCCATGCTCTCACTATTTCCATCAAGACTGCATCAATCCTTGGTTGGAGAAGAAAAGCGAAGTGTGTCCGCTATGTAGACAGCATGTTATCATCACAAGTACACCCGCGATACCTCTACTCTGAACGTCTCCTAACGATCATTTCCATCTATAGCATCCAGATTTTCTTTCCTCTTTCAAGAACATGGTGTAAGTTGATCAGAGAGTCGATTGCAACTTATGTAAGAAGACTTATATTTATTTTTCGAAACCAGTTTTTGCAAAGCGCTTTACTGATGCTACCAGCCAGTCTGCTCAGTTGCTTTCTGCTCAACGCGATGGCCGCATTAGCTCAGTTTTTGTGGCAATGAACGAGTCATCACAGGAACATCAAATGGGATTCAGCATACGATTTTGAGCATTTTGTTATGTACAAGCTCAAGTACCGTGGAAACGAACACGGAGCGCGTCATCAGCTCATCTTCGACATGTGAGCTTGCACGGATCATACAATGATATATATTGGCAAATTCCCTCTCCGTTGTGGAAATGGTGAACGGCATCATTCGATCGATAAACTGAATTTTTGTTAGCCCACAATTATCGCCAAATAGCTCCAAAATGCGACTCAGACACGAGTTGAAGTGATACGCTTCGGTTCTGTATTTGCATAGTAGATCAACAACTTTTTCAAAATAAACGTATTCGTCTGCCATCACAATGTCGTCTACCATCGGAAGATTGAGGCTTTTTGGCCCGTGAAGGGAAAATGACTTGGCATTTTTGTGCTTGGACTGATTTTGGTACAAAGACTTTGTTTTCACGCCCTCAGACAGCATCTCCTTGGTGACAATAGCTTTCGAAATGTGATTTTGCGTCAATTGATCAAACTGAAGATAGCCGCTTTTTGGCAAATATCGACGATAGAGATGATGATTGATATCGACCAAAGCCTCATCCATTGCAGTGATCTGTGCCTCATCGTCGACTCGGAATAATTGCCACGCCATTGATTGTGCCTGCTGCATGGTCACAACCTCACAAATACTTTCTGGATGGACCAAAAGCGAGCGATTTGTCTGAGACACTTTACGTTGATTCCATGCGAGCTGGCGGCAAATAAGGTAAAAAATCACATCGCTTGAATCAGTTCGTCTCGTCAACAACTGCTGAAAACGCTGCACGTCCGGGTGCATCGATGAAAACTCCTTTAATAGCTCGATCAGTTGTGTCCAAGCGCTCTTAGTAAGACTCTCGAGGCCAAATTGGAATCGAAAATGCTGCTGAATGGCATGTACAATATCAAGTTTATCCAGCAGACTACGATCATCCCATCCAGCTCGCCATTCTGTGACAGAAAAGCAGAGAGCTGATTTGGTAGCTATGAGCTCGTCCGAAATTGGCCGCCATTGACAATTGTATGTCTGCTGAGGGCGCAGCATTGTCTCCATTTTGTCGAGAAGAATGTCGTAAATGGTGGTCATAAAGTGCCTCAGTGTGATCAATTTGGTTTTTTGCTTCCGTGAGAGAGCTACAAGCAGAGTCTCTGCGTGTTGGTGGAGTTCAAGCACGGAGTTTGCGTGATACTGTGATAAGAAGGCTGCCAAGGCGTGATAGTTGCATCGGAGCTCAAAGACAGGGAATCTGACTGAATCTCACGCAACTGTGAAATGAGATCTGATTCATCATCCAGCATTTCGTCTTGAGGCTTTTGAACCATTTCAAAAGGCACAATTGGAGCAAAATCGCTTGTGGAAGTTGTGGCATCGACATACGTTTTTGGAAGAACTTCCTCTATTTCTAAAATCGCTTTCCTCTGCATATTTGGCGATGTATCCATCTGTACATAGTTACATCCTAGCATATCATTCAAACGCTCACAGAGCTCTCGTGCGTGCGCTAACGTGAGGTCCTTGTCCATGCTCTCTTCTACCCGTGTCGACGCCTGCAAGGACTCCTGTCCAAGACATCGCTTTGATTCCGGCAAGGCGACAGTCACACTGTCTATCAGATGTAAACATGACGTACTTTGATCTGCTGGCGTGCATTTATTATCGTCTGCTGGAAGACGCGCTCGAGTGTCTTTTTTCTTGGTTTTAGTCAAGAAGCTACGAACGCCGGTTTGGATACATTTGATCGCAGCAACTTGACTTTGGCGCTGTTTTACAGCACGAGCGACAGCTCGATGGTGCTTCACGTACTTGTAGACTCGAAAAGCTCGAAAACGTCTTTGGATGAGCGCAGCTGCATGCGTCATTTTTTCCCATAAGACTCGCAAACGCTCACAGATAATCTCTGTTTGATCGAGGTTTGTATCACCTCTCAGATCGCGCCGCAAAGATTTCGTGAAAGTAAGTCTGTGTATTTCCAACTCCAATCGTTTTATTTGCCAAAGCATTTCGTCGACCTGAGCAGTTTTCGCGTGACATTCACAACTGCGAGTCTCTTCGACCTGAATCGTAGGTTTCAAGTCCTTTACTTCGTCCTCGACCTGTGATGAGATGATCTGGTCCGGTACGAGCTGTTGCTGAGGCTGAAGCTCTTTCTTGAGCTTTTGCATCGTCAGCTCCTGTTGACCCAGAGAGTCTATCAAATGCTTCAGCATCTCATCGTATCGCATGTATATATGAAACAGAAGATCGCCTTGTTCACGACAATGATAATGCATTTGCCGAATTAATTCGTGAAAGCATAGCTGATAGATTTTATACTCGGCCATTATCCGATCGCATCTGAGGCTGGGAACAGCGTCCGAGGTCACCTCGTGTTGCTGAATCATCTTTTGGAGCGCTTCTTGTAGATGGATCACTTGCTGGCGGGTTCGTGGCTGCAAAGCTGGAAAAATTATGGTCTCCCACTGTTTTTTCTGCGCGCAATATGTGCTTTGATGCTGAGCTTCAGGATACAAATGATTAGGAATGACGAAATTCGTCTCAACGATATGGAACTCCTGGGGGATCAATGAAGCTGTCGATCTCCACCATGCTTCAATCGGCATCATTTCGGTTGATGAGGATGCTGTGTGCTCTGTATTGTGACTCTGAATCTTTCTGTGAGGTTGATTACCCACAGATAAAGTGCGTGGAGCCTGAGGGTTCAATGACTGCTTGCCGGGTCGTTTTACTTCCATTTTATGCTGAGGCTTATCTCTGCTGTTGCTTCTATCAACACCGTTGAGTTCCTGTATCGCTTCTCTAAGCGGTGGTAATGCGGTCGGATTTTTGAGCATTTTTGACTGGTTTTTGTGGTCTATTTTTGTGCTTTTGAGCCGCGTCAACGTCAGAGACAGTGAGAACGATTTGATGTATTGATATATTAACGATTTTATTCGATCGTGTGATGAAAATAATCTGCGAGCTTCAGCATCTCAGTCGTATCAAGAATCTGCTTCTCCACTGATCCAATTGCGCCCAAAACTGCAGATTTGGCTACAGCCTCCACGGGTACGGCTGCTGACATTTCAGAGCCGACGAACGGGACATTTGATACGATTGTGGATAATGCGCCCAATTTCCTGGAAGCAATTGTCATTGGAACTCCAAAAAGCTGAAGTGGAACGTTAGTCGATCCCGCTCGTCTCCATCCGTAAATGAATCCAGGGCGTAAGCAAACTCCAGTATCAGGGAAGCTAGACAAAGTAAGTGACATGCTTGTTGATTTCACATCATGCGAATAGTGCTTACTTTTCTCGAATAGAAGCTTCAGCTCGTTGCTTTCCATGATAATACCCATACAAAGGAGACCACGATGGGATGGAGGAGCCAACTTTCGAGTTGGAAATGAATACAAAACGCTGAATTCCTGCGTGCAATGTCAATCACATACTCATTTGCATTCAAGAACAAAAACTCTGACCAGCTTTCTTAGCCTCAGTAGCAGCTCTGATGGTCGCATCACCACACAGTTTCTCCATATGATCTTGATTGCCAAATGCGCCAACTGTGGAAACTAAAAGCCAAAGATGAGCGACTCTGAAAGAGATTTCTGCATTGTAAGGTACTTACTGACTCCAGTGATGTCTTTCATAGCTGAAGACACATCGTTTGAATCAAAAACGCTTCCTTGAATCCATTCCACGTCATCGATCCATGTAGCATCTGTCCAAGAAGGCTTGCCCGATGGGTTTAAACTGCGCACATCGATTCCCTTTTGTAGTGCATGTTGTAAGATATTACTTCCTACGAATCCTTTTCCTCCAATAACCAATATAAAGTGTTTGCTTCTCTTATATGATTGCGTTGCAAACGATCGAGATTTCATGCTCGTATGACCTTCTTTTTGATTGTTTTCTCGAATAAGTTTCTTGAATTAAGAGAGAGGACACGGTAGGTCAGCTTTGTGTCAATTATCGTGCGCTATGCGGTAGGATGAATACTGCGTTGAAGGAACGTTTGATGTGAGGAAATCAAGACGTTGACACGTGCGGGAGTGTGAGGAACAGACCGATCGTACTTCTCGCATTCATAGTTCGTAGTTGACATTGATGGGATTCGGAAGTCACAAGCGGTCAACATTGAATGCAGATGAATATTTTTTCGGTGAACACTAGCTATTCTGTAGGACCATGGATTCATCTCTCTGCAACGATCAGAAATTGATTGATACAACTTGAGCTCTAATGGTAATCATCGTACCTCAGTTTTTAGAACTCTTATGAGGTTGACGTGGCTTTCTAAATCGCTTGTCTTTTCATACAAAGGAAAGGGCTTGATGTCTTTTGCTCTGATTTTCGTTAAAAGTTGGGACGATTCCTTCATAAAGGCGACGGAAGAGTCCTTCCATTCATCATCCGCTTGTCTTTGTATGATTGAATACGGACTTTCCAGAACATTCTCATACAAATGCTGATGTTCCAAGGGTGTGAAGAACCCATGTGCTTTCATCTTTTCTTCATCTTTTAGCGCATCAGTGATACTCTTGATTTTATCTAAATGAACCCAACCATTACCCCACGGGTACACTACTACACAAATCCTGTCTTCCGGGCGATACAGGCGAATGTATCCGGCCCCAAGCGGGGTAGACACCAAATCGTCTTGTGCATATGAACCTATCCATTGAGCTTGATCAGCGTCCAAGAATTAGCATCAACAGAGAGGCGGACGCAAACGTACCAACGACCCACTTTTTGCGAATAACGCACCCATCAACTGGATCTGCCATCCAATTCCGAACGAGTTGCGCGCTCTTCTCCTTGAGTAAAAGTCCAATGTTGGCATATTCAGAGTAATTCTGCTCACACAAACTTCGTATCATCGCTTTGCTTGTGGCCTGTAACAGCGGAACCAACAGCAACTGGAATGCTCTAGCCCATTTGGCGGACGGAAGCTGAGGCTCTATGCTTTTTATTTTCTCGAAAATGACCTCTACTTTTCGTGAAGGTATTATTGCGACCGACTGTAAGGCATGAATCCATCGCAAGTCCTGTTTCTGATACCGATGCCATAAATTCGGACATTTCGAGTCCAATAACGTGACCAGTAGGCCAGAAGTTGACGGAATTGAGAATACAAGTGTATTCTGATCTTTTTCCTTTCTATACTGCACATCTTCCAACGAAAATGCTTCCATAACGCTCTCTCCTGTTGGAGTTGCTCTCGAGTTGGACACTACCGATCAAGTAACTTAATGCGTTAGCTGACACTTTGTCTGCAGTTAAGTTTGCTCTATAACCTAAAGCATCGGGTTGCATGCTACGTGCCAAAGTGGCAAAGCGTTTGTTTTCTTTAAAACGAGTGATACGGTTAGAAAGCAAGGTACAGGTGCTAAGACGTCAACAAAAGCACAAGGCTGGAATTATCGCGGCACGTCAAAACGAACAGTTTACGCGCTTACAGGAGGCACTCTCAATGGACGAGGATGAGCCGCCAGATGCGAAGCAAAGTGCACAAAAATTAGGGACAAAAACTCTCAATGAGGTACAAAAAATCCATGGATTTCTGCTTTATTCTGATTCAGTGTCTTTTGGAGATTAGAAAATGACCTTTTTGTCAGGTCATAAGCAAACAAAGCATAATCGAAGTCGCTTTTTGCCGCTTTTCAAACAAGGATCAGTTCTCATCAATCATTATGGATTGAAAACCGCATTTGATTATGAGGAATTTCCGTATCTGAACTTTCCTGGTAAAATCAACGTTATCCACAGTGAGAGTGAGGAAAAGGTTTTTGCTTCAGTTCTCCAAAATTTGAAGATAATTGGAATCGACACCGAGTGTCGACCACAATTCGAATCGAACAAAGCGAATAATCCGGTAAGCTTAATACAAATATCTACAATAGATGCGGTATTTCTTTACCGGATAAAACGCAATCAACCGCTACCAGCTTTACTCGCTTACTTGTTGGCTAGCTCTGATGTTGTCAAGGTACGAAGAACAATGCTACCAATTGTTTGCCAACAAGAGTAAGTGTTTTTTTACAAACAGGTCGGACACTCATTACGAGACGATTGCAAATCGTTAAGAGAGTCAAAATTGGTAGAACGGGTCTCATCAACGATAGATACATTACCAATTGCAAAAAGACTTGGCTGCAGTAGACCAGGACTTAAGACTCTGTGTCAAATCTTCTTGGATTATAATCTATCAAAAAAAATGCAGCTATCGGATTGGGAAGCACCGCATCTGAGTGTGAAACAAATACAGTATGCTGCAACAGATGCATGGGCACCACTTTTAGTAATGTCAAAGATGCTTCAGTTTAAGGAAGCTAGAGAATATGTGCAAATGAAAACATATGCGACTGGAAAGTCAAATTCATCATCTTGCAGAAAATCCAACCAAGATCTGTTGGACGAGATTTACAATTACATAGAATCTGTGACCTTCCCAAACGCATTATGATACAATCAACTTTCCCGCTCTTCTACTTGGTATTTAGTACGATCGACGATCTTAAAAGGACAATGCTATATATACAAGACCGTTCCTTAATAGAGAAGTCAACTATTGAAATGGTTGGCTAATAAATCTCACTCTTTTATTCGATCAAATACAGTACTGCTCTGATCAATTACGAGGAATCATTGATCCGATGCGAAGCTTCCAACTTTGTGCAAAGCGCTGTGTGCAAAGACGATCGCAGTCCCATTTTTTAACCCAAGGTATACCGCCAATACTCACCACTAATTGTGGCTCCTCTCACAATCGCCACAAATCCGCTTTTGCACATAATACGCCCTATCAACGCGAGCATTTACGCTTCCGACACACTACCTGTATCTCTGCAAGAAGTTATCTCACGATCAATGCATGCGATCCGTCGCGATGGATTCCATATACCTACCATTCGTACTTCACGAGTGCGCGAATCCTTCATTTCAACCAGCAAGTCAACAAATCTCCTTCAAGTAGTCCGTCAGCAATCCCCAAAAATGCGACTTTATCAACCGAGTTGACGGCAGAAAGTAAGAAAAAAATTGCAGCAGCGAGGAGAAGACGCAGTAAAATCAAAGCACAAGTAGAAGTGTCAACTCAAAACCTTTCTTATAAGTACTGATATGCGTTTATAGGAACAGAAATTGGTCAACGCGTTGGAAAAAGGAGGGGAGCGTGTTTTGTTACGAGTTGAAAATTTGGATCAGCAGATTCCCAAAGTGCAGGAGAAGGCTCTACGACTGCTGAAACGAACTCCACAACTGACTCGAGACGCTTTACGAGCACTTTGTAGAGGGATTTATATAATATTTCGGGAGCCTCAGACGGTAGCGCTGTACTGGGGAAAGCTCAAGGAAAAGGTCAAGAAAGAATTGCACCATTATTGGCTCGGCACAAAACTTTTATGCGCAGACACGACCACATCAACCAGGTAGGCCACATTTTAGTTAATGGATCTTATCACATCGACTGACAGCTTGATACCAACAGAATCATTCGACGTGTGTTGCACGGCAATGCGATCTCAAGGAGAGAAAGAAAACAATTACAGAGGACAGTTGCCGATTTACTTCGTTTGGTTCCATTTGCATTCTTTGTTGTGGTTCCATTTATGGAGCTTCTGCTTCCCGTTGCGCTGAAAATGTTTCCAAATATGCTACCAAGTACTTTTAAAGACTCTTATCAGCGTGAAGAAGACATGAAGCGTCAACTACAGCTTCGTATTTCTTTAGCCGAATTTCTCCAAGAAACTGTCAAAGAAGTGATGCAAGATACTCGCGATACGGAAGGAGTCTCAGAGGAGCAAAAAGCGAGTGCTTCCGAAGTAATGAACTTTGTAGCCCGAGCACAAGGGGGACAGCCGGTGACTGCCGAAGAAACTCTCAAAGTTGCCAAAATGTTCAATGATGAATTGATGCTGGATAATATTTCGCGACCGCAATTAGTAGCAATGTGTCGTTACATGGGTGTCCAGCATTACGGAAATGATAATCTTTTACGTTTCCAATTGCGAAATCGACTCCGACAGCTCAAGAAGGATGACCAGGATATCATTTGGGAAGGACTGGATTCGCTCAATAGAGAGGAATTACAGCAAGCCTGCATGGAGCGTGGTATGCGCGCAACTGGGCTCACGAAAGCTGGCTACATTCGACAGATGAAACAGTGGCTTGATTTATCCATCAATAAGAACGTTCCTGCTTCTCTGCTCATCATGTCTCGGGCACTCAACATCACTGTGCTGGACAATCCTGAGGCGGCTCTAGCGACGTCCATGTCGTCCATGGATGAGGAAGTTGTGACGGAAGTAGCGCTTGCGGCATCATCAGAAAATGAAAGCCACAAATTGACGAAATTAAAGCTCGATAGTATTCGTTACCAAAATGAAATGATTGCGGATGAGGAGAAATATCGTACAGAAGTGAAAAAGAAGGCCGATGAAGAAGCATCTGCAGCTGAAGCCGTTGCAGAGGAAGCTACTGCCACCATTCAGGACATCATGAAGGAGTCTGAAAGCAGTCCATTACCCAGCAGAATCCCGGCTTTAGCTTCTGCTGGAATGCTCCTTGATGGAACAATGGATGACTTGGCAAAGAAGCAGGCGGAACAGGCTGAGATCAGTATTGCGGAAGAGGCTGCTACATCAAAAGAAACGCCTTCTACCTCTGCAAAATCGGTCGAGAAAATCATCAGTTTGGAAGCGCTGAGTGCACTGGAATCGTTAGCGTTCAAATCACTCGTTGAAAAGGAACGGCAGGCTGTGGATCAAATGAAGCAAAATAAGTCCGAAATGGATGTGGAAAGTCTTCTGGCAGCTGGTCGGATTGGCGCTCGATTCCGAGAGAACAAAACCGCCGGTCGGATGATGAAGAAATTGGAAGCGATGCTGTCTACTCTCGAAGTAGAACTGGATAAAGTAGACCGAGACGTCGGTGATCGTCTCAACATTTTGGATCGCGATAGTGATGGTGTGCTCAGTGCAGAGGAGCTCAAGCATGCTGTCATGACCATTCTACGCAAATCAAATCGAGAGGAAGACGTCGAATGGCTTGTGGCTCAAATTGATGAAGATCAAGACGGACGAAGTAAGTGTGACCGCATTACAAGCTCGTTTTTCTCTCTTGCTGACGTACTCTTCCTTCTAGTTTCGCTGGAAAAACTGGTCGAATGGATCAGTAAAAGTCGGGAGGTTCTGGAAGCCACAGGTCAAATCTCTCTAGAGTCGGCTGATGGCGCTGAAGCTCAAGAGTCCAATCCACCAATTTCAGCCGCAAAGCGTACCAAAAGTCGAAAATCGTCGATCTGAGCTCCATGCGTATACATTCGAGCTGCAAGTCACAGACACCCTTTCTGGCAATACAAAGAGCATGCGAGTTTGTAGAAACTCAATCTCACAAAAAGTTTTTTTTTATTTCGGCTGCTTCATTCATATTTTCGACCGAAAAGCAAAATCGGTCGATTATTTGTGTGATAGCACAAGCGCAATTGAGCGCTGATGCCACTGACACAGAGGATACGTCGACTCATTGACAATTGCGTGGACAGTGAAGAGGACATTTTCTCTGCGTGTGGAAGCATAAACTGGGATTCGTCGATGTTCCTCGGTCTTGCAGTCGAATGGCGACCAACGCATATACAGCTTTGGAACCTCGACATAGATCGCTTCCGTGGGATAGAATTCGTCTTGTGACCAATGTGCACCTTCCAATCGCAAATTGCATGCTACAAACCCGTTCGGAGCGCCATTAAACTTGTCCACAGCAACTTCGAGGAAAAGATCATCCAACGAACATTGCAGTGTCTTCGCCAAACTTTGCCGAGTGGAAGCGATAAAGCTCTCGGGGAAAAACAATCCGCCAAGCCAAATCTCTTTCTCAAAAGTCAATAGCTGATGTACGTCCACGACACAGAGATCGTTTGCTTGTTGGAGTCTTTGCTGAAAATCCAAAAACCATTCATCGATTTCGATCTCTGGCGGCGTGTAGTACAAATTCTTCCATTGAGACGGAAGGCTTCCACGAGACAAAGTGTGCATGTCCATGCGGATTTCCCCACTGGGCTTGGTCTGGTTAGCGCAGACAGATGCTATCGCTTCAAGGAGTCCTCGTACGACTTGTAAGCACCACTTGCCATATTCGACCTCTCGATTCACGCAGCATGACAAGCGTTCGGAAAAGTCTTGAGCGGTATCCGTGACCAGCTGTATATCGAGCACACTGAGGAAATGGCTGACACGCTTTTCGAGAGCGACGATCCATTTCGGTCGCTCGCTTTGTACGCTAAAGGCCGATACGTTCTCTTGTTGGTCTTCTTTCTCTTCGCTTCCGTAGACATCCTGCACAAGCTGAAGACAACGAACCATATGCTCTCCCTGTTGCAATTGCAGCATCTGTTCTGCTGATTTCGCCAATCCCAACCACGTCGGTGAATTGCTATTCGGAAGATTGTGAACCCATTTCATAAACTGCGCTTTGGTCCTTCCTTCGGCAATCGTCACATCTTCCGCGGCATAATCAGTATCCGTCACTAGTTTGAATGTGTTTTGATAGCTTTCAGGCGTGAATACCGTCTCAAGAAGAGTCTCCAGCAAGACCTGATCGAATTCATTGTCGATGCGTCCACCATAGATAGACTGACTCAGTGTCGTTCGAATCGCAGCCCAAGGCATCTGATCGGGACTTAAATGAGCGCGAGATGTGCCTTCCGCATTGACCCATCGATCGATCATATCACATGCAACTCGAAAGTCTGAATGGCCAAATTCATACGCTTTCGACCAGCCGACAGGAACGTATCTCAATCTTTCTTGCACGAGTCCGTGGAACCAAGCCAACAGCAAGAAAAGCCTCGCACGTTCAGCGGGTACGCTGTCCATCCGTTCATCCGATAACGCGTCTAAAGACCGCAGGATGCTGAGTTTCATTCCACCGGGAGGCTCAAAGACGTATACATCACACAATCGTATCAGATTCAGCGGAAGAGATGGATTGATTTCGCTCGTCAGAAATAAACGAAAGTTTGTGTGGGCACAAGTACGCGCATTGTACAGCTTCTTCTCCAGTGACATGAGCCATGACGGGCACAAGTGAACGTTCCGCAGTAACAGCCATGACCCTTGTTTGAGTGCGGTATTTAATCCTTTCTCTGCCAGATCAAAGCCTTCCGGTGAGCCCATAGACACAGACGTGAGCTTCTTGTTGAGATGTGCGGCGAGTCCATCGATTTGAGAGCTTGCATCATATCCCGTTGTGGAGCATAATAGTATACCACGTCTTGCATTTGTATCCGTAGATACATTCTTCTGCAGTTCAATTTCGCCTCTCCAGGGAAAATCTCGGCCAAATGTACGATCGATAAATTTCTCAGCGGCTTTTGTCACTCGATCCGGTCGTAAATAGTGAATCAAAATCAGATCTCTAAAGGCCGCACGGATGGATGAGACATCAGCGATTTCGCAAATCTGATCCCATCCGCTTGGAATGTTCTCTTCCGGGGCCACATGCTTTATAAATTTGGTCCATTCATGAGCATTTTGTTTCAAATGACTTGGCAAATTCTCAAACAAATTCGTTCGTAGTAATTGACGCCATTTCTTCTGCTCGTTTGGACCTTCCATTAGAGCTCCGAGCTCTTCCTCGATAGCATCACTTCGTAACGCCAAAGTTCTTTTGTTGTATAGCGATTCCCATTCAAAATCAGTCGGACCATCAAAGTGAGTTGGCTCCATTGATCCACCGTCAACTTTGATTGTATCTCGCTTCAAATCGATGTAAATTTGCGCCATTCGTAATGCAAACATCAATTTGTCGCATTCTGCAAGTCCACGGCTCACGCGAGAACTCACGACTCTGAAGAGCAATGCGGAAAGCTTGTTAAGCCTTGAGACATCAGCATCCGCCGTATGTGTTCCAGTCAACTCGCAACTTCCATCAATTCCCAGTACGAGCGATAGCATGTCGAGAAAAAACTCGAGCGAGAATTGATATAGAAAATGTACCATGGACATGCTCTCCAACGCAAAGAACAGCTTTGAGCAAGCTTTAGCAAGTGGGCGATACCGGTTGGTAGCTTGTTCGACGCTCTTCATCGTGACCTGTGTGTCGGAAACCTGGCTTGTTATTTGCGCGGCTTCCGCTTTCATTGCTTCTAGAGAGTTGATCACACTGTTATCATCCAAGATATTTCCTTGGACATTATTGATTTGCTGCAGTAGAGAGTCTTCCAGCTCTCGAAGTTTGGCCTGATATTCTCCTTGCATTTTCAGTAAACTTGTTCGTTTACGCTCCGCTTCGGGCTCCTCGCTTTTCATCAGTATGCTCAACGCCTGACTTTCCAGAGAGCTTGGCGTGACAGTGAAATTGATGAATGTCACACGACTGCAAATGTCGGGGGGAAATCGACATGTTGGGTTGCGTGTGATGAGAAACAGCCTGAAATCTGGAGAATAGTCGATCTCTTCACCAGCAAGACGAATCAACACTCGGCCTCCAGTCTTGTATAATTCTCGATTCAAAACCGGATTCAGCACCGGATCGATATTTTCAACCTCATGCACCAGTAACGCAGTCCCAAATCGAATGGCACTGGCCAGTACCTTCATAAACGAGGTGTCCAAAAAGGATGTCTGAGTGATTTTCGTGTTCGTTTTGCGTGCGTAATTCTGTGTGATGAATCGATTTGCTTGTTCCGGAAGGATCGATAATCAATGGAAATCGTCGGAAGCGTTGGAGAATGATTGCATTCTCGTAGCAGAGTTCGTCAGTTGGCAATTCACTCTGCTGCCATTCGAGCTGATCTTGTGGTCGGGATAAGTAATCGACAAAGCTCAAATCGTCCTTGACGTGAATGCCAAAGCTCTGTAAGATATCTCGCCAGTCTTGAGTGAGTATCTTGCGTTGCTGAAAATCAAGAAACCCAATGTATGTCAAAAACGCTGCACTTAACAGCGTATCTCCAGTCAATGTGGCCATTTGCAGCTCAAAGCCGTCAGCACTCGAGCCCCAGCGTTCGCTTTCATGCAGCAGACTGTCGAGCAGTGCTACGGATCGATTCACTTTCTGATTTACTTGTTCCATATCGTTTGATATTTTTTGTGCTTCATTGATAAGGGAAGCGTATTCCTGCTTGAACTTTTCAATGCGAATTTCGAGCTCATCGACCATAGCTTTTGCTGCTTGATATTGTTCCCGAAGAGTGGCAGATCTGTCCACAAGAGACTGTACTTCATTCCGAAGTGGCTGGATGCGATGAAGTATCTCTGTAAAGTGTAATTGTGACACTACCCATTTAAACAGAGGGCCACACGCTTTCGAGGCTCGATTCACTTTTTCATAGTCGAATTCATCGGGTTTTTCGACATAATTTGTCCGAATGACATTCCGTTGTTTCTGAGTGAGTTTTTCGGAATCGAAATTCACAATTTGTGATATGAAATCATCTCGACGGATAAATCTTCGTAGATCTGCCCAGTCCAAGCTTGTTTCTCCGAGCATGAGTGCGACAGCTTCGAGTGTCATTCGAATCGCTGCTGGAGGTCGAGCCAACGCCCTAATTTCATCGAGTTGACTCTTTCGGATAGAATTCACCGATTGCTGAGCATCCAGAAGCGCTGGTTCGGCTTCCGCTAGATCAGCCTCGACCACTTGTTTCCGTTTGGTGATCTCCTCATCCTGTTGACCGAGATCCGTAGCCAGTTGCTCGGTATCGCGTTTCTTCTCTTCAGCGTCTTTTTGTTCCTTCACCATTTGCTGCAGCTTTTTATTTGCTTCTTCGTTATTCTTCTTCAGCTCTTTCTCCTTCAGACTCAATTGTCCTTGTAATTCCGCTACTTGTTCGTGAGTCGCTTGCAGCTTACATACTCCAATGTTCAAATGCAATTGCTGGTCTTCCAACAAAGAGCGTTTCTCGTTATACAGCGATACGAATTGACGTATGAATTCGAGAAAATCGCGTGGAGAGATGTGATTGAATGGCAGATGTCGTTTTCGAAGTCGTTGCATCAGTTGCAGAGTCGCGTGATGTACCTCCACGATGGAGCCTGTCAGTCCTTCACGCAATCCGTTCATCGATTGACCAGGTAAGAGCTCTGCAAGGATCCCTTGTGCTTGTGTCGAAAGCATCGAGAGGTCTGTTGACGGTAAATCCAACGTTTTTGTGAATTCCTGAGCAACCTGAGCTAATGCTCTATCATTCCATGTTCCAAACCAGTCGACGACACATCGATTGAATAAAGCCGGCGATGTTTTCTGGCGATCCTGAAAGTCACCAGAGGCTGGATTCATTGTGAATACGACGTGAAGATTCCGTTGGACTTGGCGGGTGAAATATCGAAATAGCTCGCTTTCTGTGTTCTCGACCATACCACCGTCTCGTTGTACAGCTTCACGACAAGCATGCATCAGGGAGACATACTCTTCGTCCTCGAACAGACCGGGTACTTCACCTGAAGCCAGCAAGGCGTTCATCCTCTCCAGAAACGCCGAGCTAAGAATGTTGGACTCATCAAAGATAAAGCAAATTCTCTCGCCATCACAGCCGCATCGTTTGAGAACAACACGAAGATCCTCATCGAAATTCTCCAGCGTGTACCTCGAAGTCAATTTGATCTGAAAGACTGACATTCCATTCATCCAACTGACAAAGCGTGACAAGACTGTTTTTCCTGCTCCGCTCTCACCGACCAGCAAAAGGTGGCCCAGTGGCTGCCTCAGGACTCGATCGATACGAAGCACATGATCCAACACGGAGTCAAACACCACGAGAGGTACGTTCAATTCTTCTTCATAGAAAACTCGGAGTCTTGCCTCGACGTGTTTTCGCAATTCTTCGATATTCACTTCGACATATTGTTTCGAGAGCCACGAACTGAAAAGAATGGGATTTTGACCCTTGTGATCAATCGCATTCAGAGATGTCGCTGTCTGTGGGAAATGATGACGCAGGATTTCTTTGATGGTTGTGAAGCACCACTGTTGCTCTTCGAATGTTGCCAATCGATCCATAAACAGACGTAATGCTTCGTGAAATGTCAATCGAACGAGATTCTCAATATCAAGCTCAAATTCAAGTGGCTCTAGAGCTTCATACAGTGCCCGCATCCATCGAGACAGCTCACGAGGGCTATAGATATAATGAGGCTGCAGCTCCGTGGTGAATCGATTTTGATTCTCCTGATAGATCGCCACCATACATTCCGTTAACGGCTGAGAATACGCTTTGAGCGATGGAGTGAGCTTTAAAAGAGCTCGATTGAATGTTTTGTATATTTGCTTCAGTGACGTCGTTGTTGGAAAGTCCACTAAGAGCACAGGTGCGTGTCGAAGCAAACGTAACGATAGAGGCACTCGTCCAGGATCGGTCGGAGGATTGCATGCTCCTACAAACTGTATACGCTGCAAGGTGACCCAGCAGACCTTGGACCCGAGCCAAAATCCTCCGTGTTCGATCATTTGACGCAGAAAAGTAATCACTCGCTGGGTTCCATATCGGTCCGCTTCGGGAAGATTGATTTCATCGCAAAACACGACCAGCCATTTTTCAGGCGAATTGGGAACGAGAATCATGCCATTGGGTGTTCGTTTGTACTCGCAATATTGAGAAAATGTTTTCAGCAGAAGCTCTGGCGTTGTGCCAGACGAGAAATTCAAGCTCGCAAAGTCGAATTGAGGCAATGAGCTGAGAGTAGAGGTCAGCGTCATAGTCTTCCCGCTTCCTGGAGGACCACAAAGGATCAATGGGCGGTGTTGAGAGAGCCATCCGCGTAGCACTTCCACATGACGAACGGTATCCACAGTCGGTACGACAACATCGGTCGCTAAGACGCGATGGCTTTCCAAATCAACTTGAGGCACAGACTGTGTCCAATTGCGCCATTCGTTAGTCTCAAAATGCACCTCGTAATCCAGTAAGCTATTTTCCGGCGTATTTCTTCCATTCACCGGAAGCGAAAGTCGATTTCCAAATATCTCAACAATGTGATCACACAAACAAAGTCTGTTTTTGGAATTCATAGAGCTTCCAAAGCCCCAAACGAGCGCAAATATAAACCATTTGGTGCTCAGTCCGACAATTTGCGTCTCATTCAGCATGAAATCCGCGTGTGTTTCGTTGTATTCATGTATCCTCGAGAGGCCCTTGTTCAAAAGGGACAATAAAGACATGAGCAAGCGTGCCTTTGTGACGTCCATGATATGCTTCATCGCCATTGCAAAGTCCAGAACCACTTCAAGCAGCGACATAACACTTGAGTCTGACTGTGAAATGAGCTCGCGGATGGCATTCACATAAGTAAAAGTCGTTTGTACAACATTTTCGGCATCCAAACTGTATGAAATGGCCATCTCGCCGTTTTCTAGTCGTAAGAGATTGTGTTCAACGACATGATGCGTGCCAATTGTATCCTCGGAAAACCATACCATTCCACAACGACTTACTGTCGCGAGAGTCGCATGCTCAAGAGACTCCGTTTCCATGATGATCCAGACATTCGAAGGAAGCTCAAGACGCTCTCCTGAAGGAAGAGTCAGTATTCGATTGTCATCCAGTACCGAGTTGAGATTTTCAGCCCATTCAGGATCCACATCACCATCAAAGATGATCCAATGACGTTTATCGCATTCACCGCGAACGCTATTCAAAATCTGACGCAGAATCGATGTGAACACGCCGTCTGTCCACTCTAATGTAGTGTTATCTAATGAACCGTAGAGATGTTCCTTTGACAATGCTTTTGGGTCGATCACATGAGCTTCACTTTTCATTCCGTAATTGGCTTCCAATGATGCAAGTAAGACCTGCCAAGCTCTCGTTTTACCAGTTCCCGAAGGCCCCACCAGCATCACACCATGTCGAAGCTGGCTGACTTGTTGGAGTTGGAGTATCTTGAGAATCCACGGCTTATGTACCACGAGTTGTTGTGATTGCGCTATTCGTTCCACAGTTTGTTGTAATGTAACATCGTGAAGATGCACTCTCTCGATATTGGGAAACGTGCCATCAAACAACGCCTCAAACACAGCCACATCGCTCGCGACGAGTTTTGGTAAAATTGTATCATTGATGGATCCTAAAAGCGCCGTCATTTCGATCTTTTCGATATCGACGGGCGTTCCCGTTTCGTTCATCATTTTGCGTTTCAAATGTCCAGCGCTAATGAGAACACTTTTCAGAGCACGAAGTCCAAAATCGTAATGCGGTTGTTTGGACAATTGATCCTCGCAAAGTCGGAATAACAGCACAACTTTCGCTGCAATGCTTTGTGCGATGGTAATGCCCTGAGAGAATAGCATAACCTGTGCGATCAATTCGCGATCGGGTGCGGTCATCGCAATGCTTCGGAATAGCTGCTTCAAGTTATCCGGTAAGTTGGATCGTCCTGCATAGCCTGGATTCATGGTCACAAATATGCCCACGTTCGCATGTAGCTTCACATTCTTCCCAAGCAATTCGACCATGATCGGTGTCGTGTTTGAATGTGTGAAATTCGATTCTTTATCTCTGACTTTTAATAGAGAAACTCCACTTTGAATTGCAAGAATTTGCTGAGAGACTGCCGATAAAACTCGCTCCTCGAGACGATTGAATTCATCAAAACAGCCCCAAGCTCCGACTTGACACAGCCCCACAAAGATGCGTCCCATTGCTTGAAAGTCAAAGTGTTCATCACAATTGAAGACCAACACAAATCGACCAAGTTGAGCTCCCAACGCTTTCACAGACTCTGTCTTACCCGTTCCTGCCGGACCGAATGGATTTCCTCCAAGTCCAAAGTCGAGTGCTTGTGTGAGTGTTAAGTAACATCTCTCCGTCAATGGCGTTTGAACAAGTCGTTCTCCTACACCCAAATACTCGAATCCGTATGGAAAAGTGGCATCTGAGATTTTGATAGTCAGTCTTTTGGACGATTCTGGCTCGGCTGGATTGAAATAGTAGCGCATATGATATATCCAGCGAAAGTCCCGGACGTCTGTGACTTGAGCTTGCGATAATCTGAGCGTGACACTTCTCTCATGGACGATTTCCGTGATCAGCTGTTCGTACTTTTTCCGCATTTCCGTCGTGATATCTAAGAGCACTTGCTGGCTCAATAGCTGTAATGTGTCGTCTGCAAGGGCTACGACCTGGTCGAGTCTTTCCAATGCACCTGAGCCTCCAGTAGTTAGAGCAGCTTCTACCGCGTTAGACCAGCGCACTTGGGTCGCCAAAATGATAATTTGTGCTGGATACGTAGATATCCACTGAATGAAAGAAGCTTTCTGCGTAGACTCGGGACACGAAGTATAACACAATGTCAGCGAATGCGCGAGTGTGTCCCGCATCTGAACCTCCACTTGACGCAGCCAAATGTTGACTCGAGAGTCTTCAGCCACACAAATGGATTCTTTGAAAAGAACTTCTTCGCCTTCCCGGGAAACCATTCCAATGATAACATTAGCATCGTTCTCAGACAGCTTCAAAGATGCGATTCCAGCAAACATTTTCGATAAATGCCGCTGAATATGTACTGGTTCTTTGCTGTTGCCGATAATCTCGAGTAAATCTTCATCACCCACGAAATAAAAGCGTGGAAACGTTGCTCGTTGACGCTCAAGGTATTCGCCCAGAGCCCGTTGTACGTTCCCCATCATTTCTTGCTGACGTTCAAGAGTGTGTAAAAGGTTGGGAATGTTTGCCACCTCTAAAATCTGAGGTTTTTGTGCCACACGTTTCATCATTGTCATAAACTCATTGTCGATGCTTTGGAATCGCATGTACTCTTTCGGTAGCTGCTGTTTGATATCAGCCGAGCCAAAAAAGATCCCTTCCAAGTAGACCCAGCGTCGTTGTACATCGATCCAAGCGTCCAAAATCGACTTGACGCGATTAAGCTTCTCCTCCCAGTTGAGTGCGAGATCAGCAAACACTCGATAGAATGGCGATTGTTTCATACTTGAGAGGCTATTGAGATGTTCCTCGAGTTTCGCAAAGATCTCGTCCCAACCGCGAACAATGCGACAGCGATTTTGATACGCGACAAGCTCCAATTGTGAATTGTTCCAGTGTTCGCCGAGTTGGCGTAAGAATTCATCAAGAGCCATTTCTCCTTGAGCTGCTTGGATCAAGCTCTTCAGCTCGACTTCGTGTTGCGCGATGCGAGATTCCCAAAAGTTTCGCAGAGTTAATTCTGAAAACGGGCACGTGATTTTCAAAAGTGCCAAAATCTGTTTCCAGTGTCGCTCACGAATAGCGTCTGATTTGAGATCCGATAGAAGCGAATTGATAGATTTTTTCAGCTGAATGGAGGCGATAAAGTGTTCAAAAGCTTCATATTGCTGTACTCGCGCTGGTAGACGTCGCATCTGCTCGGTGAATTCTTCCAATTGACGACGAATCTTCCGAGCTTGAACAGCAGACCACATTGTCTCTTGCAATTCTTCCAACTCGACCCATACTGACAAGAGATTCCTCCATACTTCATCAAGTCCTGAGATTTCTTCTATCACGCGTTTGATATTTGAGAGACTGGATTGAAGTCCTCCACCTGGATACAACGTCAGCTCAAGTGCCTCCAACGCTCCTTCCATTTTCACCCACTCTTGCTGTAAGATTTTGAAACGAGAGTCAAACAGAACAAGCATCTCAAGAGCTGATTTGGGGCTTTGATCACCATGCAAAGGTTTATTAGAGTCCCAATCAGACACTGCCTCTGCAATACGATTTTCCAATGCTGTTTTCTCATCCATTACTTTGGTTTGCAGCTGCGGTAATTGTGAATCAATCGCCGTGCTCTTACGTTCCAATAATTGCAAGAAAGCATCCCATTCTCCTTCGACATTTGCTAATGAAGGCCAGTTTGAGTTGAATTTGTAGCGTTGACGCTTCAGTAAACTTTCGCCCTGTATGAAAGACTCGATGGTTTTTTTCCATTGCGAGCGCATTTTCTTCATCTCTTGAACTAGTGTCACCGCACTGACGACTTGTGCTGTTGCAGCTTCCAGTACATGACTTTCTAGCTGCGTGCGCTTGGACGAGATGATGCCATAGAATTCATTGATTTTGCTGCACAGCAAATCGGCGAAATAAGAAATGAATTCATTGTGCCACGCGTCATATTTGACGTTCACTTGGGCTTGAACTTGCTGATAATTGATCACAATCGGCCCAAAGCGCTTAGAATCCGTTACGACATCAAAGCTTGAGCGTTCTCGTTTGATTTCCAGCAGAATCTGCTGCCATTTGCACAAGTCTTCGCCGAGGCTTGCGATGGCCGTTTGAGCATCCATATCCCACAATGTCTGATAATGCAGCCATGTCGCTGCATACGCATCGGCAGCTGTGATCACGTTATTCACAGCTCGATATGCTTGTATAACAAGAGGTTTTGGGACACCATGCAAAATGTGTTCAAAGTGCACTTCTTTTCGCCTCATCGATGCATCGCGTCGACGAGTGGATGAAGACATCAGGGCATTTAAGGATGCAGTTGGCCCGTACACGTTCTCGTACGAAGATGTTTGAATCTTTGGAAGACAGCAGAGTCCGCTTATAAGTTGATGTAATTGCTCGAACCAGAATGATCGAGCTACGTCCAAAGATGGTGCGATGGATAAAACCTGATTCCGTAAGACAATCTGATGTGTCTTGCTAGCTACCTCCAGTACTGACGCAGCCGTGTTCCACTTTCTTGTGCTTTCAGGTGATACATTTTGACCATTTTCTCGTGCTTCTTCAGCTTCAAATAGCTCCACCCAGAGGCCTAAAACATGTTGCAGCTTGGCTGCCAGTACTTCACTCAATTTATCGTTCAGTTTTGACACGAAAATGTCGAGATTGGTATAGTCCGAAAGACTTAACTCGTCAACGATTGATTGGATTTTTGCGAGTTCGGAACGTATCAAATCCAAATCCATTTCTGGCGCAGCATGAAGGACTTCCAAAATGTGGTTTATTCCTTTGCATTTTTCGATCAATTCCTCAACTTTATCATGCAAGATTTCGGCCTTCACTACAACATCGGATACGTATTCGCCCAAACCATCTGCATGCCAACGCATTTCATTTCCTCGTACAAAAGTTTTACCGATTGCCACACGAATTGCTTTGACATAACCCGCCGCCAAAGGCTCGAAAATCGGCTGAATGCGTTGGCATGCGGTTGTGTACGTCTTCAAGCTGGCATCCAGAGACATCGCGTGAGGATATTTGGACTTGGCGTCTTCAGCAATCATTTTCAGTGTGAAGGGAACTCGGAAATTGAGCCAGTCCAAATTGCGAACTTCTTTGAAAAGTGTCACAATTTGGTGATTGAATGCAACCACTAATCGTTTCTGCGGACCTTTTGTTGTCTCCACAGTGATGATATTCAGTATGATATTTTTGATGTCAAAGATCGGCATTGACGCTAGTTCGCCGACCCACTGATCAAAAATCAACTGGGGATTCAGACGAGACATGAATGCTTCAGCTGCCATTTTCAGTGCTCTTCCTTCCACATGTTGCTCCCAGCCGGCGCCCAGTACACTTTCCACCCTAGAAAGAATCAATTTCAATTTGCGCTCAATCTGTCGAGCCCACATGATTGCCCCCGAGACAGGAGGGATATCGCGTAATTTGCTTGTGCGTGATGCTTCCGAGAATGCGTAATGCGCGCGAAACTTTGCCTGTAGCCGACCGACATCCTCCTTCACTTTTTCAATTAGTTGCATTTGAAATTGTTGTACTGCACTTCGTATACGAGGTCTGAAAAATAGAGCATTGTACTTTGAGAAGACACGAAACATTTCGTCTGCATTTGAGGTCATCGAAAGTCGACTGATGAGACTTGTTGTGATTTTCCCTTCCACCCGATCAATACAAAACTCGTAAGATCTACGAGCGTTGTTCCATGCGTCGTTTCCATCGCTTGACACGTCGAGTAGATCCAGCGATGCCAGTTGATCATAAGCAGTGTTGATATCCGTGAGTGCATCAAGACTGATTTCGCCCTTATTTGCCTCATCGATCGTTTCTCCGGGTTTGGCATTGAACAGAACTCGTTCAATCACTTGACAGAGTCGTTGATGCTGTTCTCGAAAATCAGCAAGTTCGAGTAACCGCTCCTCGATCACAGCATGTCCCATTTGCAACTCCGATAAAAGAGCTGGTTTGTCGGTATTCATCGTTCCTCGACGTTTTGATAACTCTTTTGTGACTTCGTACAGCATTCCAACCTGTCGATGCCATGTCGTGAAAAGCTCCTTGCAGGAGCCCATCAGCGTCTGAAATTGATCATAAGGCATTTGGATCAGTTTGTACGCACGTAATAAACCCTGAATTTGTTGCATCAAGTCGCTCGATATGATCTCAACGAATTGTAAAAGTCGAGATAGTTTGTATTCGTCGGCAACGCGGATTTTCTTCAAATGATTGAAAATAACGAGAACGCCTTCTGTGAGCTGTGTTACGTCCGTTGCAGATAAAATGGCACCAATTGGAAATTCCTTCATCAAACTCATGACACTTGTGACCTGCTGAATTGTAGTATTCAGACCGTGATCAGTACTGAATGTCACCGTGACGAGATATCGCTTCGCACGCTTCAGTATCGCCATCGTGATTTCGACCTCGGGAGATGCGAGCAATTCCTGAGTTTGTAATAAGGCACGATGTAAATCTGACCAGAAATTGATTTCTTGAATCGACGTTCCCGGGAGTGGTTCGCTACGTCAAAGAATCAGAATAGGCGTAAAATTCGGGTCTGTATGAAGCTTACTTGATCAATTTTGTAAGCTTTTGAATTTCTTTTATCCAGCGATTCACCCCGGCTTGGATTTCATTCAAAAAAGTGACATCCTGTAGCTTGTCTTCGAGATTCAAAGTCTCCATGTCAATTGGCGCTCCTTTTTCACGGATCAAAGAGGCCGCGTTTTGGATCACTGGATGAAAAACCAGCTTAACTTCTGGAATTTCAATATTCTGCTGGTACTGTAAAAGTGCCAGCTCAAGCTCTTTCATTCGACGGCGAATGGCTGGTAGTCCTATATCTTAATGTCAGCACAGACCACTAACCCGAAGAAAAATAAGCAAGCCTACCTCTTGTGGCTTCGTTTGCACTGGATTGTGTGCTGGGAGGATGATGTATTTTGGCGTATTCTTGGACCAGCGGACCGAGTGATTGATGAATGTAATTGTACACTATCGACAAAACATTGCTTTCTCCATTTCCTGCTTCACTGGCACTATCCAAAACATCACTCTGGTCATACCCTTGATACTTCGACATGTTTATACCAGACTTTGGGTTGGCATCTTTCAGCCCAATGGTCATGATCTGAAGCTGATGTCGAAACAGTTCCTCTTCACTCAATGCAGAATTATGTCGTTTGATGAAACAAATGATGTTATGGTCAAGATGCGACCCCGTAGGATACTTCATCCCAAGGTTTATGTCAAATTGCGCACTTGAGCGATGCGTTTCGGATAGATCTTTTGCCATGTCCATATTTGACGCTATCCAGTGAATTTGAAGAACTCGGACACTGTGATCACTCACAAATTGTGCAATTTTGAGCTTGGAATCTGATAAATTTAGTGTTTCGTTGAATAGATTCTCCATAACGGTATTTGGAATCTTTGGGTCATGACCGAGCAGTGCTAATGAAGTCACCTTCACAAAGGCACATATTAGGTCAATGGTATGGTCTTCTTCATCAAGAACTTGCTGTGTATACGAGCTCTTATCGACAAGAGCTGCAAGATTCTCAGCCATCTACGCCTCTCAATTTTCGGAACTTTAGACGGAAATGATGGAGCAATGTTGCACGAAGGGAACCGAATAAAGTGTATGATTGTTTAGCCGGACTGTGATAAGGAAGAGTTGCAACTATGAAGTCGTTTGTAGTCTTACAGAGCGGCCCACGCGGAACCTTGGGATCATGAGACAACGCGTATTTCTCAACATTGTATTCTTTTTGCATTAGCTAGTTTTGATGTAGATTAGGATTCGTAATTACTTTCGTCTTGGTCAATGCGAGATGCATTTTTGCCAGGACGCTGTGCCCAATCTGTCACATTTATCAACTCTGTAATGGCTTACACGACATTTTGATCGAATGTGATGAGGCATCAAAGCCAACTTTGGGATCGATAAAAGAGCTGAGTGCATGTATTACGATCGGTGCCAACTGCGATGGGTACGAGGCAAGATTCGCACTGCTTTCAATTTGACGACACGAGTGTGATATCAACGAAAAATCGTTATTTTGGCTACAAGATTGTCGTTATGCTGTAAGAAAACGCTCGTGTCGAAATAAGTCTCAATTGATGCTACACCTCGCAGTTCATAGATACTCTGTGCAATTGAAATCTCATGTATAATTATTTAGTATCAGATAAACAGATGACCTAACGGGCCATTTATGCACCGACAGAACCTCTAAATTCTTGGACAACCCAGCTCCCATAACCTGACATTAATCAATCTGTGCCAGCACATGGAGACTGTAGCATTTGTTGTAGCGCAAGATGAAAAACAAAGTGCGGCGCTCGAACGAGCGCATTGCTGCTATGGAATTCAATTCAGTCGACTGATCGATAAGAAGCCCTGATTAAATAGTTGATTTGTTAAATCATGCACTATCATTGGTGACGATGCCCGGTACATATCCATCACACGTTCCGTCTGCACAATCTCTCATGTCTCCTGTATCAGTCAAGATTCGATTTATGCATTTCGAGGTAGACGCGTGAATTCAATTGGAATGTGGAGCACAAAGCCTCCATATTGCAAACATGTTTTAATGGTGCAACTAGGACTTACCGAAGAATATGATTTCAGGTGCAATTACGGAGAATGCCGCAGCCCGGGGAAATTGTCGTGCAGCTGTGGTTTATAATCACTCTTTGCTTATAGAAGCTCTGATGATAATATACGTTTGGATGATTTATTCGAGTACGATGTTTTCGTACCTTTTCTGCTATGATATAACAATATTTAGAAATGACAAAACGCATTGGACAATGAAATAGCTGAAAAGCCCCCTCACCAAGGCACAGCCAGGTCGCTGTAGTCCATGGTGCTGACGTGCGCTTGCTGGAAACAGAAACAAGCTTATTGGATACTACTTGTCTCAAATATAATTCCATGCTCTGCTTTGGTGGCTATAATGAAAGATGCAGGAACGACTTGCATGAGTTTAACGGATTTTGAATCGAACATTAATGTCTTAGTGAATAGCACCTGGAGACAATACAAAAAGCTCTTGGAAGAGCGCTGAAAACACGGTCAGAATTTTGATCTGCACTCTGTCCATTAAACGATTGAACGAATATGCTGACTAATTTTCCGAGCATCGCTGGTTGCTCATGAGGACAAGTGCACTCACTTTGTGGGACACGATGGCTTATTGCATCTCAATGATGTTTCATGTGTACCCATACAGCTCAATAAACGGAATCGCACTGCAACTCTTTGTCATGACCTTATTGCTTGTAGCGCAGCGATGTTAGTCATCTATCAAGCAAAAGCGTATCACCCTAATTCATAAAAGTAGCAATGCTGCTGTAACACATTCCAAGCAAAGCTTTATGCAAAACAGAAAGTCTTACGTAATCACCACTTCCTATTTATTGAAAGCAATTATGACGTGCTGAGAGAAACAAAAGGTTTTGACGTAGAATTAGTGATAGAGCATTCAGACGCTGCTGGTCAACAATCTTATGCAGGTTTATTTTTTGGAGGTATACTATAATTTCATCAATTCTTTTACTCACATCCGTGTTAGCAGTTTCAAGTCTTGAATGGAAAAGCGAGTGCCGTGGCAATGTGAACATTATATGAGACATATGTCTAGTCCACAGAGAGCGCGAAATTCTATAGGTGCTACTATTTTTCTGATACCATATGCTTCTTGGATCGATCAGATAGGTTGGATGGAGGGACGAGATGGAGCAGAAGGACCCAGAAAGTATGTAGAGACATGGTTTTGGTGGATGCGAATGCTGATATTATACGCTGGAGTGTGAATATTCGGATTCCGGTGGGGCAATCTGGGGCTCACCTTTTTTCTGAGACCAAATTCTACGTCCGATCCCACGCCTGAACTCATCAGATGCAAGGTTCCTCCGGAGCTCTTTACCAAAGGACCCCCACCTCTCCGTCTGACTTTCCGCCCAGCTCCAATTTGTCACCATTTTGTCAACACTTTGCCATCAAATTCCGAATATGCCAATGAACGACGTTTTCAATAGTGCCTTCCCGGGTATACCTGGCTTTGAAAACGCAGTTCGAACTGAACTCGAAAATGTAAAGGGCAAACATCAGCTATTTTTGCGCTCTACGTCTGTACTGAGCAGCATGCTTCACGATTTTGCTTATCGTGTTGGTCATTCTTACTTTCGAAATGGAATTAGCGATATATTTAATGATGCACGATTCTACAGAGATAGGGCCAACTGCGAACAAAGAGAGGAGATCAAGATCCAAGAGATCTTAGAATACGTGAAGATTATTATACACAAACTGGCGCGCACAACGGAGTCTGGGCCGGCTTCCTTACGAGCATGCACTCAACATATCTTTAAAGAGTACGTGAATGCGTTTGGTGAAAGTGAAAGCGCACTTCCGATTGCTGTCGGAAATGTGCTCGTACTGAGAATGCTATGCCCGGCGTTGATCAAACCAGAATTGCTCGGATTTAGACCACACACACGCTATACTTTACCTGTTGGCATTCAAATTGCAAGAGTTCTCCAGCAAACTCTCAATATATCTCTGCTAGATGAATCGACCAGCAATTACAAAGAAATCAATCAATTTGTATCAACCTTTGGACCGTTGTTCCGTGAGTATCTATGTGCTTTTTCTCATGCGTACAAAGGGGCCGTGGTGATCCAACAAGTCAAGGACAAAAGTCATCCACCAGCCGATGATAATAGCTCAAATACAACAACAGGAAAGCAGTCAAATACAGGGAATGAGGTCACTAAAATGTCGTTGACTCACAGCTCGGGTAGCTTGCACCATTGCACACAACACAAAGAGAAAGCTGGTAAACACGGCATACGGTCGCGGCTATGGAGTAAGGTTGGCAAAAGATGGTAATCCCGTTTGAATAGACAAATAGTGTTCGAATACACTAATTGTGCGTACAAAACTGCTTGAAGTTTGCAAATACCAATTTACAGAATTACAAAACAGGAATAGATTCTATTTGAATATTAAGTGTATCGTGATCATTAGATTTATAATTCTTCACTGTGTGAAATCGGCTTTACAAAAGCTACATTCGACCCAGCCTTTCCCACTGGAGAAGTGCATTGTGTGTTTTCTTTTCCAGTTGCAGATGGTGAGTTTCTCAAAGATGTACTGCGTGAATTGGTGTCAAAAGCATTCTTGTCGCTTTTTTTCGATGGTGATGTGGATTTGGCTCTGACTAGCTTCTGGGTTTTCACTGGTCTACTGCGCTCCTCGTTTCCTCTTGCTGATTCAGCTCGAGATAACGCGCCCTTTTGTGCTGAATCATTTGACTTCATTGCATTTGCGATAAGAGGACGTGCTGTATTCACAGCGACATCGTCTGCGAGATCAATATGGCGACCTGCCCGAATACCGCGTGCTTCTTGGTCGATATAGCGAATGGAACTCAAAGCCCATTCTTTCTCTTTTGTGAATCTGCGCCGGTTATCACAGACAATCTTTTCTTCATTTTTTGCTGCTTCAATTGCGGAATCAATCATGAATACGACTTTTTGGTCCATGTCGGATACTTTCTGATGCAATTCAATGAGCGCTATAATCCATTTTTCAGTCTGAGCATTCACTTCTGAGCCAGCATCACCGCGTTGACTGGAGCCTGAAGGAACACGTTGTAGCGAATTTGATGATGCAGGTTTACTTTTTGCAATTTTCTCTTGGACTGCTTTCACTGCTGGAATCTTGGAGAGTATATCTTGCTCCCTGTCCATTTGCAATATTTTTTTCCTGACAATTGCGATCTGCCTTCGGTCCATCCGACTTGTGTCCAACCAAAGGTCCGATTTGCGAATATCTGTTTCAGAGGCTCTACGAAGCCAATCAAACACTTGCCGAACATCTCTCATTTCCTGATCAATTCCGAAATTGCGCGCAAAGTCAGTGCATGCACGCCCATCGTAAAAATTCTTCGCTTTGATCAGTTTTCTGGCCGCTTCCACTTCGGCTGTGCGCAACTTTGGCGAAGATTCTCTTGCTAAGCGTCGTGTTTTGATGGTATCTACCTCAGCAGAGTTATCGTGATAATGCTTCAGAGATTGCTTGTAATCATCAATGAGAGAACGTGCACGTCGCTCGATAAGCTCTTTTTCTTGATGTATTGCTTGGTTTTCTTTGCTGAGAGTAGCTTTTTCAATAGCTGCCAGGCTATTTTCTTCACTATCCATGCGTTCCATAAAAGATTTGATAGAATCAATCTCTCCATTCAGTTGTATGGTCGCATGCTGCAGGCTATCGTTTTCTTCTGACAAGCGGGTTGTCAAGATATCGAAAGCTTCCTCCAGTTGTTGTAGCAGGTCGCGAGTCTGTGATGTCATTGATACATCTTCATCTTTCTCTTGTGGATTTGTAATGTCGTAAATGCTCTTCACTCGTGTCCAAATCGCTCGTTTGTCTTCCTTTAGCTGCCCAAAAGCTATGGACCTGTCGAGATCTTTCCGAACCGAGACATTGTCTGCTTGATCCTCCTTGTGCAATCTTGCGGCTTCCTTAAGATCAGCCTGGCGTTGGGCATGACTCTCCTCCAATAACTTGGCATCTCTCTTTCCTTGCATATCCACGGATCCGGTCACATATTCATACCAATTCTCAGAGCTTTTCAGCATTTCTATTTTGTGTTCGCATTTGATCAAACGATGTTTCTGGCGTACAATACGCTCTTCTTGGTCAACCACACGACGTGTGAAATGCTGCACCAGTTTCTGTAGTTCGGCAGCACGTACAGCTTGCTTCAGCAGACGTTCTGATTCTTTCTTCTTCCGTTTCGAATGCTCGTGCAGAGCCCCCATGACCCAAGTCCCAGAGCTGCTGATAGCATTATCAATTGCTTCCTTCTTCTCTTCTCGTCTTATCGTTTCTTCCTTTAATAATTCTTCCTCTTGTTTCATTGTTGCCTGAAATGCCTCTATCAATTCCTTTTCAGTAGTTCCAAGTACAACTTCATCATTCAATTTCGCAAGATAAGACTTGATATACTTGAGTAGAGAACTGCACGACATTTCTTCCCTGTCGAGCTCATCCCGCTGTTGATCCAATTGTTTCTGGAACTGCTTCCGTCGAGACCGAACTTGATTCATGAATTCATCGCGTTCATCAATAACCGAGTCATCACCTTCGTCGGAAGTTCGCTTGTTATTTTCCATCACGCTCCGTACTTCTTCGCCGCAATCAATTAAATCAGCTTCCAGACGAGCGATATATTCGGGTGTCACTGATCGAGCGTTGCGACATGCTTCCAAAGCATTTGTGTTGTCTTCTTGGTCTTCTTTAAAGTTGTGACCATCTTCACTACGCTCTGTGGACAGCAAGGCACGTTTGAACAGAAGCAGTCGCTCACTTTCGATTTGTCTCTTTAGTTGGTCTCGGAATATATCTGACCGTTTTTTCGAGCGTTCGATACGCTGTTCGTGTGCTGTTAGACGCGCTTTTGTCTCATGCCTTCGTTTACGCTGAGCCACTCGCCACTCTTTTTCGAACTCATCCTTCAGATTCTGATGCTGTTCTCTTCGTTGAGCAATAAATTTGGATCGGGACAAAATTTGGTGCTTGAGCGTTTTCAAATTCTGTTCTATAGAAGCCTTTTTCTTCTCACGAGCTTCCTTCTCTTGTACCACGTATGAATGCTCTTGTTTGAATCGTAGATCTTCGTCCTTGCATAATTCATCCTCACGCTTCATATTGCTTCTGTCCGTAGCCCAATGCTCTCGTTCTTTAGCCAGTTTCATCCATTCATCATCGAGAGCGAGACCCTCCTCTTCCAAAAACCCCGGCTCTTCTTCTTGCATACCAAGCATTTTCTTGTGCATTTGAATCAACTCACGTGGAACATCGGCAGCTTCATTGCCTGCTTTGAACAGGTACACACCGTACGACTTGATAATCCATTCATTCGCAATATCTTTCGAAACTGCAGGATTGTGGTGTTCGGACCAGTTTGCACGATGTTTGCTCCACAGAGCCATATCTTGATTCCACTCACTGGTATCATTTTGAAAAGTATCTTTAGAGATACGAAATTCGACTTTTTCTTTACCGCGAGAATCTTCCTCTGTGTTTCGTATGGTTACATCATTTACCGTGTCAAAGAAGAGAATATGAGGTGCGTCCGATTGTTGCTGAAGACGATCTTTCTCTCGGTACATTCGATCGAGCTGAGTGTCTTTGCGAGACTCGAGCGCATGGAATCGATCTGTAGCTTGCTGTCGCCGCTTAAACTGACCCTCTTCTCGCCTTTTTTGATGTGCTAAACGTGTTTTCTGATCTTGTAGCCGCCGTTCATGAGCTTCGCGACGTTCTTTAAGCCCTTCAATCTTACGACGGATTTGCGCGCGTTCAAACTCTAACCGCATCGCTGTGATAATGTCATTGTACTTTTCATTGTCATACAACAATTGCTTCTCTGATCGTCGGTATTTGCTAAATTCTTCTGTGGGTAGCACGAGGAACGCTTTAAAACAATCTGCATCACGGAGTAGAGGGTGAAGTAAACATCCAAATAAAAATCCTTGTAATATAGATGAGCCCGAATCACGTTCATTTCGTAGAATTTTGCGATCTGGGAAAAAAGGTAGCGCCTTAATGTTGGTGTAGTTGCCCAACGAAGCAAATAACCATTCAAAATCACTCATAGCTCGATTTTGAATAATATTATAATCATTAGCGACTGCACGATCTGCGTCCGTGATTGTGTAATTGATTTTCTTTGAAACAGCATCGTTTGGTTCGCAGTACGTTTTCACATGATACAGATCGTCATCTGATCGATCGCTACTTTTGCTGGCATTGGACATAGCGCTCATGCCTGCCGAGTCAGCAAGATTGCGTACAGAAATCCGAATATCAAGACGAGAAAGATATTCAAACCCTGGTGGTGGTTTGGTCACAGGGTCCATGATCGGTTGAATAAATTTTGGTGGGTTGGATATGCACGGGTTGCAATGGCGCACCGCATTAGGAAAACCAAGCTCTGGGATAGGTTTTGATCCTTCAGAGCAAGTATTACAGACACTACGAGTACATCGCCGACAATGATGTTGGCGCCGACCAAATTTGAATGGACGAAAACATATTTGGCACTCTGTTTGATCACTTCGAACCATATCGGTCGGAATAGCTTGTGTAGCGTAAGAAGATTCGTTTTCAATCAAGGATCCACAGATTTCCATTTTCTCGTCGAGCTCCTGTCGTTTCAGTGGGTCTCGGAGATGAGCAAAAGCTTCCTTCAGCTGTGAAACCTTTTTTGGATCGTTCTGGCAGCCAAGCAAGGTCTGGTATTGACGTTTAATCTGTTCAGGGGTTGCTTCCTTACCAACTTGTAAGACTCCATAATAAGTGGCTACCTGCGATGAGGCCGTCGGTGATCGATTCGGGCCACGGCGCTGAGCAAAAACATCGGCTGGAGAGGTAATGGTTTTCAGCTGCAAAGCCGTCACACAATTCCGACAGCATCTCTGAGACGTATCTCCATATCCAAATGACCGGGGTACTTCCATCTTGTTTTGTAGGCAAGCTCGACAGTAGAGTAGGCCACAAACTCGACAATGATGACGCCGTGCTTTTGGGAATCCAAATGCAATATTACAGTCCATGCAAGCACTCGAGAAGCTATCAGGAACCCAAAGCTGATCTAGTAAAGCGACTTCGGCGCCACACTCTTCATAACGCGAACTAGAAGGACTCTGACCAGCGGGGTGATGTGAATACGCCAAACTTCTCTCGGAGACTTCTTTATTGGCTGTAATTGGCACTCGTGACGAGTTATTTCTGCTTCGATCCGAGTGATGATGGCTTCTGGGCGCTCTCGCCCCAGACTTTGGCTTCGTCTGATTGTCCGGTGTTGGTACTCTTTGTCTAGCCTGGTTCGCATTCGCCTGAATTTCCGGCTTTGTTATTTTTGGCTTTGATTGTCCGGCCACGTCGATGCGACTATCTTTAGCTTTGGTTAACTTCGCATCGATCTTTGCTCCACAAAATATGCAAAATTCGTCAGATGGAGCCAGTTCATGTTCGCAGTGGTTGCATTTGGAGAATTGAAGTTTCTGTGAGGTACCATTCAGAGCAACAGGAGTATTACTTTCGATTGCTGACTCTGGTATAAGTCGTTTATGAGCTGAGGCAGTGTTACCACTGCTCACAGGATCGGCTGCAAGAGGCATTCTGAGTACTAATGTATCAAAGTAATGTCTTCTTTCTCAAATGATAAGTGATCAGTTCGAGTAGAGTGTTGTCCTTGCAGACTCCCTTCTTCTCTCCCTCGTCCCCAGTAAAGTCTTCGGTCAGCGTATTATTCTGACTTTCTCCTGGCACTGGCTTTCTAATAGATTTTTACAGATAAAGTCTGTGGTATATAATAGGTCAAGGGTTTTTATGAGATGATTTGTGTCATTTACGTGACGGTTATAGTTATAGGCTTGGAATTGAGCGCACTGCCTATGTCGTTTTCTAACATCTGTACTCCTTATGGCTTGTAGAAGCCTCGATGCGGTTGATGCACAAGGAATTATATCTCGCCGATTATGGTTAGCGCCATCCTCGAAAGTTCATTGTATCAGTTTGCGCCATTATAAGATAGCGATCGATGAGATCAGCAGTCAGCTTGATGTGCTCGATGATTCGGTGCACGCTGGATCGCTTTTACTCTATTTCTGAGCTCACGTATGTACATTGAGCATTTTACATTGCATCAGGACCGTTATTGTGAGGATTAGGATAATTTTATCAGGACTGAGTCCATATTTTCCGCTTGGATCAAGCATGGTAAATAAGAGCAACATCCTAAATCACATGATTGACTGAGAAGGCTCATAGAAATCTTGACTACGAGTCGTTCGCGTTTCGCTTGGAATATAATGTCATATTTGATACTTCTATTGAATTTAGGCTTACTGCTCAATATTCGGATATTTCAGCACAATAGATCCTTTCCGATTCTGCGATATAATCAGAAAGCTATGTTTGCCGATTGTCTACAATTTAGAACAGATTCTCGGATAATAAAATTGCAACAAATTGTTGTCTGACATTGACATCGCAATATTATGATATACCTAAGAACGTAAATTTTACTGAGACTTAGATCGAGTACGTAACCTTAGCAGCATCCAATACCAGTTCGTTCTCAAGTCGCTGATCAAAAGCCGCAGCACCCACCTTCAGCCACCTCGAAGCCTCAATATACTGGTACAGAGTGTAAACAATTTGACTCGGATCGAAGACCTGTCCCTGGGCATCGTGAAGTGTCAATTTGGTTTTAACGGAATCGAGGATGAAAGAATATTTGTGTCTGTACAAAAGCCTGGGTTGCATATGTCGGTACATTAATCATCAACTTTGCGATTTGAAGATGATGTGACCTCCAAAGCAGGGTACTCCAAGCAACTTTGAATGTCTTTTTACTGCCCGATTCAGGTCCCACTGCAGTGCTATCAGACTCTATACCATTATCCAAGTCGTCCTGTATGATTGACTTGAGTTTCGACACTTATCAGTTTTTTTCCCAGTAAAACTATAACGTTTACAGTCGAGCTCCATGCGATCGCTCAACTAGAAAAGCATTTCTATTTGTGATGAGGTCGTCGTGTAAGTGTTTTATTAGAAGATTCAAGGTCTTTAACTGTGTGAGCGTATTCATTGCTGATATTGCAGATAGCTGATTATGACTGAAGCAAAAATGCTTCAAACCCGAGGCCTCCAAAAAACTTGAGATTGAAGTGTTACGATTCCATCCAAAATCGATACTTGTAATAGCCTTGAGCGAATTGATAGATGCATCGATAATACCGAATTCGTCGCAGCTCCAGATCGTTAGTGCATTCAGAGCTTTCCAGTCTCTGCTTTCCCATTTAGTGAAAGGGACTTGGCGCAGGCATTTCATTTGGATTTGTTCTACACATAGCTTCTTACTGTTTGCGCAAAAAGATACAAATGGCTCAATACCTTTGCGTGCATTTTCCGTATTTCTATCGCATCAAGTGATGAAAAATCTCCAGATCCGCTGCTTCGATCACTTCGATTTGTGGTTGATGATATGGAGGCATTTGACTTCATCTAATATCGTGAACAGCTTGAGAACAGTAACGTGAGCAGTTTGATGACGCTGTAACGGCTGATTATGCACATTCGTAATCAATTTCGATACGATACTGAGACTGGATAGCCCACGTTTCTATCAATTGAGTCTCTGGACTCCGGTTTGGCTGCAAGACAGCATGCAGTCGATACGATAGGTAATTTATCTGTTTCGTCGATAAAACGAGAAACTTTTTATTGAGAGTTTTCACCGGCCGCTGCAGTTTATCTTCTACTTCTTTCAAAAAGGAAGGATCATCGACATCTTTTTCCAATTCGAACTTCTGCCTCTGCTTTCTCCTAGGCTGAAAATGAGACGACGTTGGATGAGTATCTGAAATATTTCCAAGGAATCGGTTCACATTTCTAGTTGACTCAAACGGAATATCAGCTCAGTTTATAGTAATTTTTTTAAGAAAAAAAATATAAAAAAGAAATAAAAAAATAAAAAAGGTCATTGGACAAATGATTTTGACGGCGAAACAAGACAGAGCATGTAACTTCACGGTTTTCGTCCTTCTTGCATAGAAAGAACGAACTACAGGCAAGACGACTTTAGTAAACTCACCACACCTCCCACGGACCTATCCAACAGAACATTTGATGGAACGACAACGAACGGCACACAATGCTAAACGCAAGAATCTGAAATGTTGGACTTGTAGATAATGCCATGAGTTAGATACAAATGAGACGGCTGGATGGAAGGATTCAGTCAATGCAAGATCAGCTTACGATAGCAGAGCTATGGTTTAGGCAGCAAGATCCTGTCAAATACTATAACTTTGACATCGATCATGAATACTAGTGCTGGATGCGAAAGAAATAGAGAAAGACTAGCAACGAGGGCGAGTTCGGCGCATAAAAGCGATTTTTTTTGCAGGTTATGTGGTCTGACCGAATCCATCTGATGTGTGCTTTCTAGTCTTCATGTAATGACCAGTGAGCGTCGATGTCCTGTTCTTACGAAAGCATCTGCGTGTCGTTGACGCTCATCGAGCTTGTCCAAGTATCTGAAGAGTGGATCAATCATAAAGGCGAGTATATAACCCTGAACGTTTGACTTGATGGATATTACAGCTATTTTTCGAATAGCAGCCATGACAGAGTCGGGAGATTCACCTACGATTGCATTCAGGCCCGCACACATAGTTGCAAAGAAACGTATTGTATCCAAACTAGGTTCATTATCCCGCACGATGGTTGTAAATTTCGATAGTACACCTTGAATACTTTCCAAAGAAGAAGAAATGGTATCACGAGCTTTCACATAGAAGCTATCCTTCGGCACCTCGGGAGCAGGTTCTTGGAGGCATGCACATAATTCCTTATTTATTTGAGTCACATCCGTGACGTCATTAGCCAGGGAACGGGTATGTTGCATTGCTTGAGCGGTAGGTCTGAATTGTTTATACAGTTCTGCCAATATTTTTGCCATCGATTCGAGTATACTTATGATCTTCCCGCATTCTTCTTCATTTACTGATTGAGAACAACGCTCTTTCCATCTCAAAGCAATACAATCGAATGAATCGTCACCACACTTGACGTTCTGAGAATCTAAGGCTTTGCTAGAGCCAGTCCCAAGAATCCGGGATTGAGGTTTCGCGTTTGCGCAAATAAGGCTCAGTAATATTGCTAGTGTTCGAGGCATCTAGGTGCTTGATGGTGAATGTGCGAAAATGACCAGCAATTAGTAAAGCTGATCAAAAAAGCAGAACTGGACGCATCCAACGTTTGACATTCTATATCGAACATTCGATTATTTATAAAATTTGAAGGAAGCTGAAGCATGTTAAAGTACGCTATTGCATGCATATGGCCAATGGAAACTCCTTAATTTATCAAGTTTGTAGAATTCGAGTTCTGCATCAAAATGTGCTCAGAAGTCTGAGGTCATTCCAGCGCACAAGAGGTCATGAATCGTCGTTGTTAACGCTCTCATTGGACAAAATATCCGATACTGATGCCTTTTATGTTTATGACTTGATAAAATCATAAACAATGAGAATACGGAATGCGTATACTGATATTCCTTGCAGTCTTTCTCGTTTAGAAACGCAGTATAGTCGCGCTCAGCTCATCAGACCCCTACTACATTTACGGTTTCTACCTCTGGTCCAGGCTTGATTATGATCAAAACTTTCATCCAGACCGATTATGCTCGATAATTAGTGAATCCAAACGTGCTCCACGAAGCAGCTGGTTTGCTGGAAGTAAGTTTGATAGTACATCGTGACTCGTGCGTACGGCTTTGTAACGCTTTATTCATTGCTTGGTGCAGTAACGAGAGAAAAGTCATCGATCAGAATGGATGCCATTGCAAAGAGAGCGTCCAGCTTTATTTCCATTTCCTGCGAAGGGCCCTTGCACTCTATCTTCGTTTCTTCCTAAACATCGTCGATTTGCAGGCCTTTTGAACAAATACCTTAATTTCGCGACCATGTTTTCCTGATATTGCGTAGTGCTCGCTGGCGTCTTATCTGACTGCTCCTCTTGTCGTGACCTTTGAGATCTTACATCCTTTGACGCAAACGTTATCATTCGGTCCACCGTAGTTTTTCGGAGGTGGCGGAGGCAACAAGGACAAGCTGTCATTTCACACAGACGATTTTGCAAGTTTACAGCATGACTGTAAGATGGAGCGTATTCAAATTCTTGCTAGATGGGTCAGCATCGGATGAGTTTTGCCAGTCTTTCATACCGTTCGAAAGCAGCAGAAAATGCTATATTGACGAAAAGTTACATAGCCGGTCTTGCGACTTTATGTGCAGAACGTTGAAGATTAATTTACGAAAAATCCGTACTTGGGAAGTTTACTAGCTAGCATTTTTCTACAAAATCTGGGCCTACCAATTGCTTGAGCAAAGAAAGACATCGTAGGAGAGGTGGTGTTAGGTTCGCTTTCGATCGCCAAGGCTTTCAAGGTATAGCTGCTGCTGTTAGGTTCGTTCGGCGGCTGCTGATTGAGCCACAAGCGGTGAGTAGATTTTATCAACTGATTGCGATGCGGGACTTCATCCCTGACAGAGAGAATGATGTCGGTTCTTCGATCGCCCGTCTTCAGCGACACGAATATATAATCGATTCTAGTGTGCTATAATTTGGTAGCCTTTTCTATACGTCAACCACAAACTCTTAGCTTTTTGACTTGTAGGGGTTAAGGGCACTTATGAAACAAGGGCGGTCCCAGCACTCGATTATCGGTTGCTAGAAGTAGTCAATTTTGATTTCAAGTCTTAGAAATTAAAAGTGTAATTTCTTCTCTAGCGGGAGCTATCGACTGTATCTGGCACATCCACTTGGTATTTATGTACAGTACTGTATGAACTCACTGATTCCCTTCGAGTACAAACGCGCAAACGCGCAATGCTGCCCCGTCTTTATTCCCATAATTACATAGAGCATCCCGAAAAATTGTGTAATTCTCGAAGGACAGGTTTTTGCGACGTGGTAGTGCGAAACGTATGATTTTGTATAAACTTCCGCAAACAAATCTTGCTTTATTGTATCTCGGATAAATCTCTTTGGTTGTGCGTGATACGTTGTAGCTGCCAGGATCAAAAATGATCGATCATTTTAATTTACTTTAAGATTGCATCGAAGTACCTAAACTTATCCGTGCTTGGAGCACTAGTAAGTATTCCTGTTCCGGTGATGATCGAGGCAAGGAAATTCATGCGCAGCTTTTGCATATGAACAGAATACTCGGTAGATCCAGTAGAGCTTTTTCCTGTAGGAAATGACCCCCGTCAAATTGTTCCTCACTTGCCAATTTCTGTGTATATTCATCAGAGTCTAACATTGTTTTGTAGATCTACCAAATTGCAGTTGCTCTTGGCGAAGGTGAGAGCATATATCACGTATATGTTTTAAGCGAATCAGCCAATCTCAGTGTGCCTCACTTAAAGTTGGTTTTTACTCGGCTGAGCTGCCGTGCTGCATTGTAAACGGTGTGATGTGGAGCTGAACGTAAAGAACGAGTAAAAGGTAGCGAGATCGAGTAGGATTATAGGTGAGTTTGTGCGTTACTGCTCACAATTTATCTGTCTCTTCCAGATGACCGCTAACCTACCATCCCCAGCTTTGTCGGTAACAAAAGGAAATGCCAAAACTCAAATATGCGTCAATCCTGTCTTTTTGCGACTAGTCTAAATTCTTGTGACAGTCAAACTATTCTTCCAGACGTGTGTAAACCACCAACCCATCTCAGATATCATCGGTGTGAATAGAAAAGTGTATAAAGTTGAACCTGTATGATATTCCTCTTACTTCGACATTGAATATTTTCATAGTGCGAATGCGTAATTGTTGTATATTGTAAATAGACAGTGCCTATCGGCAAAACAATCACAGGAATCTTTAATCCTGATGCCGGCCCTAAAACGCAAACATTGCTCTAAATATACTGCCTTGATCAAGCTGCAGAACAAGTCCGTGCATAGAAATGGCAAGAGACAGCAGCGAATAGACTCTTGCATTGTCATTCCTCAACCACTCGGAAAGCCTCTAACCCTCGAGTGCTAAAACCAGAACATGAGCCACCTCTCTCGCTACTTCCTTACTCCTCAAGCCACTTATAGCGCTGAAAGATGCCTGAGCTCGCTGAAAATTTTGCAACGCTTGGTGTATTGGTTCGATTGAGATATTTCCTCGGTCATGCCGAGTAGAATCCACGTACAAAGCTGAAATAAAGTATATCCTAGTATCAAAGGAGGCTTCCTTTCTATCCATTAAGTCCACATTTAGGTGCTTTTGCACTCGTTCCAACAAAATTAACCTAACATCCCCGCTTCCACAAGAAAAGCAGTACACCACTTGCAAAGAGTAATTCCATGACTTTGATAGTGCTCCACATCATTATCCCTGGAGCCAATTCCACAATCTTTTCCAAAAAATCTCAAAAATTGATTGCGCAATGTGCTACTGACCTCAAAGGAAATATCGCCCCGCACTCAATGAAAAGTGTACTTGTGGAGTATTGCATTTTCAAAAATTTTTGCAGATGTAACGATATGACACAAAAGAAGTTGAAGATCATTCACCGACTGGAAGTCATACGTAGCATTCCGCATATTTGCAGTTGATATTATGTACCTCGTAGCTATCAAGTATCCATCCATTTGAAAAGATAGGCCAATAGAGACTAACTCTGTCAAATCCCAGAAGAATTTGGATGGGTCCGCTGTAGCGAGCTGCTAAACTTGATATGATTCGATTATCGTTCCCGGCTACGTGACAGAGTGTACCATGTGAGTCAGCAGTGCTTAAATAAACATACAAATCGAAGATCTCACTTGAAACTGAAGAGAAAGATCCACATCTTTCTTATGCTTAAGCCGATAATTTGTGCTTCATGGAATGTAAACCTTTCGTCGGCTCGATACGCTTTTAGCGGTGTCCTGCATCACGCACATATAACAAACAGTTTCTGAGCTTCTTGATATGGATACCACACCGTTTCATATATCTGTACACGTACATTGGCTTCATCATTACTCCAAATAATCGCTGCTTTTGTTCGTTTTATTGAATGCTTCGGGAAAGAATGAGTGATCTTGCTTCCAAGCACTGTGTGGCAATCACTTTGCCATCGGAGCGCTATCGGTTTGGTCTAATATTCGTTTCGTGCCATCATCTTGTCGTAAAAACTCGTTAACTGTGTAACACGCCTTATTGCTTGACCCATTTCATTTTAGAGATTGACACTTCATGCGACGTAAGTGAAGCTTGTCTCCCAAAAATTTTCGGGACATTATCCTTCTCAATCGTTCTTTATATCACGGCTCAGTACCTAGTAATGAGACAAATACAAGCAAGCCTGACAGCACCCAAAGTAGGCAGATTTTAACAACCCTAAAGAAGCGTGGGGGTGTCGGTGCTTTACTTCATGCGGCCGCTTTCTTGGCTTGTAGCGAATAATCCATGAGTCAAGGAATCACGTTCTCGTTGCATTGGCAATGAAATATATCTTCCACCATGTCAATGTACTGCTTGAGGAGGAGGAAAGCGCTCGTGAAAATTTCAAATTTCACTTCAAAGCTTGCACTTAAGTAACAAAGTGCAGATCTTGTTGTATATAACATTTTAAAAGGTTGAGCACTGGTTCAGCAAGACTGGAGGTAAAACCACTATACTGCCTCTGACAGTAAAGTTCGCAATGAATAACAGGCCACCATTGAATACACGACTGCCGAAGTCTTAGGTATCGACTCTTACTTGGCCTATTGGCATTATAGCCCAATCAGAGTTGCTGTCTACGGTCAGAAAAAGTTGAGCAGAAGTCTCAATGTATATATTTGTTGGAGCTCATGGTGTTTACACATCTCGAAGAAAGGTTCATATGAGCCCAAATTCCAATATGAAGCCTGTCAGAGTGAATCGAATCTGGTGTTGTAGCTACGTACAAGCGTATGAACGAGGATCGGTACCCATCAAAGTCATCTTTCTGTAATGATACAAACGACGCTAGCTAGAAAACTCATCTTGAAACATTCTGGCTTTCAAATAAATGGATAAATTCAGAATACCCAGTTAGTAATCAATATTCGAAGCAAACAAATCGACAGCAAATTTTAGGTGATTGCAACCTTTGACTTGATACCATGCGTATCTATGCACCACGTATATTGCGAACTTCATCGACGAATCCTTCGCTTTTGTACCACATCGATTTCCAAATTGCTTAGACGCATCAAAATAATAATCCGTAGGTAGAACCTCTTACCAATAGCACATGGTGTCCATATCCTGCTTCAGACTCGAGAATGCGCTGTTGGCACTACATCATTCTTTTCAAATCCGTAATCCCTCTTTCACGTGCGATAAGACCAGAAGGAACAATCGAAACCATCAAGGAGAGAGTAGTAATGGAGACCTCCACAGTGCTTCTAATAATGTCTGATGATCCATCAATCCAGCCCTGATGTCTAGACTTGGATATTTGGACAAGCCTTGCTGATTTTGACTCACACACGGAGATGTGTAACGAACATCATTAAGTGCGCTTAAACAGCAGTACGCTGCGCTAGGATCTCGAGTGAAGTTTAATGTTACGACACCAATTCTGGACCCGAGCTAAATGCTGTGCAATTTCGCGCTGCCAAGAACTTGTGTTCGAGCAGGACAAACGTTAGACTTTCTTCTCAGCACTCGTAGTGCGAAGAATTTCCCGCGTCGGGATTTCCCCTCCCTTTCTTACCGGACATGCGCGAAGAAAACACACCATGCAGTGATGACTTCTTCCTTCGCGAGCTTCTCGACCACAAATTCGGATCAGAAAAACGAACATAAAACGATTAAAGAGCTCATCACTGAAAACGTAGCGTTAAGGAAAGAGGTCGAAGAATTAAAGAAAAAGTCAAAGGCGAAGCCGGGCAAGTTCTTCACACTGATTAAGGAATACGGTTTGCCGTTTGTAGCGTACTGGACGGGTTGGTATGCTATCTCTGGGGCAGGTATTTATTTTGCTATTGAGAATGGATGGCTAGCGGGCACAGACGCGATTCAGCTCATTCAAACCATTGGATTAGATAGGTATGTCGACATCGAGAACTTGAATCCAAGTCATGGTAACATTGCCTTCGCATTCCTTCTGAATGAAATTGTCGAAACCATTCGATTTCCATTTGTTTTAGCGACATTTCCGGCATTCAAAAATAAATTTTTGACGAAGCGGGAGGATGATCTATAAGATGGTTAGAACCGCACATAGAAGGAAAGCATACACAAATGGGTAGCTCCTCCTTGTTTGCTTTGGCTCCTTCCTTAGGTTCATGTTGCTAACGCGTGAATGATGATTACTAAAGAAAACTGATTTTTTTTGCTGTATTCAATAAAAAAATCCCAAAAGCGATCCGAAGAATTTCAAGCTTGAAGATTTTCCTTAAAAACCATGCATTACAATCTGCGACGGAACACAAATTTCTTCTTCGACCACAAATCTTTTGATATTGAGCCGTTGATCACCAGAAAGCTGAATGATAAATCCCATCTTTTTATGCTTTCTTATCGCACCATTGCAGCTAAAGTTCTGCTTAAATGCCTTCAGAATCCGACGGAGATCCAAATCACTAGCTAATCCTTGAACAGTTGTCAGACATTTCCGTCCGTTACGTTGCTGTACCCGCACATGAACTTTGTCACCACTACTGGTGGAGACATCTTCTGCGTCAGCAAATGCGTCTACATGAACGATATAGATATGTAAATGAGCATTGATGAAATATAATCGTACCATAAGACACCAAATTCTGTATATCGTTCACAGCCATCGCTAGAGTTCGTTACAAATGTGAATGAGTCGTGGGAAGAATTTTGGAGCCCTACTCTAAACCTTGAACAATTAATTCACTGTGTAGCTTAAATAATACTGATGACATTGTGTCATACGCACCATTAGGCTGTGACGAGAAGTAGACTGTAGAAAGAAGGCTCAAACCACAAATGATAAAAAGTAATGGTGGGACGCTATTCTTTAATTTATTATGTCAGTAGCAGGCATTATAAGATAGCCAAATATGAGCTTCTCAGTACAATTTTCCACTCGCATCAATCATTATGTTTTTTAGATCGCAATCGTGCTGATCCCACTTACTATATCGCTATATACAGTGACTTACTTTTCGGAGCATTGCCACTTAAATCTTAGTGTCACATGATAAGCTCGAAAAGGATGCAAAAAGCTGAAGGATTATCGACATACAGACACACTTGTTTGCCTATTCAAATCTACCATAATTCTTTTGATTTTGTTCCCCATTTGCGCATCTACTTACTCTCCACGGGAAGTGCCATGCGCGAGCCTAGTGCCTGTAGTTATTGTATCTGAACCAATCTTAGAAACAGTGAAGGCTTACTAAAGCTGTGGAGTACATTCGAGACTCTGAGGTGATCACGGGCAAGGAGGTAAGAGTGCATTTTGTGTGGACTGATTGCGACAGCTAGAGTCACGACCTTTCATGTCGTGCTGTATTCCAATATTTATGTATAAATGGGGAATCTGATAGAATCAGCGATCAGTGATCCTTCTTGCGTTGTTTTGGAAGAAGCAATTCGACCATTCGATCATCTTCATCTGGATGAAATCAAAGCATACTGGTGGAGTTTCTACCAAAACGCATCGTCATTTGCGTTGACAAAATCCGAATTATGCCTTTTGTGCAGTCAGGCCCGGACTCTTATCCATCAAAACGCGATTACAAAAGATTTAAGTGACAATACAGAAGATTTGTTTTCATTATTCACAAAGATACTCTCCATTGAAGATGATCGGTTCGAGCAATGTCAGAAATTTAACGAAGAAAGCAGGCGAATATACCGGGATGAAGACTCGACCCACAAAAGTATTGACGCAATGGAGTTTTTGTCCGCCATCATTATGCTAGCAGGCATATCCGTAAAAGAAAAAGTCAGTCTTTTGTTTGACTCGTGGGACATGTCGGAGGATGGAACACTAGAAATGGATGAGTTTATCATCTCATTCAAATCCACGCTGTACGGACTTTCGAAAATATTGATGCTTACGGATCCCACCAAAAAGAAATATTCTGCTAGCAAAAGTATCTCATTCGAGACCTTCTCGTGCAGGCTGGACGAAGAAGAAGTATGTGATTTTGCTCAGGCGCTTTTCATGAAGTTGACCAAGCATAAGCATCCTGATTGTACGATATCTCGATCAGAATTTGAGCAACTTTGCCTCCAAACACCAAAACTTCGAGCGATTTTTTATGTCATGGATCGTGGAACTGCCCAGCATATGCCAGAGGATATCAAAAGTCATGATTTTCAGGAAGAGAACGACATATCAGGTATCAGCTCTGAATGCCAGAAGCTTGAAGATATATTACGAGAGGCTGAAGAACGCCGTAAAAACTCCGTGTATCAGAACGACTCGATTGATCCATCGAATGATTCCGGAGATGAGTTCATGGCAGTTAAACCCTGGAAAGGAGCTGTAGTGACACCAACAAAATTACCGAAATTAGACGCATCTGCTCCCAGTATCTCGCTACAGCTCGAATATGTCTTTGGATACAATGCGAGTTTGAGAAATAATGTCAGATATATCCCGAGTAGCTTGAATGAGATCACATTTCCCGCTGCAGCAACTTCCATAGTTCTCGATATATCAAGCAACAAGCAACGCCATCATGTAGCTCATACAGACGATATAATTTCTTATTGCGTCCATCCCGTTAGTCCTTTGGTTGCAAGTGGTGAAATTGGAAAGCTTCCGAATATAATCATATGGGACGCAATAACGATGCAGTCGATTTGCATCCTCAAAGGATATCACGAAAAGGGAGTGCTTCAATTAGCTTTCGTCAGTCCAAATAGTACACTCAATAACGCGAGAACGAAAATTGATCGACTGATATCAATCGGTGCCGATACCGATCACAAGATTGGAATATATGAGTCACAAGATCAATGGAAAACTGCAACGCTGGCGTTCTGCTCGAAGGGGAATAAAGCTCTCGTGTGTCATATCGCACCATCAACGGACGGACGTGAATGGATATCATGCGGTGACAAGTATATAGAGTTTTGGGGCATCAAAGGAAGTGATACGAACAAGTACACATGCAAAAAGGCTATATTCAAGAAAAAAGGGAATTTACAGCCGTTCCTTGTCGCTCAGTATATTGACAAGAGCTCAGCTGTTATCGGCACAGCTGACGGGCATTTGTATCATTTCCGAGATCACGAGCTTGTACATGTCGTGTTGGCTTCGAGGAATGGAACAGTGAAGAAGAACTATGCTGCTGTGAATAGCCTGTACGCAACTTGTGCACAACACTCGCGGAAGGATGAGAAGAAAGTAATAGTATCTGGATCTAGTGATGGGAGCATTTGCGTCTGGAGTGAAACTTTGCAGCTTGTATCGGGTCCATTCATGCTCGATCAAGTACTTTTACACGATGTAGAGGTACTCCAAAGATATCCAAAGTACAAAGCAATCCGCTCGATATCCTTATCACACGATCATAAAAAATTGTTGGTCGGTACGCATGCAGCCGAGATTTATGAACTGAATGCTAGTACGGGGCGAAATCTATCACCTGATGCCATCCTCAAGGCTCATTTCCAAGGAGAATTATGGGGTTTGGCAGTCAACCCAACGAATCCAGACCAATGCTGTACAACTGGGGATGATTACACACTTCGCATTTGGGATCTTCAAAAAGGCACGCAACTCCGCTCAGTTTGTTTAGACAGATTTTCTCGTGCATGTACATATTCCCACGATGGAAGACTCATTGCTTTGGGATCGTACGATACCTACACGAGCTCAAATTCTTTCCAAACAAGAAGAGGAGAAAGCTCTCGATCAGACACAGCAACGAGATCCAATATGGCGATTGTAGTTTTCAATGCCAGTAATCTCTCAATATTCCGCGCATTGACAAAGAGCGGTGTGAAGCGATCCATTACAGATATCAAATTCTCACCAAACGACCGGATTCTGATTGTCGCAAGCCAAGACGGAAGCATACATTTGTATGATGCACTTAATTCTTTTCGAGAAATATTCGCATTTCGAAGGCATACCAGCAGTGTCTTACACGCTGATTTTTCTTCTGATGGAGATTACATTGCAAGTTTGAGCTCCGGCTACGAGATGCTGTTTATGAAATGCTCCACGGGTAAGCAAATAGGAAATGCTTCACAATTTCGGGATGAGAAATGGCATACGCTCACATGCCCCCTTGGATTTTGGGGTGTGCAAGGTATATGGCCTCTTTATAGTGATGGGTCTGATATCAATGCCGTCGATCGGTCAAATGGTCTGACGATGATCGCTACGGCAGACGATTATGGGTTTGTGAAGATTTTCCGCTACCCCTGCGCTATCGAGCATTCATCCTTTGTACAGCTCCGAGGCCATTCGTCTCATGTGACCAACGTCAAGTGGAGTACCTCTGACCACCTCTTGTTGAGTACTGGTGGGAGAGATTGCTCGATTTTTGTTTGGAAGCACGAATCCGTCGACATGGCTCTTTCCAAACGGCTGTGTTTGAATGAGTATAAACCTGCCCGATCAAAAACAGACAACGAATCTCCAACCAGCAGTTTGGTCGATTCATATCCGTATCTGAGCAATGAACTGGATGACATTGGTGTTGAAGACGTGGGAGATGAATTCATGGCCATAAAACCATGGATGGGCGCCATAGTCCCTCCATCCAAATCAAGTTCTCAGGATCCGATAAGCCCCAATGTAGAACTGGAGCTTTCTCACATCCATGGTTATCAAGCTCAACAGGCAAGGAATAATGCTCGCTACGATAAAAGCGGGAATATTGTCTACCATGCTGCGGCCGTGGGAATCATCTACGATACATCACAGCAAACACAACGATTTATGAAATCTCATAACGATGATATTATCGCACTATGCAGTCATGCCGATGGAGTTTTGTTTGCAACTTCACAAATGGGAAAAAAGCCCTCAATTTTTGTCTGGTCTTCACTACTAGAGAAGACGCCTCCATTATGTCTTGAAGGCTTCCACCAGCGCGCTGTGAATGCAATCTGCTTCTGTTCAGACAAACACAAGCTCGGATCTGTGGGAATGGATGATGATCATTCCATCGCGATATACAATTACGTCAATCGACAATTGGTCTCATCGGCTCGGGGCGACCGAAATCAGGTGTTTTCCATTGCCTATAATGCGAATTCAGAGGAGTGGATTACCTGTGGAGTCAAACATATCCGATTTTGGAAAGAACAAGGGAAGAATCTTACCTCGAAAAAAGCTATTTTTCAAAGATCTCCGGGGAACACGAAGAAGAGTCATCACAAGGAAGTAAAGAGAGTACCGGCTGATTCATTTGAGTGCGCTGCAGTCTTCGATAAAGCGGTCATAATTGGTGGATCTGATGGCTGCCTGTACCAATTCATCTCAGGATCACATGAAGTAAATGATATCATTCCAGCTCATTCGTCCAATGTCTACGCTCTGTACGTGAATAATGAGAGCTTATTTAGTGGTAGCAAAGACGGAACAATTCACCGTCGAGATGCAAAGATGACGCTTTTGCAGACAATAGATCTAAACATATTGTTAGCAAAGTCTTCAGAGTCAAATCAAACTTTTTATGATGTTTCCGTGCGCAGTTTATGTACCCGTGCGATGGGATCAGGTAGCATCAAGACAACTCAGCTCTTGGTTGGAACTGGTGGAAGCGATTTATTGGAGCTAAATATCAGCTCAGATCGGACCAAGATATCCAGGATTGTTACTCGAGGGCATTCACGTCAAGAAGTATGGGGACTTGCAATGCACCCAAATCGTCTCGAATATGTCACTGCTGGGGATGATCAAACGCTGCGTGTATGGTCCTTGAATACCGGCCTTAAAGGCTCACAAACGAGCTGCCAGATAAGATCAACTAGGCTTGGAGCAATGGCACGAGCTTGCGCAATTACAACACTGACGGACTACTGTCAATCAAAACAGATCGATATTGTTGCTGTTGGCTTTGGTGGAAGAAATATCGCTTCTTCAGCGCAGTCACGAAAATCTCATGACGGTAGAAGCTTTACGTCATGCTCGCAAGATTGTATCGGTGCTGTGACTATTTTGTCTTACAACGACCTAAATAAGCGCATTGGGTTCGAGAAGCTGTCAAAACAATCCATAAGCGAGATCAAATTTTCTCCAAACGGTCAAATTCTGGCACTCGGCTCTCATGATCATAATATCTATCTGTTCAAAGTCTCTGTAACGAAGGATTCCATCATTAAACTTACACGGGCGGGTGTATTTGCAAAGCATCAGAGTTACATTACTCACTTTGATTTTTCCGAGGATTCTCAACACTTGCAGAGTAGTTGTGGTGCTTATGAATTGTTATACTCCAAAGCATCTTCAGGACAGCATGTGACGTCAGCCACCTCCATGCGAGATGTGAATTGGGCAACTTGGACTTGTACTTTAGGCTGGCCGGTCCAAGGAATTTGGCCTCCATGCTCGGACGGAACAGATATCAATGCGGTCTCTAGAAGCAATAAGACAAAAGGAGGTGCCTGGATTGTGACCGGAGACGATTTTGGACTTGTCAAAATGTACCGATATCCATGTCTTATCAAGGGATCTAGTGTGACTGTCAATAGAGGACATTCCTCACATGTCACGAATGTGAGGTGGAGTGTGAATGATGATTATGTCATCAGCATTGGTGGTCTTGATCGCACAGTTATGGAGTGGCGTGTAATGAAGAAAAGTGATGAGGATAAGAAACTTCGACAACCGGAAACAATCGGGCAGGAGCCATTCTTTTCGAATACATGGAACGAAGATCCAATTGAAGAACCGTCAAGTGCTCCAATACCGGGACCTGATTTCAATCGGAGTTCTACTTCAGATCTTTTTGGTGAAGACAATGCAGGCGATGAATTTCTAGCCGTGAAACCATGGATGGGTGCAATTGTCCCACCAAGCAATATTCCAGTTGCAAATATCCAAGAACCAAACGTTCGCGTCAAACTTGACTGGGTGTACGGCTATCAGTGTGAGATTGCGAAGCAGAACGTGTATTACAATCATGTCCAGGAAGTCTCGGGTAAACTTTCTCATGATGATTTTCGAAGTGAAATAGTGTATCACACTGCGGCTGTCGGAGTTATTTACGACCCTAAAATGCATTGTCAGAAGCACCATCTTGGGCACAAAGATGATATCTTATGTCTCGTAGGAAGTCCTCATGGGGGAGCACTACACCATGGACTTGTGGCCACTGGAGAACGCGGTAGACGTCCTCGAATACGCATCTGGGATGCACACACTGCCACACTTCAGTCAGAATTCTGCAGCAATATCCATTCTCGAGGTATTTTGTCGTTAGCCTACAATTTGGCAATGACATTCCTATTGAGTGTCGGCGACGAAGATGATCACTCTTTGGTTTTATGGGCTGATCAAAGTCAAGGTCCGTGGAAAATTGTCCGACCAATAGCGAGTGGTAAGGGAGAGAAAGCTCGACATCATTTTGCATTCTTTCTCGAGATGAAAGAAGAGAATCAGATTCGAATCGTGACAGGGGGAGAGAAACATGTTTTGGTGTGGCATATGGAAGGCAAGACTCTGGTCTACAAACGAGGAAAAGTTGGAAGGAGAGGAGCGCTGCAAAGTTTTCCATGCGGGTGCTCATTTCGAGCCGAAAACACGTCATCTTCACAAAGCGATAGAGGGATGTTTGTCACGGGAACTGGATCCGGAGAATTGTATATCTGGGCTGGCGAGGAGCTACAGAAGGTCGTTAGAGGGCACAGCGGGTCGGTGGATGTAGTGAGCGCTTCTACGAATACGTCGAGTGATAACAAAATCGTACTAGCGAGCGGTGGAAGAGACGGCAAAATCATTTTGTGGGACCGACAAATGCAAGGAATCAAAAGTTGCGATATATCGACGATCAATATGGGTGTTGTGAGGGCATCGATACGAAGTTTATGCTTTCATCGGACAAACAAACGAATTCTTGTGGGAACTGCTTCAAGCGATATATTGGAACTCGATTTGGATGCATTTGGAAACAATAATGCTATCAGCCACAAGTTGCTTGTTTCCGGGCATTTTCTACACGAAGTGTGGGGGCTTGCCGTACATCCCAGGCTTCAGATATGCACAACAGCTGGTGATGATAAAACCTTACGTGTCTGGGACTTGGATGCACGAAGACTCACGCGGCTTTATTCGCTACCGTATCAAGCAAGAGCGTGTGCATACTCACCTGACGGAAAATACTTTGCAATTGGTTTTGGATCCGATAATAGCAACGTAATGCGTAAACCAACCACTACGAAATCAGCAGGAGCTCAAAAAGCGCCAGCAGCAGTCGGTGAAGGCTCCGTTATGGTAGTTACTGTGACCGAAGGCGCTGCTTCGACTCAATCCACTTTAGATTTGATCCACCCCCTTTTGCTGGATCGACCAGCCAGAGAATGGATCAGTGATATAAAATTCTCTTCATGTTGTCATTTCCTCGCTGTCGGATCACATGACAATAACATTTACATTTATCATCTGCAATATTCGGCTAATTCTGTTCGTATAAAGCGACATAAAACATTTCGCAAACATCATTCGTACATCACACATTTAGATTTCTCAAAAGATTCGGCTTACTTACAATCAAATTGTGGTGCTTATGAGCTCCTGTTTTGTGATGTCGCTACTGGAGAACATGTAAAATCTGCTAGCAAGTTGCGGAATACAAATTGGGCAACATGGACCTGTACTCTAGGTTGGCCAGTTCAAGGAATATGGCCCGAATTCGCAGACGGAACAGACGTTAATGCAGTTTGTGTATCATCGTCCAAATTGCTACTGGCTACCGCTGAAGACTCTGGCAAGCTCAAAGTTTTTCGGTACCCATGCACGATCAAAGGGGTGAGTATCTACCATTTGTCGAGTCTCAAGTATATCTAATTAGCGCTTTTCTTCATTTGTTCCATAGGCAAAAGCGATCGAAATGACAGGACATTCATCCCATATATCGAACGTTCGTTTCAGCATGGACGACAAATACATTTTATCGATAGGTGGTAATGATCGCTCTTGTTTCCAATGGAATATAATTTGATAGCAATTGGCACCATTACCGTTAGATCAAGCTCAGGATCCTTTCCTGAATTGTATCACTACAACTCCATTGAATACTGTACGATCGCGATGTTAGACAAGTCAATGAGACTAAATTTACGCATCTTAGAACTGATTTCAGTTGAATTCTCACATACTTGACGAAACACTAGTTTAACGTGTCTCGTGTACACCAGCGGATCGCGGTAGCATCATGGAGATGAACAAAGATGAGGCAGAAAAGTGTCGTGATCTCGGCATAAAGTATCTACAAGAATCGAGCTATCAAAAAGCTGTAAAATTCTTTGACAAATCTATCCGTTTGTACCCCTTGCCAGGAGTGGAAGCTTTGCGGTATCGAGCCAAGCAAGAAACAGAACGTGCTCAGCATGCACATTCTGCTCCTGGTCGGAACAGTACAGGCAACGACATTCGAAACAGGCACACTCATAAGAGGAGTAATGAAGACTTCAAGGAGAAACCTTACACAGCCGATCAGACGCGTATCGTGCAGAAAATCCGAGCGTGTAAAACTCATTACGAAGTTTTGTCAGTGTCGAAAACGGCTTCCGAGGCGGAAGTCAAGAAGGCATATAGGAAGGTACATTGAAATAATTTCATTACGAACCTCTCCTCTTACAGAGATGTTTCATTTCTTGCTTCTAGCTTGCTTTGAAATTACATCCAGACAAGAATAGTGCTCCAGGCGCTGAGGAGGCTTTTAAGGCTGTCGGAAAAGCTTTTGCTGTTTTAAGTGATCAAGAAAAAAAGTCGCACTATGATCAGTATGGTAGTCAGGGCTCTGAAGCATCTCAAAATAGTCAACGGCGAGCGTACTATGAAGATGATATAAGCCCGGAAGATATTTTCAACATGTTTTTCGGTGGCGGCTTCCGTCCACCACGAAGAACCCATGTGCGACCCAGGCATGCGCATCACACTGCAAATTCAAATTCCGCAGATAACCAGCAAAGGCCCGGATATTCTCAATTAGTGCAATTTCTTCCGCTCCTTCTCATCTTTCTTGTGTCGCTTCTCATGGTTCCGCCTACTCCAGAGACCCCATTCAGGTAAGGGACGGAATAATGATCGCCAGCTCTAATGCACTCAACATTCTATTTCGTAGCTTGTATCCAACAGGAAAGTACAATATAGAGCGGAGCACCAGCATGTCGAATATTGCTAGCGGAATCTCGTACTATGTCGATCCTACTTTTGAGCAAAAGTACACACATCACTGGAGAGATCTAAGTCGAATTGAAAGAATGGTGCAACAGTCATATGCAAGCACTTTAGCCGAGACATGCGATAATCTTCGAATGCGACAAAGACGAATGTTGTATGATGCGCGAAGAATGCCAGTTGGTGAATTTCGCACCACGAAAATGAATGAGGCAATGAACATGAAGCTGCCAGCATGCGAAAAACTACAGCGGCTCCGTCCTTATCTGTACTAAAGTACCAAACACCAATAGCGGCAATGTAAAAATCAAACATCGAGCAATACACCGATATGAAGCCGATGATAATTTTTTAGAGTGAATAACATGAGTGATAATGGAACGAGGCTTTATTCAAACGCTTACCAATCTTGAAACGGTGCGAGGGTTTCCGTGTTGATATAAAGCATATCATCGACTGATTTATATTGACCCCAGAAGTAGGCCTTTGTACCTCCGGCAACCCCAGTTGCACCTGACGAAGTAATATGCTTATGCACGGGAGCATACGCGGGGGACTCTGGATGCATGAAAGTTTTACGATTTCTAGCTTTGTTATATACCATCATAGGGTACTTTGCAGCAACATTACTGTCATTACCTGGGTCTGCAGCTACCTGAATCTTATAAATCTCTCCCATTGAACCTGTCGCATCACCGTCTCCACCAAAAGTCATTTGAATCACCGCTTGGTAGGGAAACTGAGTCATTTTGGATGCGGGTTCGTCTAGCTTTACGGGTAGCCAAACTCCTTTCACCAATCCCTTCACTTCACCGCAATGACCAGAATTGGATTTCTGATCCTGGTTTCGTTCCGACTTTGATGTTCCACCAATAGTCATAAGATGAACAATTCCATTTTTGTCTCCTTCGGGACAAACTACGTTTGTCATTCCGAGTTTTTTAATATATTTCTTAACCCTTTTCATCGATATCGACTCATATTTGCTTCCATGACTACGTATCTCATCATATATGCGTTTCACTCCGTATTCCGGGTGAGCAAATTTGATTGCTTGAATCAAAGCGATCAGTTCTTCCGCTTCGATAATTCGAGGAACTGGTGTGTCGGACATGATTTGCCCTCGCATGCTTGATTGGTCATTAGTCGAGGCTACACACAAACCTGATAACGTTATTTTTTACGCTAAAAATTTCATATCGATAAATCTGATTGGCTTACTTCTGAATCGATAGACCGAATGGGAGCTCACAGCTGTTTTCTACCTCCTCGGAAGCGGAGATTTGACAAAGTTGGGTCGAGCTGCATTCGTATTTTATAAGTCGACTTCACAAATAACGATTGTACCGAATCTACTTCTGTCACTGACTTGTACTGGCTGATTGAAAACATCACACTTATGTATGCGGCAGCTATATTTTTAGCAATGCAACAACATTTACCACTTTTTGCTCTATGCTGGTAGAAAATGCCAAAAAAACAAGATCACGATGACGAAGATGACTTGTTGCTTGCATTGCAGAATATGGAGCCTTGCGGAAATTGTGGAGCCGATGGCGCCAAAGTACCTTGTATGAGCGGCTGCAAAGAAGTGTTTTACTGCTCACAGGTAAGGTCAAACGTGGCTAAATCATTTATTTGGATTTCTCAAATAAAATGTGGCACACAAATAGGAATGTATGATGCATCACGCTTCGGCTCATCGTTTGCGTTGTCGTAATTTACGATGCTCGAAATTTAATGATTCGGAATGTGGGTCTAGAAATGATCTTATAAACTTTTATATCGAAACTCATCTGTTGTGATAATGTCAATGAAACTGTAGCCGAAATGGAAAATTCAAGTACTGGTGTCAATGAATTCTCAGAATCAGAGGAGGATTTCGAATCAGATTCTGATTATAACGAGAGAGAGAATGAGCTTAATGAACCTCCAACGCCAGCAACAGCGAAAAAGAAATCGAAAGAGAAGAAAAGGATTTCGACGTGTCAGAAGAAATCGAAAGGTAGATCCAAAAGTGGTGACAAGTTGCTTTCAGGCTCTAAAGGAAAACGTGTACGTTGAAAACACGTTATTTACTGCAGTGTGTAATGTTGAGCAACAAATGTTTGTAGGCATCCCACAAGACCACTTGTACGGATGGAGGTACAGAGCAGCAGATTGAAGAAAAGATAATTCGTCGTCTAAAGAAGCAAGAAGAAAGCCGCATCGCATTGGCAATTGAGCAACGTATGAAGGAGGCTAAAGCTAATTGGCAAGATGAAGAGATGAATCGAATAATGCTCGATATGCGCACACGTCTTGAAGGGGAGGGGGTTCAGGACCCAGTGATTGCCGTTAAAACGACGAGGGACAGAAACACCATCGAAGCGAATAACGGTAAGACCGAGTATTCAGCTATCCCAGAGCCGAAGCGACACAGCAAACCTGAGCAGAGCTCCATAAAGCATGAGAAAGCTGACAATAAGATGGACGTCAAGGCGGAATCACCCCCACCACCTCCATGGAATAATGCATGTCCTGCCTTTAAAGCACTACGTGTTGTGGTTTGGAAACACACATTTTTGCCGCATATTGAGTTCAGAGCTGACTCGAAGACAGGAATCTGGAATCGAATTACCCAGCTGGATGCTGACGAATCATTTGATCACATTGCGCGTGGTGATCAATTGATTTTTTTAAACGGAAGAGCTATCGATCAGGAAGTTCGGTCACAACAGGACTTGGAGAATATGATTGCTACCAGTAAACCACCGCTAATGATGAAATTCCAAGCTCAACATAGTGATGATGGTAAAGTCCGTGATTACACTATCACATGGGTGAATGGACCTCTCGGAGTAACCTTGAAGGATGACTGTACGGCTGAAAAAGTTCCTATTGTGAATCGTCTGACGAGAAAAGCAGGATCGGTTGCCGTGAAGCATAATATTGCCATCGGCGACATTCTTGTGGCAATCAATAACATTGACACTATTCAGCTGGGATGCTCTTTATCTATGTCGATTCTGAAGAAGGTCCAACTACCAGCAACATTGCGATTTCGTGGTGTCGGTGGCGTGATAACTGAAGCTGAACCAACAACAGCCCAACATATTTCGAAATCAGAACTTAACGTATCAGGAACGCATGAACACCATGAAAAGACTGTAAAGTCCAAGGTTCGTGAAAGTATTCTCCGACCATCAGATTATGAAATATTCTGGGGAAATGGCCCTCTAGGGCTGACGATCATTCCAGGATTGACAGAAAATGATCCTCCTGTAATCAAAAATGTCACTGGCACAGGGACATCTCCAGGGATCGAATCGGCGCAGATTGGAGATTATCTTGTATCAATCAACAGTCAAAGTGTTGAAGGTATACCTTTTAATAAAATAGTGATGCTGCTGAAGACTGCCCACAAACCAGTAAAACTCCGTTTCCGGATCACTACAGAGGAAGATAGAGTCCGTCAGAGTGAACAATTTGTGGCTCAAAATCGGAAGGTAGGTCCAGTCAACCCATCCGCGGAATTTATCAAGCAACATTCCATCCCAGATGTCATTTCAAGTACCAGAGAGCCCAGAGAAAAAGTACCTTTGAGAGCTGAATCACTTCCTTCTATGGAACGCGATATATATAATCTAGTATGGGGATCCGGCCCATTGGGCTTGACAATTGATACAATCCCAAATCATAAGATTGCTTACATCAAACGGATTGGGAACGAGGGAGCAGCTTCAATTTTAACACAGGATTGTATTGGTGATGAGCTGACGCATATCAACGATCTCAACATACGGCATCTGGATTTCCCTCAAGTCATCCAGCAGCTCAAAATTGTTCCACGTCCCGTCACTCTCAGATTTCGCAAAGATCATAGTGTTCACACCGCTACTGCTTCATCAGCGTCCTACACGAATCATCCGTCTCCTCACCGGTATCACTCTGGTAACGTCCCTCCATCGAGCACGACAGGGGCGCTATATGAAGTGATTTGGCGCGAAGGTCACACGTTGGGCTTGTCATTGCATAGTGCTGACGAATGCTCGGAATTTCCCTATATCACCCGCGTTACCGGGTCAGGATCGGCAGCACATCTTCCGAAATCTGTTGTTGGTGATCGCCTAATTTCAGTGCTCGGCTACAGCGTCCATTGCCGCGATAGATCATTTGATGAGATGATGAACATGCTCAAAACAATGCCAAAGCCCATCAGCCTCAAGTTCCAGTCAACAAGTGGAATATTGCCACATAGAGAACCGGCAGAGCCAGCTCTGGTAGCAGCATCTCCGGACACACATCAGCCGGAGCAAAGTGTGAACCGTCGAATCTCACCCCTGGATATGCGTCGGGATGATTCTAATGAGAACTCTCATAGCGATGCGGCGCACATCTCAACAACGAACGGTTTGCTTAAACAGGACTCAAATCGGTTTGTGGTCGAAGAGGAGAAATTTAGTACAATGCACGCTCCTTTTCTTGTGCAAAATAAACTTTCCACAAATCGAAGACAGCGCATGTTGAAAGGTTTAAAGAAATAATATCATGTTTCAATTCTGTCGCATTGCATTGTCAGATTTTTGGTTTCTTCGTTACGCATAGATCGATCGCTCTGGTTGCAGGCATTTTGCTTTTCGCTGTGAGGCAAAGCTTCATCAAACTGTTGGTCTCGTGCAGTGAGGCTTGTTTTCGTAACTGACTAACTTTGAGGACATATGCGTCCATCCGTAGCTTTCGCTTGAGACCAGTCTCATTCATATAGCGTACTTTACCAAAAATCGGACGCTCCTTCCAACCCTGGTCATGCTTTCCAAAGGACCAAGCAATACCAGTATACGAGTTGGGATCAGGCGCATCCAGGCAGTACTTGTTATTAAGATAGAGAGCATACGTATACGCTTGTTCCGGCGATGCTGACCATTCAAGTATCTTTTTCGCCCAGTACATTCGCATGTAGCCATGCATTTTACCGCTGAAAAGCATCTCCATCTGGGCAGCATTCCAAAATTGATCATATGTTTTAGCTGATTCCAATTCCTCCAACGTGTATAAAAATGGTCTTTTGTCGTCAGCATGATCTTGCAGAGTCTTTTTCGCAAAATTTGGAAGACATTCCATCGAGTCATAAGACTGTGGGTTGAATACGATCATGTTCACAGACAGTTCACGCCGAACAATCATTTCTTCTAAAAAGGCGTCGCGACTCGCTTTCGAGCTTGCGTCTTTGATTTTGTGTGTTGCAAGGGCGATACGAACAGGACTAATATGACCAAAATGAAGATACAAGCTGATGTTACTCGTTCCATCGTTGCTGGGCTCATTCCTTCCTAGAGCATAATTCTTCAGTTTTTTCTCCAGAAAAACCTTGGTGAGCAATGAAGCTTCATCTTCTCCTCCACGAAAATTGTTGAGTCCAGGAACGTTCCTGTCAACCTGTAAATGTGAAAGAACATCGTTGATCTGGGACAGCTTTAGTACTAGCAACTCCTTGCTTGTATCACACTTGAGGCTTTTTTCTATAAAGTCGCTGGTCGGACACTGTAGAAGTTCTCGATCGTAAGATTGTACAAAGTCGGGAACTGAGACGTGCTCAAGTTCTTTCATGAAATTGGGTAGTAGTCGCGTGATTTTAGGACGAATTGTACGGGCGGCAAACTCTTCTTTCTTTGAGGTGGTTTCACATGGAATCACGACATCCCCTTCAATTTGTACCATACCCCAAGGAAGCTGCTTTTCAGATGCATTTGTAGCGCAAGTAAGGGTATCAAGTGCCGAAGGACGCAAGTATGGCCGATCTGTCACTACGAGTACTGCATGTTCTGCACACTTGGACAGTAGACGTTTGCGACAAAACAAGGAGGTGTCGCTGCCTACCGATGGAATATCCTTTTCTCGACTATGATACAATACCTTGAATGCTAACCCTCGCTCGCGCAAGCGCTTCTCTGTGCATGCAAGGCCTTCCAACGCAAACTTTGCATGCCGCTCGGTGGAAAATGCAAAAGCATTGGGATCTTTCATTAATTGTGATTCAGGAACAGCTGATTGATCACTGAAAAAGTAGACAACCTGTAATGGCACATGCAAGGCAGTAGCGGCAGCGATCGCATATTCCAGACTATAATTATATTTCGTGCGTACGCTTGTTTGCATCCAGTACAAAAGATAAGAGGACTTCCCAATGATCGGGGCATTCGAAATTCCATCGTAAAGCCACCGAATTCGCTCATTTTGAAATCCGGTCGGCAGCCGAACACACGATTCCAACTTGTTTCGCAAAGTTGTCATTACAGAATTGGTGATAGCCAATAAGTGCTGATGTATAATACAACAATCAACTGGCCCTATCATTGAAGGTCTAACTAACTATACAGAATGTATCAAAGCACACTAATGTGCAAACCGTCTCAGGCTATCGTTTGATGATACAGCTTTCAGTATTATAGCTTACTTTGCAATGTAACCAAATACCTGACTACTTGGATCTCACTCGATCTATATGTGTGCGGGGCCCACCTATGCCGCCTCAAGTTACTGAGCAAGCATTTGGAGCAAGAGCTGCTGCCTCGATACCGCCTCATGCGGAGCTATACTTCGCATGCTTCTTGTGTGCTGGGATCACACAAGGAGCATGCGAGGTACCTTCTGGCCGTCCGTGGCGGGGTGCGTAAACCTATGGGACCAAGCCGAGGTTATCGAATCTATCCAGACGATACAGACGAATGCGCTTCAGACAGGGTAAAACCTTGAAAATGCTTCTCATCGAACGCTGAGGCATGAACCAATCATTCACCCGATTAACCATCATTCGGTACTGAGTGCAAGCATTCTCAAGATGAGACGAAGTATCATTCTCCATCCTGAATGTTTCCAAAGATACACACAAAGCCTTAAAGCACAAAATTTCTCGCAAACTTTTTTGCCACTCTTCTTGATTACTTGATTACGTGTGCTCCTACCTGATATCGCAACATTTGTACGTAATGTCTCGGACAGCCTACTTTTAGACTCTCGTAGTCTGGTTCAGCTCGTATAAACTACTTTCAGAAGTTCAGTGTACCCGTTTTTTGGGCGCAATTGAGATACTTATCACTGGAAAGAAAAGCAACGAATTGATCTGTCAAGTTTCAACGAGATGGAACGAAGGAAAAGCTGATACGAGTATTTTGTCGAGCTTCATTTTCATTCTGCATGACAAGCCAAACGATTTTTTCTTTTTCATTCAGATGTTTTCTAGTAATGCATGCTGCACCAGCGGCTGCCACAGAATAGAGTCGAGTAATTCCAGCCACGAGATCTGCAGTCGAAGAAGACAAGGTTTCATCTCTGATTATGTGATAGATGGCGATTCTTCCCACACATTGAAATTTTGTTGCTGCAGCTCTATATATATTCAGATTATAAAAGCGCTCTAATCAAGCCGTTTTGTACGAAGTGATGTCTCCTAGCACAATCCAAATCAAGCTCTGATCTGTTTGATCAGATCAGACTCGATTTGAGCAGCATGGAAATCGTACCTGTGTGCTTCTGATATAGTATGCGTTTGATTCCTCTTTTTTCTATCTTGCTCTGTCTTGTAATTGGCGACCGACTAAATATCGCTCATTTCGCATTCGATCCCGTAGACTGGTCAGCCATCGACTAAATTGTTCGCGTACACTCGATAACGCAGAGATGCATATCAGAGTCAGCAATGATACCACAAATGCGTAATTCTCAATAAGAAGGATGAAAGTAAGACCAAACCAGTCGGAAAGACGAAAAGCTCGGATAAGAGTTGCCATTATCTTTGAAGCCACGAGTTCAAATACCAATGCCATAAACACAGGCACCAGAACTTTGTCATGAAAGTGGCCAACATCGAGGCAGCGTGCCGATAGGTTTTCGTCCTGTACATGCGCGCGGTCGTTTTCAAGCAATAAAAGTGTGAATTCGAGTTGCTGATATGACAGCCGTAAAGCTTCCAGAACGTCATGGTCAAGAGGATCGCGTCCGTCATTGAGAATTGCAGCACCGTGAGCGTTTATTGGGCGGTCACCTGCCACTGCATCGTTGTGTTGCGCTTCATCGTCGCTTTCATTCAATAGATGACGTTCTTCATCCACAGCGGGGTTTCCTTCAAGACGTGGCTCTTGACGCTCTCGAGCGGACTGGAAACAGCAATAAAGCCAAATTGTCATATTGAAGACGAGGTAGCCCAGCCAGAAACATTCCATCCAAGTACAATCGAGTGCTGGAGCACAAGAAATGAGAAGAATACCAACTAGAAGGGGACATATGAAGCCCCATCCAATCACACATGTCGCTGCGTTGACTGGAGTCAGATTTTTGACACAAAAGCCACGCTGTAGCAGTACTGGCCCAATTTGCTCGTCGGACTGTAGCAGTGCGGATATAGCATTAACGCAGTGGACGATAAACCACACGATAAGAACTCCCACGCCCAATGCTAATGTATCATGAGAAATATCAAATAGTTTCTCGATGGGTGAGATTGCGTATCTACCAAGAAGTAGGGATCCAAAAATGCTCACTCCAACTATTGTGATACATACTGCGGTACAGATTGTGACGAGCACTGCCAATCGAACGTAAATTGCGGCGGATGCTTCCACCCTTGGTAGTAATGTATACTCTAGAGGTGTTGTTACCTCTACATCATCCTCTGGCCATGGAAAATACCTTCTTCCTTTGATACGGAGCCGCTCAGGTGGCGCAGCTGCTTGAGGATTGAAGTGCAGTGGAGGTGGACCAAGGACAAACTCGCTTTGTTTCTTTACTTGCGGAAACTGCGCTTCGTCGACTTCGTTGGCCTTTATTCGTGGGAGTAAATACGCCGTGAGACCCAGAGCTTTCGAAGTCAGCTTGATTACTACGTGTTGCCATCGCCCCACTTCGTTTTTCGTGTGCTCTAAAATTCCCAGTGCAACCAGATGAATCACGAGAAGCTCTAAAGGTACTTGGAGCTGGCGATTAATATGCTGAAAATGGAGAGTGATGGGGAACCAAGCTGGTTGTAACCAGCTTGCAATACGAACTGGAGTGTGAATCACGACGATCAGAAGAATCGCATATACCACTATAGATAGAAACAGTCGACGTGCATGTCTTGAGTAGCTTTCGCTTAATAGGGAGCGTAACAATTCAGTATGAGCTTCTTGTGGTCGAATCCCTTTACCCAGTATGTCAGGATGCAAAACTTCCCGTAATTGGAGCACCGAAACCGTGACGAAGAGCATGAATGTGATACCAAGCACCCAGTGAACCATGATCGCCTCCATCATGCTGTCCAAGCAATACAACAATCGACCTGAAAAGGACGCCTTTACAAGACTCAGTGTAGCAAAATCGATCCCTAGACCAAGTATAATTGGTAGTATAATCATCTTCATGAATAAAAGACTCGAGACTTTGACCAGGGCACCCAAGCAGCGTAAAATCCAAATCAATCCACCCATGAGCGGTCTCCTTGTATATGAAGAGACAGTCTTAATCATAAATCGCCACAGAAGAATAGTAAAGCATATTGAGACGTATCCCATTGCACATGTACACAAATCCACAAGTTGTATACAGTCGCCATTCCTTTGAGCAAGACTGATATGCTTGAGCAAGGAAGTGATTATCAACGACAATATTGAGGTATGGTCCACAGCAATACTTTCTTCACTTGTCGTCGGATATTGTACCATCGGCATCAATTCCGACCAAAAAGGGACCGACGTGACAAGTTTCCCGAGAGCAGACAAGATGGAGCTTCCTAAAGTGTAAGGGATGAATGCAAACAAACCCAAATGAGCTCCGTTGAATGCAAGAAACCACGAGACGTTACGAAAAAGCACCAAGAAATCTCCACGGAAACCAAGCAGTTCATCCAGAGCAATATTTATTTCCAAATGGTCCATATCTTCTTCCCACGCCCTGTTATTCGGCGGAATATTGTTGTTATTGTTTGCACCCCATGCATCGTTGCGGGGAACAGGAATTGGTGCTAGCGCAACTGCTTCTGGTCCATCAGCGAAAATATTGGCTTGCACGTTACGTCTTTCTGGCCCTCGATGCCGTAGCTCTTGCTCCTGTTCCCGCCTATTCTCATCTTCAGCTTCTGGTCCATCATCATCAACCATAGCCTCATTCCGTAATCCGTTTTCTCTCCAATTTTGAGCTTGCATGTCTTGCACGCCTTCCACTTGCTCCAATTCTTCCCGATTTGCTGCAGCATTTGCAGGCCAAACTGGGAATTGCACTCGTTCATCGACTATTTCGTTCTCTTGATCCAAATGGGATCTCCAAAATTCTGCGAACGAAATCAGCGATAAAAATGAAAAAATTATGCATATAACAAGAAATATGCCAGAATATATATCATCCATTATTTCTGTCAAATGTAGGCGTTCCGAGAAGTTGACATTTGCCATCGCTGACGCACGAAGCAGCCACATTCGGTATAACCAGCTCGTGCACCAGGGTGCTACCGCAGTCCACAAAACCAGAACCAAGAGCCCTCTGACCAATAAAGGTATCCACTCCAAACATATAACTTTGAGCAAGGACCCAAGCATTTGTGTCCATGGTAACACTTCTGGCGTATTCGGATCATAAATGGGCCGGAATTTGAATTCGTAGCGACATAATTCACAAACTTTTTTGCCTGAATGACCAAGCCACTGCTCCAGACAGTCTGAATGCGCATATCGAATGCTACCACTACATTTACATGGAGAAAAAAGACGTCTTTCCGGCTCCTATAATTTAGAGAGAATAGTTAGTCATGATCAGCTTTATTTAGACCTGTGAGAAATTACGTACCGCTTCGCCTCGACAGACACGACATTCCGCTTCTTCATCCTGTTCGCGACTTTGATTTTGCGTTGAAGCATCCCTGGGAAGGGGGAAATCGGAATGTATCTCACCGCTCGCGGAATCTTTCATCCTTTGATGACTTGGCGTATCGTTTTCTGACAGAGAATTTCGTGTAAGGTATTTTTAATGAAGAAAAGCACCGACTCTAAGACCTGCTTAAATCATAAGTATTGTGACATTAGATAGGTACGATCTACTATAGTGGTAAGGTACAGTACTTGCATCCCGATGGCGATTGCAGCGCAGCAGATGCCTCCTACGTGGTAACTAAGCCATCTTGCAATTATGGATAACGTGATGGACTCAATTGGTTTAATTATTGTAGGTCAGGTGAGCCATCTGAATTCAACTGCAATGCATTTTTAGAGGTAATGAAAGATGATCAAATTGTTGGAACAATTGAGCTCGGACTTTGCAAGTACTATTGCATTGGCAGAAATGATGTAGTATGTGCTATAAGCTTATTGCACCCGTCAGTATCAAGAACACACGCCGTTATTGCGCATCACCACGAAGACAAGAAGCTCAAGCTGATGGATTTGGGATCTGCTCAGGGCACTTTTCTGAATGACGAACGATTAGAGCCCCATCAGCCGATGACTTTGTCAAGTACGTTGGAATGCTTTTGGGATACTTTAAAATTTACTTAGCGTATACCATTTTAGATGGCGATGTTATCAAGTTTGCTGCCAGCTCGCGTTCGTATTACGTTCGAAATACGAATCCAGGCAGCGCGACCAACGAAGCTATTGATATGGCTAAGACTAAGAGCAATCCAGAAATGAAAGAAGTACGACAACAGGTATTTGTACCGTTATCATGGATAGTACTCAATAATTAAGCAATCATCACATTCTCAACTTGTCGTAGCGAGATAGAGAGATTGCAACTTTGACTGCAGCGATGATGCAAAGTCCAGCCGCAAAGAGTTATGGACTTTCGTTACAAGACGAGCAAGGGGAAAAAGATGCTAAGAAAACTGATACTGTAGAGGATGACCGAACCTCAGACAACGAAAGCGAAGATGCACAGGATAATGTGAATGTTCGGTACAAACTTCCGATCACGAATCAAGTAATTTTGGGAGGCCACCATTCCAAATTAATTTCATGCGTGGCCATTGATCCTCCTGGTGTTCGAGTTGCTACTGGTTCGATGGACTACCATGTCAAATTATGGGATTTTGCTGGAATGGCAAGACATGTTCGTCCATTTAGAGAAATCGAGGTCGATGATGGTCACCCCATTATGGCACTTAGCTATAGTCCTTCAGGGGATCGTTTGCTTGCGGTGCTGGGATCTTCCCAGCCAAAAGTCTTAACTCGAGAAGGAGTAGAAGAATTACAATTTGTCAAGGGAGACATGTATGTCGTGGATATGGCGCATACAAAGGGACACACTCATGCTACAACCCGTGGGCAGTGGCATCCAAAAGCTAGGGATGAAATGATCACTAGCTCGTTGGATGGAACTGTGCGAATTTGGAAACTCGATGGAAAACGAGCATTTGAAAAGCTGATCAACAACAAGGTTTTAAAAATGAAAGGAAAGAGTGGAAGAAGATGTGGCGTAACAACATGCACATACAATGTGGATGGATCTATGATTGCTGGTGCCACCGCTGATGGACAAATACAATGGATTGATCCTCGCCGAGCATATGCTGGCTCTTCAATTCTCATAAAAGACGCTCATGCCCCAGGCTCCTCCGACCTCGGGATCTCTTGTATTCGAATCGCTCCAGATAACAAATTATTTGCATCTAGATCATGCGTTGATCAAACTATCAAAATATGGGACATGAGAAAAACATCGAGTCCGCTCAAGATTTACACAAACGTCGATGGCGCATTCGGAACAGCAAACGTTGCTTTCAATGCAACTGGAAGCTGCCTAGCAGCAGGTGTAAGCGTACCAAGAGGAAAAGGATCGCACGGGCAAGTCCGCTTTTATGATGTGCACTCACCGGGTGTGTCGGATCCTATCGCAGGAATCGAGATGAATGTGGATGAGAGCGCCATCTGTGTAGAATGGCATCATTCGATTAACCAGCTATTAGTGGGTACATCTGAGAACAATTGCAGGGTTTGCTACGATCCAGCTTTGAGCACAAAAGGAGTCCTAGTCTCAACTACAAAGAGATTGAAAACCAAATCTGCAGAATTTGGGGCTCGCATCGATGGTGTCGGGAAAATTCACAATCCTCATGCATTGCCAATGTATCGCGATGAGATTTCAGTGAGCCGTCAACTTCATCGCACACGAAAGGATCCGGTCAAGTCGAAAGCGCCAGAGAAGCCAATCACTGGTCCAGGTGTGGGAGGTAAAATAAGTGGGTCAACTACATTCACGCAATACTTCATGCAAAGTCACATCAAACGCTCCTTCCGAGAAGAGGATCCACGCGAAGCGATTTTGAAATACGCCAAGAAAGCAAAAGATGATCCGCAATTTTTAGGAGTTGCGTATGCCCAATCGCAACCAAATGACAAAATAGATAAACGATATCAGTTGGCTGGAGAAACACTGGAAGAAGAAGCCTTGCGTCACGAAGAGGAGGAGAAACGACTTCTCCAGATGTAAACTTAATTTTGTTATTACCAGTAGCTGAGTTCCCAACATCGATATATAGCGGTGTTTTCAATTAAAGTTTCATTGCTAATTATTTGAACGTATGCGCTCATTTTTGCAGGAGAGTGTGACGAAACCCCTTATAAAAGTTCTCAAATCTGGAGGAACTGCACGCTTGGTCTGCAATTGACTTGAGGCTGGGTTCCAGCGCTCTCAGCTTCGCCTCTAAGCATTGCTTTACCTCTGGCATTTGGCGCATTCGGCGGTCAGTATTAAAATGAAGCACGCTTTAATATGGCGGATAGCGTTCGTTGTATTATTCGTAGGAGTGTTTCCACTTCCCGGAATCACATCCGTCCCTACGATGATTGCTACATTCATATTTCGCCTCAACTCAGTCGCCGCATTGCTGACCAACTATTTAGCGACTCCAATCAACATCGCGTCGTTTCCGCTCTTCATGTAACTTTTCTAGCTTTTAGATATCTGCTGTGACGCTTTTGAGTCCTCTCTGGTCTCGTAGATAATATGGGAAGAAATGTACTTTGCAGCGATGAGTCAGCAGATGTTCATGAAGCCAACTGGAAGAATTTATCTTTCGGATGTCATTTGGCATACGAGTGCAGTGCTTCCCAATAAATCGATTTTCTCGCTCTGCCAAGTTTCATGCAAATCCGCCTCCCAATTTCGGAAACGTGTAAGTACTTTTCATTCGCAACGAAAGAGTGACTCGGCTGACGAGATCCAATGGACTTTATGTGTACAAGGGTTTGCAAGCTGAATCGTTATCGACCCTTCTACAATTTCGCTTTACGCTTCTGACTGCGATTTAATTGTGGCGTGCGCCCGTGATCCCCCTCATCTTGTATGTAGTGCTCACACCAGTCGTCCATCGCCTTATTCCATCCAACAAGATACACACTTGGCGTTATGGTGCTGGTACAGAGTAAAATAGATCAAATATAGCTCTTTCTATCTTTAACGATCGTTCGTATCCTGATGTAAGAGTGTGGTGGATCTGGCGACGAGTAAAGAGTTTTCTTCGCGGCTGATAAGAAGCGTAGTATTACCGAACATTCGAAGCGACGAGAGAAATCATTTTTCTCTGAGCTGACCGATACCTTTGTTTGAAGAATAATATTTGTGCGCTGAACATGTCCGGAAGGCGAGGCAATGACCGACGGAGTCTGTCGGGTGGCATTATTATACTGATTCTGACACTGCTGATGACCTGGTCTATCTGTAGCGTGGTACTTCTTTGGTCATCTAGAAATGGCAAGCCAATACTTTCAGCACGTCTAACATCGGCGTTTACTTCAACTTTGCCTCACGCTGACAAAAATGAGCAATCCTCTACAATACAGCATCATTTACGTGATGACGCACATTACAATCAATCCGCAGCTAGCAGCAAGGCTATGGACGCTGATTCCATAGGGCATCACAAATCGACTACTGACATCTCAGCATCATCTTCTCTTACCTCCCCGTCTCTCGCTTCCACTCCCGAAGAATCTACCACCGGGGCCGAGATTTCGTACGCAAGAGGCATCATCCTTTGTTTGCATGAAGAAATAGTACCGATGGGGATATCGTTGATTCGAGAGCTGCGATGTCTTGGAAATATGGAACTAGTGCAAGTATTTTTTTGTTTTCCCGATGAGATATCTAATCACACTCGTGACTTGTTTCGACATCTCGATGACCGAATACAACTCATTGATGTGTGCACAGAAATGATTCGAAGTGGAAAAATGGAGGAGAAACTTGCCAAGACATTCCGAAGTTACTGGATCAAGCCTTTGGCTTTGTATCACACTAACATCACCGAAGTTTTATTATTGGACGCCGATGTTCTGGCCATGCGCGATCCGAGCATCATTCGATCGTCACCAGGGTATAATAGGACTGGCACCATGTTTTTCTATGACCGGGTCGTAAGGAAGCGAGTCAACTTCAATCGTAAGGTAAAGCTATCGCGCACCTCGAAAGAGCCACCAATTCAATATCTCAAAGCGTGGGTGCAGAAGTTTCCATACGCGCGATTCAATTTGTCCGGCCCCAATCCTTCTGCCCACCTGAAGCAATCCCTCTCATTTAATGAGAGTAGTTGTCACGAGCAAGATTCATCCATTGTTGCTGTCGATAAAAGTCGAGTGGGAAAAGCCTTAGATGTTTTGTGGTACATGATGACTGAAAAGCGATTTTTATACAAGTTTTCGTGGGGCGATAAAGAAGGATTCTGGCTTTCCTGGGAATTCGCCCATCAGCCTTACACGTTCTCTCCGTGGGGTGTTAGCGCTATTGACTCGTTTCCAAATGGTGATATAAAAAGGCATTCAGAGACGCTATGTGGGAACATGGCACATTACATGCCATTCGAAGACGATGATGATGAGCTTCTTTATGTTAACGGTAAAACACTTCTGGATCCGTATCCCTTTGGACTACGCAAAGTCTTGAAAACAGATCGATTAACGCTGGTATATAATCTCAGTCCCACTCACGTCTCGCTTCGTCAACGCCGAAAACCTGTCAAGCCTTTTCAAGAACCTGGCTCTAACTTAAAAATTCAAGAGTGCCTTACTGACATGGGATCCAAGCCCTTGTCAGTAAAATTTCATCAGCGACTTCTGAGAAGGCGGATGCACTTGATAGCTTTATGGAGCTCTTTCTTAGAGCCTTTAGAGACGTGTGAAGAATCTTACCTGAAAGCCGATCAAGAATTAATCTAGGGTATACGCAAGCCAGCGAATAATGATTCAGAACGCATAAAAAGTATACCAATCATTACGTGTAATCGAGTACATTATGAATGTATCTAATATATGTCGCCGCGAATTATATACGCTTCGCTTAAACTGTTGCGTTAGACACTATTGCCGTTGATTTTTTTTTGTTTTCACAGAGTGCTCGTTGATTTTGTGGGAAGAACCTGTAAGCAGGGAACTCATTTCTGAATTGAGCATCAGAACTCTGGATCCAGAAACGACGCCTGAAATAAGAATCTGGGATTTTGAGGCTCTTCAAATAATGAAATCGAGGGAGAATGATGCGGTCAACATTACGCATCACAATCAAAGGCTGGATTTCAGTCACTGGCAATTTGACTGTATTGGCTAAAAAGTCAAAGGATTGTTGCAACGCGGAGCTATTGTGCATGATGATCCTCGGGTATTTACAGAACGTTGATATAGCTGCTTCTTGACCAAATATAAGTCCCAGAACGATCAGCTTTGCAGACATGGTGTCAATGGATGAAGCGAGGATTTCTGGGCAGGCTTGAATCATTTTGCAGACTTCACTTTCAGTGTACTTGTACGATTGCAGAAATTGTATCCGACTTTTTATGGGGTCCAGACAGTGTGTCATCAACTGCGGATGTTTGGTGAGCACAATTCCAACTTGAGCACGGCTGAGACCAACTTTGTGAAGCAAGAAGTCCCGTTGTGAGCTCAGATTATCTATCATATATGGAACAACATATTGCCCGGTAACCATCACGATGTAAGCAATCTAATGCGATACGTTAGCTGTAAGAAAAATCTCATGCTTAATTTGAAGATATCACCTTTCTGGAAGGAACCCCGAGCTCTGTAAACCAATCAACCAGTTTACGTAAAGTTTCTATATTGCAACCGAGCACTTTGGGACTCTTTTGAATGGCTTTCTTCATCATAGCATTAGTCATTCCTATTTGGTCCATGAACAAGATCTGAAACATATGCCACATCAAATTTTGCAAGCGTAACTTTGACCTACTGAAGATACCTTTTTCAGCATTTCTGTGGGATTGTACGATCTCAACTGCACAAATACGACGTGATGTTAGTATAGAGTACATGAGAAGACAAAAGCGGGCATGTACGGCTTGAGAGGAGGAAATGCATTTTTCAGCTTCTTCCCGGGTGAAACCAATTTTATGGATGAGAATCTGGAGTGGTGTGTTGTAGGCATTATTGACCCAGCTGTATTGAGTGAGTTGTTGTGACTTCTGCGTATTCGTAGTATGTGGTGAATGTTTAGCGCCAGAGAAGCAAACGATTAGTCTAGCGTTTGCTGATGGATTACTCGTTTTGTTCACTTGACACATAAACTTCAAGTGATGTGTCTGAGCATCAAGTCCACGACACCATCGCCGCACACCATAGTGCACCAACATATGAGCCAGTCAAAACGCACAGTCAAAAAAGGTTCTCAACAATTCAAAATTTGATTGGTTATCTCATTTCAAGCAAACAATCGAATGTGGCTCAGGAACATTTTAGTCCAAATCAAAACCATTTTGCAAAAGTATCACCAAGGCAATTGAGGCTGGATACAAGCAAAGCACACACATCGCATCCACCAATCGCTGCGTCTTCCGCATAGCCATGACACCCATGCACAATTCAACAAATAGGATAGCACATGTCTCTGCTGAAAACTTCCATATCAATCCGCCATTTTTGAAAAACATCAAAGCGGCAAAGATGCCCAGACAGAACGTGTTGTTTAAACAAGCCGCTCCGAGTAAAGCAGAGATAGAAATCGATACGCTTCTGGAGGTTTTCTTTGTCGCATAGTTGTAGGCGGCAATCAGCTCACTGGAATTGGAAGCCAGCGGAGCGATAACAAATGAGACATAAAATGCGGGAATGCCTGTACGAGCTCCAATCTCCGATAAAACATCCACCATTGGATCAGAAAAGATCAAGACAAGGATTGTTCCGAGAAGCATGAGATACGCTGAACGCAATTTGATCCTGCGCTGTTGATCATGGATGGACAGATGGGCTAGATCTTGGGGAACTTCCTCTTCTTCTTCATCGTCAGACTCCTCATGATCAACATTTCCTGGGTTACTGGGGTATACGGAGGTTTCAATGTCATTGAAATGTATGTGCTTCATCTGTGTCTTCTTGCCAGCTTGCTCACCCTTGTACTTTGCCACAAGGTACTTCTTAGTCGCTTCGACCAGTTCGCTGAATTCAATAAACCCACTTTGATCTTTATCGGCCATGAACAACCATGTCTCCAATTCTTCCCGCGTCAGCTGTTCATTCATGTCCATGAAAAATAGTTGCAACTCATTGATGTCCATCTTCTTGTCGTGATTTTTGTCATACTTTGCAAAGAAGGGTCGCATAATGTCTTCGAGTGCAGTATCATGAGCTCTAGCGTTGATTGGGGACCTTTCAGAGGGCATGCGGTCGCTTAGTTTTGAAGCTTCAGCTGCTAAAATTCCTGATAAGCTAGCTCTATCATGCCGAATGGCCTCAACAGCTACCTCGCCTTTGATGTCGCTTGCAACTTGGGAGGTAGAAGATCGTTGGACATTCCAGTACATGTACATGCCGAATGCTATCACACAGACACATAGTGTCACGAATGCATAAGGACGTTCCGCGACGGTAACCACAGATGTATCAGCTTGTGCATCTCGTTGATGGGTCCCGGTGTATTGAAATGCGGGAATTTGCAAAACAAGATAGATCAAACTGGTAAAAACCATAGTCTTCGCATTCATTTGTATTTCGTCCAGCAGCACGACACCTGTTTTCCAAATGTGTTTGTTGTTTGGAGGATTCAGTTTATTCCAATCTGCAGGTGCATTTTTAGGTCGTTTGTACCTTCCACGACCATGTTCATCCAAATTGACCCGGCCAGCGTACACACTTATAGCCCAAGGGATTGTTAGCAGCATGATTGTAGATCCGGCCAGGGCTCCAACACCCACTGATAGCTGTTCTTGCGCATTTGGGCCCATACCAGAAAATAAAACGATCATCCCGTCTGGAACAGCTCCGAGCACGGGAAGCACGATGCTTCCAACGATTCCTGCGAGCGCTACAAATTCATGAGAAAGTAAAAAAAGGTGCATGTATGTGATTAATAGACATTGCTATTCTTAGCGTACAGGGCACTAATAGTAATAGCTCACTGCCATTCGATATCATATTACTGGCATTGAAAAGAACAAACCCATAGACAGCGCCAAGGAAAAGCACCTGAAATAGGCCGTATCCATTCTGCGGTAAGGCGGCAGGGTCGATGAATATGCCCCCCATATCGATCAAATTATCAAGATTGGTGGAGAACCAGTTATGCAAAGTTGTGTGGTCGACTCAGCTGCGTATAATGGGAGAAATTCGAATGTTCCAAAAACTGACAAAACAGAAAATCCAAAAATTGTAAAGATTCGAAATCCTGTTTTTTACTCACGTTTAAGTAAGCTGTAGTGCTTCACAGTCATTTACAGTCTGTAGTGTTTTCACCTGCAAAGATGCTCTGATGATTTTATCGATTACATAATTGATGTAGTGTGGATGTAGCTTAAGGTTGTGTCAAAGAGTGTAACAAACAAATTACGCAGTCTCCTTATCCTTTTGTATCATCCTATCGACTGTTCGGTAACCGCGCTGAACGTCAAAGTTGACAGATCTCCCGGACGCAGTGGCCCGATCTTAGCGCTCGAGACAGCAAAATGCAGATCGACCTCAATTCGATATGCATCTCATGGTAAGCGCAGTATTACATGCAATTCTTAATCGCACGAGCCTTCTTCCACAATGTGCGTGACTAATCTAGAATAAAACAAGCGGACTGCTTTTTTGGAGCTGAGAACAAGATCTCTAAGGAGGCACTGTTAGAGCCGCAAAGGATCTGTCAGCCGAGCTAAAATTCATGATATCTAAAAAATTTATCGCTCGAAATGGATTTGTGAAGCGAACGTCATATATGCAACCAAAGAGAGGAAACTTCATCTGATTCGGTTGCATATGGATGCCATAAAGCCCACTTAGCGCCCCTTTTCGTGACCTGTCTTTACTGAGCTAATACAGCTTCAGTGGTACGAGCCCTTAGGCCAACTAAAAATATGTGGTGCATCAAGAAGCCATAACGAGCGAACAAAATCACAACCACCAGTGATATTGTTCAAATATTGCCAGTTATGCATACCTCCTCCAAGAATTAGTACTGCTGGGAGCATATCTTTCAAGCCCCAATGTGTCAGCTCAAGACGGGTTCGAAGATATACATGTTTCTGCACTCTCTATATCCATTCGCAATCCTAGGATAATAACTTGGCACAGAAATGTAAATTGGGGACTGGAACGAGTAAAGTGACGTTTCGAAAAAGAAGTCGATCCCGAAATGGCCTTCAAAGTTTCATTGCTCAAAATCTTCAGTAATGAGACATTCTTATACGAGTAATAACTCATACCTGTTGCCGCTTATAATTTGCGACAGTTGCGGTGCTGGCACAAAAAAATCACGACCATTTTGGCAACTACACTGATCGAGCTTTTCAGACTAATTCGTTCATCAAAATACTTCTTCGGCTATCATTCCATGACCCGATTCCTCTACTGCTGATGATTTTTTCAGGATCGAAGACGTCGATTCAGTCAGACACTTATTTGAGAAATATTGATAAAGTTTTTGTACTGTGATTCCACAATGCTACACATAGCGTTTCATCGACATTTTCTATTCGTTTCCCGTGCCCTCACAAGTTGCACTGGTGTTTGCACCAACAGCTACCGTTTTTTTTGTTGTCGTCTCCACTAGCTTGTTTTTTTCCATTAGCGCATTTTATCCGCGTTCAAGCTGGTGCTCTGGCTTTCGTGCTGGGGCTATGCAGAGCCTGACAATACAGACACTTATTGATGCGGTCCATCAGAATATCCTAGTATGTGTCAAACAACAGAGCAAGGAAATATGGCTATGCATGTATGCTTTTTGGTTACGGGAGCCTCTAATTTTCGCATAGCGCTTATAAAAGCTCGCGCTCATTTTCATCGTTACTAATACATATATAGTTCTCTGGCTCCTATTTTTATGTGCCGTCAAAAAAGATGCTACTATCTGCGAGAGGCACGAATTTGTAGTAGCACAGCCCAGTTGAATGTTTTGTCAGCTAGACCTGCGCTGACTTTGGCAGTAAAGCACTAGTTCGACGATAATCTCACGGAATTAATACGGGTGTTGCCAAACCACACGTGAGGCCCAGCGGTCGCAACAACAGTAAGTAGTAGGTAGGGTAATAGGCAGGCATGGTCTGTGCATTGAAATTGGGGAGGAAGAAAGATGGTGCTTTTAAATTTGCACTGTTTATACCACGCGAGTCATCGTTACAAATGGTCATTCTTCACTACTTGTTTTTTACAGAATATTCTATTCAGCGAAGCTAGCGAGCAATATTTATAGGGAATTGCTGCGGACGCACCCCTGAGAATAAAAACTACTAACATACCCCCTACTTTCTTAAAGTAAAAGTCATCAAAACCGATAAACCCCGGCGGCGTTTTGGAGACTCGAGAGTAAATTCTCATGATCGGATGGTACGACATCCCAGCACAAAGCATAGGTGATGACACTCAGCGGCTTTACTTTTTGAGCGTGTAATCGTGTTTATGCAATGGATGATGAACGCGAAGCAAATGGTTTGACCGAGAAAAAGCATGACGGAGAGTGGAGACTGGAGATAAAGGTCCAAGAATCAGCATGTACGCTGGAACGAGCAAGCCGCCGATGATGTGATCGCTGTTGGGAGATAGATGATTTTTATTCATCGTGATGAGAAGATGGAAAATAAGGATCAAAAAGACAAATCGAGGAAGTCATTGTTTCCAAAAAGCATTTGGAATTGGGAAGACACATAAACTGAAGCCAGCACAGCGCAGGGATCATTCTGAGATAAAGTCTAAAGTGCCGACGTGTTGGAAGGCTGCTCGAGTTCCAGAAAAGCGTCGTGACGGCACCTACGTGCCCGAAAATGGACAGCAGTGATCTCCAAAATGAGAGTTGTGACCGTATGACATTTGATGACGGGATCCCTGTGGCGATACGTGTAAATAGCATCAAAGCGAGGCCTGCGTACACCACAATTGATCGATTTTCTGCTGGGTACTTTGAATTGCATGAGAGGCTTCAAGTGTCACCAGATGAATTGAATCACTTGGTGCTCTGCTATGATGTAGCTGTTGGTGAACCAGGCCATAACATGGAGCAGGATCGTCAATGGAGTAGCGACCACAAATCCATGACCAAGACGATTGACACATTCCAAGAAGTCCACAAAGTAGACATACTTGACTTGTTTTATGAGCAGGAATGAATGGGGTCATGTCTAGCTTTTTTTTTAATACAGTGCACACCACCAATAACCTGTAACTTTTTTAGGCCTTAGTAAATTCACTACTCTTCACGCATAAATCATCGCATAACAAACAGTGATTTTATATGATAGATACAGTCTAGCGCTTCAAAACAAAAGGCTTAATTTCTAATTGGATGATTTTTGGTAATTTATAAGGCTCTAAAAGTTGCCCTGTTTCACTAGATTTAGCTAGTATTTCCTAGGCAAATTAGGGTTTACGGTTTAAACTTTGAGTACAAGTGTAATATATTATCTTTATATTATACTTACAGCTTCATACAGTAGCCACTAAAGCATTGCTGTCTGTGTAAACTGAGTCTGGAACTCTTCGATTTGATCGGTACTTTTTCATAGCATATTTTGCGGCTTTTCCGGTTAGATCTTTCCGATACACATCCATATAAAGGAAGCAGTTTCTAGCATGGCGACGGATTGTCGCGAGCAAAACTGAGGCAAGTGCTTTCGTAACTGTCGCGACCAATCCTTTCCATGTTGTAATCGCAATTTATCCTTGAGTATCGTTTTGCTTCCCCCCACAACTTTTCTATAAAATCAAATTCGCAATGATATTTGGGATAAAATATGATGAGATGGTCCGCCGCGGTGATTGTCTCTTCCAACAAACCTTTTTGAGCTTTAAAGTCCGGCTGGTCCTGAATAACACTGCGGCCGCAGCTACCTGTGTCACCACATTTACCCCGGCAATCCAGGCGAAGGTTTGTCGTCCAGAGGTTACGTTCCTGCAGGACGATCTTTATGCCCTTTGGTTTTCCGGCCAAAAGATGATCTGCGGGGAATACCATGGATTGCGACGTCCCATCCCCAAACATTCCATTCCGCATCACCGATTACTTTCCTCCCGGCCCAAGATTCATCCGTTGAGATACGAGAGCATCTTCAGCAATTGCTGCGTGGCTAGTCGCATCGTCGAAAGCGAAGAGAGCTATTGCATTTGGAAATTGCGTATCGAAAATGGGAATTGCAGTATCACGGAGATGATTATGAAGGTCTTTCGCAGTCCACCAACCATCATAGTTTTTGCCGGGATATGTGATTATGCAGGCCTCTTCTGGAAGATTGCTGTGTTGAAGCTTTTTTTCTTTGCTCAAAGCTAGTCGACCCCCTTGAATGAGACAGAGAATGTTAACTCTTGATCGAAGGAATGAGCGAAAACCTCTAAAATAATAGACTTACCAACATCAGTCAGGAATTCGCTGACATGTATCGATCTTCCAGCCCCCTTTTTCCGCAGTGGCTGTTCACCATCAGGAAGCCATAGCTTCTTCTGGCCAACATGGGTGGCAAATGTGCTTTCATCATGCGTCACTAGGATGATGGCATCTCTGGCAGGCCAAATCTCCGATTTCATTTCCGGCCCAACAAATTCCGGCATAAATGGCTCATAGATTCTCATTCGTTCCAAAAACTGAGTACGACATGCCACGACATCTGCTCGTTCATGGCCATCAACGTACATGCCTTTCTCCACCTCTGAATAGCGTAGGCCAAGTAACTTCATCCAGCGGGTCACAGTGCTGAGGTGGATAGGTGCGGTAGGATCAATTTTTGGAAGTATTTGCTCGTTGACATGCTTGGTAAAATCCGTTCGTACTATGCAGAATTTATTTTTTCGAAGGTAAAGCAGCACATCTGCAATGATATCTTCATCCTCTAATAAACTGATTGTTTTAACATGCTTTCCATGCTTGTTCTCGGGAATAAACCAGTTTCAATACATAAACGTCCCCAGCCACGAAACATCTCGGCAAACCAACGCCCTTTTCCATTCGTCGCCGCAATTATTTGCGAGGCAGCAACTCTCTATTTTGCAATCACGATAGACCGTTAATAAATAAAATAAAATTGCGCTAGAGAATGTTCAAAATGAATTGACTATACCTCACTGCCGCAGAGTATAAGCCTGAAGTATCCTGCAACAGAGGCAAGACGCAGCCGCATAATTTCCTCCTGTGATTCATTTTGTTTTCCCAGTTTCACAAGCGCTCATTGAAAATTGTTCTGAGAATGAAGAGGTCTTTCATCTATCGAGTCTCGCTTTCAGAGTCTATAGGCTGACGCTGTGTGGCTTTCGCCTTGAAGTATGTCTCTAGCTTTCTTGAACCAATAGCTGTTTTTTCCTGCGCTGCTCTTTTGCGCTGCTTCGTTCTGTCGGAATCTCCAAGGTACCAAGAAGGCCGTTTACAAGCAAACTCAATACTCACGATAATGGTGTCCGTTTGCTTTTCCACAAAATCCTCGAATTCAACTTCTTAATCCGCCTTTATATCGCTCCTATTTCGATAGTTGAACTTGATATATTTCCGGCTTTTTTCCTCTTATAAGCAGCCCGCATAGCTTTCATGTGACGTTGCTGTTTTGATGTTCGAGGCATGCTGCTCAGATCAATGGGCTGGCAGAAAAAAAGGAATGTGTTTTGTTGTCAAATGAGCAGGATGGTTGTATCAAGATTAAATGTGATTGGGGAAAAGCTGTTGGAATGGTATTGGGGGGTTCCAATTTACGCCAATTAAATTTGTTGACCGTTTATGTTTGATGATTCTTCAATTTTGGCCGCAAAAATTAATAATCACAGGTTATGGATGTGATGACCTATAAAGGGTATGTAATTTCTATTTTTAGGGATAGATAGACTTCTTTTACCTGATTGACGGTACGAAAGTAGGGGGTATGTTTGTAATTTCTCTCTTTAGGGGTGTGTCCGTAGCAAAAAAAGGGGGTGTCCGCAGCAATTTCCTATTTATAAGTTGTGAAAGAAACTGTGCTAAGCATAGGCTTACCACAGACGGATCATCTATGACAGGCGTTATACCAGCCCATAGCGGTGACACTTTGATTCAATTCTGTGGAAGTAAGACGATGAACAAAAACTGATCTTTGCAACTCCCCCGTGCAATTAGCTGCTTGTGCCTTAAGACATGAATTCAGCCCTATTGTCGCTTGAAATTGGAATCAAATGACGACGTCGATGTACGTGCATGCCTACAGCGTCTTTAATACTGAAGATGAACGAAATGTATTTCTGATAAGGTTTAAAAAACGCAATAGATCTTTCAGCCTTGGTGAGAAGCTCCTATTATACTCTTGGTCTCGTAACGCAGAACGCTTATGTCCCTCATAAGTGTGCATGTCCCAAGTGTCCCGACGTTTTCTTCAAAATTGTAAAATTTGTATGTTTTTTCCTTCGTGAGGGCATCCATACAAGTATCCTTCGATTGAGTCAACAAAGTTTTGTTTGCTGAAGCACTACTTATTGCCATTCCCAGCAAAGTATGTCCTGTTTCCACGCACTTGCGTTGATAACACTGCATGGGCCAAGCACATTCTTGTGAACTCGTGCACATATCTTTCCCAACAGGCTCAGAATTGTCCCTCATGTTTGCTCTGTAGATAAACAAGTTTTCTTTAGAGGATTTGGAATTTGTTATCACAGAGGTATCCGGTGCTGCTTTCATGAAGTAGCAGTTCGTCGTGAAAGAGAGGCCGGTTGTAACAGTGTAGACTCCTTTTACATCGTAAAATCCCGTTTGAAGTAGCTCGACGCAAGCGCTTGAGTCAGACGTGTAAGTGAATAGGTGAAAGTCCACCGTTGCTTCCTTCAGATCAAAACCTGTGGATTTATACTGTTCTACGCCTGATCTGGCCGCTACCGGCAAAACTGTTACCACAGTAGTGAAGAATCCTGCTGTTAAGCATGTGGAATGCATCTATGACCAGTTCTACTTTGAGAATGAAAACAAAAAGAGGGAAATTGGGGCCCAAATAAAATCTGGAACAGATCCCGAGTAAAGTCTGTTACTCGCACGACATTGGCATAGAGCGAGTTGACACAGTAGCACATGCTCCGACATACGGAAAAGTTCACCATCAAGCCCTGTACCTAATACCCAGGATCTGAATGATTTGAGCTTTTTGCATGATGCTTTTGCGCGAAGAATTTAGTTTGCTCCAAGTATGGATATTCACAAAACAGGATAAATTCGTTCTGTACCGTCTAATCAAGGAAGTGTAAGCCCGACATGTCTTTACATAATGAAAGTAAAAATATGCTCTTTGAATGTATGGGTCAAGTATAAGTAGTGCGCTCGAGAGACTTGCAAACATGTTACGTCATGTCCACGCTTTTGCTTTCCAAGTATTTCTCGCATAGGATTTGATTGCGTGCGGGTAGCTGGAATTTGCATGTAAAAAGTAGGACGTTCTCAGATGGGTCACAATAATAGGGAATGTTCCTCGTAAGAATGTGTGGAGATCCGGCATGCTTCACTGGCTGTTCTCACTTAACTTGATAAATAGAGTTGAAAATGCAAATCGATTGAGAAATATCAATTCGTTAGAATGACCCAGGGAATTCTGAGATGGTTCAAGGACCGAGACAGTAGACGTGATCAATGGGACTCACGGTAGAATCAATGAAGGACCACCTCAACACACGTACTATATTATAGTCGTTCATATAGTGAGATACGCATCGACAACAGAGGCTACTTTACATCTAGCATGCTCGTTCTGTGCGGCTAGAGTGACGTTTAGCACGGAAAGCGAGCTCGATGCTACCCATTGCCTGTTGAAGTTTCTTCGTCATACCGTCAGATTTGGTGGCAGAAGATATCACGACATGCTCCTTCTCCAACTCCTCGATAGCACGTAGTATGTCTGCCACCAGCATGTGCGCCATATGGTTGGCAAAATTTTGCTTCACGACAACGCGCATGATAACCAGGTTCTCAGCACCTCGAGAACAGGTATATGCCGGTACGATCCATCCGCGGTATTTAAGTTTGTTTTGGATGTCATAACAAGTGTAGCGATTCGAGTCAATGAGAGTGAATGCAACTAAAGGCATGTGTTGCTTGTCCACGATCCTGAAATGATTAGTATCGAGAAGCGCTTGGCGTAAATAGGAGGCAGTGTCCATAGACGCTTGCATGATACGACGGTAACCGTCATAACCAAAGCGCACTATGTTGTAATACTGCACGACCACATTTCCGGCTCCTTTACTGAAGTTTAGAGTGAATGAAGCTTGATCTCCACCAAGATAGTTAACGTGAAAAACGAGGTCAGCAGGTAAATCTTGTGGTTCACGCCACAATGCCCATCCAATGCCAGCATATACCAAACCAAACTTGTGTCCGCTAACGTTTATGGACTTGACGTTGGGAAGGCGAAAATCCCACTCCAACTCAGGGTTTAAAAAAGGTGCGATAAATCCGCCACTGGCAGCATCCACGTGCACGGGGATTCCCCAGCCGTTTTCCTCATTGACTTCCATGACCATGTCATGGATAGCTTTAACATCTTCATACTCACCATTGAAAGTGCTTCCAAGGATCGCACATACACCGATGGTATTCTCATCCAAAAGTGGTCGCGCACGGTCGGCGGTCAAGACGAGACAATCCTCAGACACATCCGCTATGAAGTTGACAAGGGTGAATAACTCAACTGTTGGAGTACACTGAAAATGGGTCATAAGCTCACCTTCTCGTATTTCTATTTCGAAGTATTTACACATTTTATGCCAGCAAACCTATAAACCGATAAATATAATGAATTCATACCAATGTATATGACATGTCAACTCACTTGCACATTTGAACCCATAACCATGTTGGGATTATCGTAAGGTAATCCGGCAGCAATCCGTCGATCTTTCCAGCGTCTTTTCATAGCGAGCCCAGCAAGCATGATGGCTTCTGATGATCCGACACACCCGGTACCAGTACCTTTCTCATGGTCTTTCAAAGGAGCGTGATATAAATTGGCGAGCATTGTGACACAGCGATTATGAATCTCGGCTGTCTGAGGATACTGATCAAGATCGATGTAATTTTTTCGTAGTCCATCCACCATCAAGTCATCAGCTTCTGGTTCCATGTACGTGGTGACGAAGGATGCAAGCTTCAAGACACAGTCAATTTGAATAACGATTGATAGAAAACCGTTTATCATGTTCTTACATTCATTTTGGGATTTCCATCCAGCGATAATTCATCCTTAATGATTTGATGAGCTACTCGAGCCGGGGTCGGATATTGAGGGAATCGTTCGGTAGGTAGGTCAACACAGACCAAAGGATGGCTGTAAAGAGGCTCTGAAGCATCGTTTCTGAATTCCGTATTCATAATTTTTAGTGGTGACTACTTGTAATATTGGATTATGAGAGTCATGATCACTTCATTACAAAATCGGCTTTCCTTCGGTTCGAAAAATCACAAGTTTGATTTCTATTGCCTTTCGCCGTGGTTTTTGAGACTAACTGCTCAAAGCATTAGCAAACTCATATGATTGGCTTGATTAACGTTCGAATCATCTCGGATGAGAAAACACGGTTTCTAGAGTGGGTCGATTATGATAAAGCACACGGACGGTCTAAGAGCAGCTGATTTTCGAACAACTGTTTGCGGCGACGCAGCTGTCACTTTCGGACGCTTAAGTACATCCGAAATTAATCAACTTAAGTAAAATGTGGCTTAAATTCGCCCAGCTCCTAGTCAAATGAGCTACCGCAACCCAATCGGGAATCAACGCATCATTCATAAAATCTCAAAATATCGAGCTTTCACCAGTAAAGCGGCCGAGGGTCAACCGATAATAGCATCCTTTGGATCGAAGATCCAACGTAAATCATTTTGGGAGCAGCTGTCACCCGTTAAAAGGATCAAAAGTGCGGCTAAAGTCAACAACGCACTAATCGAACAGCTCCAGGAGCATGAAATCAAGAAGTATCGACCCGACATGTTCGGCGAAATGAAAGTTTACAACGATAATGATGGAAAGGTATTATCAATCGGTGGGCATAATTACTCGAACTGAATATCTGTCATTCTGTAGATCCTACATGGGTCCTCCACTCTTCTTCCAGTCGCCAACGCTACATTCTTTCCTGAATTCAAATGTAGGAGTCTCCTTCATGAAGAATGTGATTTGCAGAAAGTGTTGAAGAATGGAAAAATTACTATCCTGCTGACCAATTTCAAAAATTCGGGATTGCAAATGTCACCAGAATGGTTATCTGTAGGCAATGGTCATTCATCCTCCAAGTCGCTATATTCATTACCAGAAGTACAGGTTATACATTTGTCCATCATCGAAGAATGGTACTTTAAAATATTCAAATCTGCGATTGTGAAAGGTCTGAAGACTCACATACCAGAAGCCTTTCACGCGAACTCTTATTACGCGTTTGGTTGGCGAGATAACTTCAGAACTTTGATGGAAATGTACAACAGTTTCGTCTGCTATGCTCATCTGATTGACGACAAAGGACGGATCCGATGGATGTAGGCCTTCCTTTACTATAAAAGTTTGTTGAAATGAATATACTAATTTTGTTTCTCGCTGTGGAATGTCTGTCGACAGGGCTGCCGGACATGCTACGGAGAAGGAGAAAATCGACTTGAGAAAGCTCATTCAACAATTGAAAGAAGAGAAAATGGGAAAGTAAAGGCAACTTGAATAAAGCTGATATAGATAAATAACTCGCTATCTTTTACAAACTCATGTGTCTGGTGCCTCCACTATTGTTCGTGGCGCCAACCTTACTTCCATTGGGCTAATGACCGCATTGCTAATTATTTGCACTGCTGCACTTCTCTCGGGTGCGACGGGAACTATTGAAGATTGTGAGGAAATACGCGGATTCAGCAATGGGGTAACACTAAATCGTCGGGATGAACCATTCGCAGGATGTTGCTCCTGTCCGGTCGCAACCTCGACAATATCTTTGCACATTGGACATGTCTAGAGGTGAAACATGAGAAAATATGGAACAAACTCCTACTAGCACCCAGACTTACCACATTTCGTCGAAGCCATTCGTCAATACAAGGGACATGGAAAATGTGTGTGCAGTGAAGTTTCCGAATATTTTCCTCTTCCTCAAACTCGACCTGAAATAATTTTGATAAGAAGCGAAGCAGAGTGATAAGCTAATCGAATGCATTACCAAGCATATAGGGCACACATCTTCGTCAAGGTTCAAGCAGATCGGTATTTCATCCAGACCAGTACGATTTGAGCTTGGCACATTCTTGGCGCATTCGCTCGCGGAATTCACGCTTTTGACCGGCTTCTGATACTTGAGTATCTCAAGTTGTTGCAGTTTTTCCTGCGAAACTCCACGAGTATTGGGACCATGAAGCTGCCTCATCTGTAGCTATAACGAAACAGAATTAAGGATTTGGAACGAGCCGATGAGCAGAAGGTTCTCACATTGCGTTGGTCGACTTGTCGCCATCGCAATAGTAATAGTAACAAGATGACAACAATTACCGCGATGAGACCTCCAAGAATGTAGATAAGCGACGTGATTTTTTTCGAAAACATGTTCACATCTTGCGAGAGAACCGCAAGAGTTGTATTGTAACTCCATACGTCTCCACGCACTGTTTGATAGCTTCCTCCATATACCACAATGGCTTCATTCCACACAACTGCCTGATGATTGTAGCGTAATGGTGGTATTGCGCTGTTTATGCCACCAACTGCGGTATAAAGCTTCATACTGACCCCTTTCGTGACTGGCGTTGCCGTGATCGAAGAATCTGAAGCGGACCCCGAATTGATATTGAGCTCTCCACTGACAGTGTCATCGAACACGTACCCACTCATGGTATGCAGAGGGCGATAGTATCCCCCGAAAAACCAAAAATTCTTATCTCCTGTCGTGATGATGGATGTATACATACGCGGAATCGAACTAGAAGATTGAACTTTGATCCAACGCTTCTCGGAAATTGAATAAAGCCATGTATCGTCCAGCGCACTCCAGGTTGACTGCTGTAGATGCCGACCACTGTAGACTAATAAGTACGATAAACCACTATGCTTTACAAGAGTGACTGAATGAGAAAATCTCCGAGACGGGACGATGCCATCAACCGGTCGGATCTCTATCCATGTCTTTGTCTCAAGATCGTAGCTCCATAGATCATTCATGTCTACTGGAGAGTCTAAGCCACTAGATCGATATGAAATGCCTCCAAAAATATAAAGCTTGTTGTCATGAATGATAGACCCTGCTTCTGACCGCGGAGATGGAACTTCAGTGTCGTTGATAGCATGATTGCTAGTTGCGTCTTTACTCCACACCACCTTACCAGAAGATAAGGATAAACGCCAAATATCATTATACTCTGTAATTTGCAGCATTGATGACTGTTTTGTTTGTGCATTAGCATTTGTTGAAAGAGAGAGTCCACCAAAAATTATCATTTGGCTTGTTATGTCATCCGAGTATAAAGCCTAAATCAAGCAGCATGTTGGTCGTGTGTATTACTTTCGGCTCGGTGCTGTCCAACTTACTGCAGTATGATGAAACCTGTGTGGAGGTTTCATGTCATTTTCTTCGACTAACTTCGTCCATCGATTTTGCTTTAGATCGAACTAGAACACGAACTTTAAGGAACCGAGGGAGGCGAAATGAGACTTGAACGGCTCACCTTCCAAGAATCCTCATGCTCATAGTCATCTCCAGCTAAGTTCTCACCCAGACCGCCATATACATACAAAGCATCCTGATAGATGATCATCGCATGTGCTGTTCGTTTGTCAGGGTACGCGGCTGCCTGACGGTGACTCCATAATTGTGTCCAGGTAGCCACGGTATAAGAGAATAACGTCGCAGCAAAAATACCTCCTTCAGAAATCCATTACTTAGAGAACGATGTGCTGGAAAATGCAGAACACCTACCGAGGAAACGCATTATAAGTACCATTGTAAATCTCCCGACCACACTTGGAAGTGGATATACTACAAAGTGAAGAGATATAAGAGTGTCCGATTTGGCATGGTGTACGCCACAGGGATCACTTTGTAATCTTTGCCTATTTTTAGTCCATTTCAGCAGAGTCCCAAATTCTATTATTTATTTTACGATAGTTACAAGGTCGACGTCGCTCAAAATATACTCAAGCTGGCTACCTACATCCATGTGGATCGACAACGACCTCCATCAATGACAATGGTATCGAATCTTTGGGTTTGCACCGCTTTTGTATGTATCTTGCTATTCAGTATTTCACGATACTGTGCGGCTTGATTTTCTCCACATATCCTTTTACTGAATTGTGTCGCTACTTTGTGCGGCCAGCACTTCATTTATGAACTAACAAATCAGACAGAAAGCTTAAAGTGCGATTGAGCTACGGCGAAGCTCAACAACCCACTTACTTCTCGTAAAATTCTTCCATCTTCAATCTCAGCTGGGCACAAAGAAAGACGAACAGTGTCTTCCAGCTCATGTCGCCTCTGTAATTGTTCCAATGCAAAATCTCGTGGAACTCGTAGTCGCTGCTTTATAATCATTTCCCACTACAGGACAGAATGGGTGATAATAGTTCTACGTCACGAAAGTCAACTTACATCCACGCAAGCACTTTGTAAATGAGAGTGGAATTCTGTACGAGTATTCGTGTTTGTGTCCCAAGGAAGAGAACGAAACGAGATTTTGACGATCGCCTTCCAGGTATTATTACTTGGATGAAGAGACCGTAGCAATCGCTTTAAAATGCCCATGAGGTCTCGCCTTTTTGTAAATTCAAAAGCTGCGGTGTCAATTGATGTTCCCCGCACCGTTTCATCGTTATAGTCCTCTCTCTGCAGAGATTTTAAGCCAGAAATGACAGCATTTATCGGTGATGTTCGAATCGCAATACATAAAATCAGTCGCAAGCAGATTTTATGTATCTCGTTTAGCGTCCCTCCTTGTACGAGTTCCCAGCCTTCATTGTTTTTGCAGACACCTGCCCGTGAATCTTTCTCATTTTGACTAAGCATTTTATTCAGTGTGCCTACAATTTCTTGCATACCCAGCACCAGATACAAAATATCGCTTTTCCAGTCTCTTGTTCTTGGTCGTGATATTTGAACTTGCTCATAGAAGGCTGCTACGCATGATAATGGCTCTAGTATCGCCCATATAAGTCTATCTTGGACCTTTTCATGGACAGCTAGATGATGTTCGAATCCTTTCAGTAAGTCAGTACGTGTAAATTCCACTATCATTTGTATCCGGCACAGGAAGGATTGTATGCCATATGTGCTAGTGATGTGTGGTCGAGCCGAAATTGCATCCCATTCTTGCCCGTATATACTAGGAAAGATAAACGTACTACATTCATAAAAGAACTGATTGTGCAGTCGATACGTCAAATATCGTATCATATCGATAATCATTCCCTCCATGTGTTCGAATGTTCGATCAATCCAATCTCTTTGTAATGTGTCAGCCTCCACAGACGGACTTGTGCTGGAAAGTGAAACCTTTTGTTTTTCTTTGTCAATCATCAGCATTGAATTTCGACCATACCTCGCGCGCTCTAGTCGTGTGGATTCATCAAGCTCATATCGGCAAATCTTCCATGCATACAGAAACCTATAGGCGTTTGTTACCTCTGAAAGCATGTACTCTAAGGTACTTTTCTCTAAACGATTTAGTAGGAAATTGTTTTGTTTCTCCAATTTTTCTGCGAAAGCTTCAACAAAAACCCTGGCTAAAGCCGTATTGTTTGCTTGGATACAGACAGATAATACCTCTGTTTCTTCTAAGAGGATGTGCGTCAGCTTCTCAAACGAGGATGAAAGTAATACAGTCGTTCGAGGTTCCTGAAGACTGGTCTGATCCGGAAGCGCTCGGTACACGCCATCAATATCAAAATTCCCGTGAGTACTGTAAGAGACGTGTTGCGGCTTCATCGTAATATCATTTAAAATTCGTGAGTCATTTCTTGGTGCTTTTTCAGACGCCCCATCATATTCAATAGCTTTTCCTCTGAGCATAGAAAGTTTTCTACCAAACCTGTTGCCAGGGACGTTCCTGGTCTTACTCGTGAACTGAGAGGCATCTGCCACAATGGTTGATGATTCATTATCCTGAAGTACTGCACGCAAGTATCGCGAATAAAGATGTTCTTCTTTGCTAGCAATATTTTCTAATGATCGCCATGTAGCAGTCTGTACCTGTCGCTCTAGATTCCGATCAGGAAAAACACAGCTGATTCCGATGACAGTTGTTTGTATCTCCTCCAAAAGTTTTCGGAATTTGAGTCCGATGTGAATGCGAAAATCAGAATTTTTTGGTACAGCATTCCAACGGAAATCTCGAATATGAAGCCACGTATTCTCCACTAGGTATGCTTTCCACTTTTCTGCAACAGAAAGATCCTCAAGACCAGGTTTCAATTCCACCTTGCATTTTTTGTCTTCGACTTCGGTAACAACTACCTCAATCCATAACGAGTCTTTTCCATTGTTCAGAAGCATGCGTTGGCCTTCCCATTTACTAAAAGAGCCAATTCGGACACCACACCGTCGGAAGAAGCTCTGATTACTCTCAACTTCTGGGACGTAGATGTGACCATGAAGCGACTCGATATGATTGAGAATTCCCAGTACCTCATCGTGATGCAATATAGATATATCTTGCTCTGTTACCGAAAGCACCGTGGTCTGCCACCATATCCCAACATGACGTGGGTGGGCAATCAAGGTTTGACCTCCTGGCGCCATTGCTGGAGTGAAACGAGGAGGCCAGTCGTAAATGGCATCTGGAAAAATGTCTCTTTTCATATCAAATTTTCGTTTCCGCTGGAAAAAATACGTCTCACTCGTAAGTGCTGCAAATGAAGTAATTTTAGTTCCCAACGATACAGCTTGTGCTGCCGCATATGTTAGCGCTTCTTGGTGCAGTAATTGGTCTTCTTGCCATTTTAATGCCAATTGTGTCAACGCGTTTATTTGGGAGTCTATAATACGCTGCAAATAAACAGCGTATACTTCTTCCATTAAGGATTCAAACTTTGTTGTGATGTCGATATCGTGGGTGCGAACGTCGTCGCTTCCAAAGATCGTTGAGAAAGTTCCCGTTCGAGCAAATACACAAATGGTGTCTATATCTTTCTTCATTTCGTATTTTATAAATTCGGCATGTCGAGTAAGCGCTGTTACAAATGATAAGCTCGAGTCTATAGATTCAATGGACGATCTCGCACAGTCCTTATCACAGTAACTTGTCTCGACATGCATTATCCGAGCTTTTTTGTAAACTATCCATTGATCC